>LFYR01000863.1:192734-275917 GCA_001185155.1 Zostera marina | reverse complement strand
ATCGAGGATTTATTGAGCATAGGAAGGAGCGGCACGAGGAGCAGCCCCGCACGGCAAGGTCAGTAAGTCAATAAATATATCCTTTAGACTGATACAGTTGTTTTGCAGGTTATTTTTGTTTTGCAGGAACGATCCTGTCGCTTTGGCCAGGATCCACGCATTCTGTCGCTTCGGCCAGAATAAGACTCTAAACGAGTCGGTCCATTTTGTCGCTATGGCCTCAATGGACCAAGAATTATTTTGTCGCTTTGGCCTCAATAATTCTCCTATCTCGTCGCTTCGGCCTTGATAGACTTGGAGATCATTTTGTCGCTTTGGCTTAATGATCTCGACCCACTTTGTCGCTTTGGCCTTAGTGGGGTAACCGTCGTTGCGGACATAAAGTCGCTCTTGATCAGGGTTGACTATAAACATCGGTTCTGATAGTGAACTAGATCCTGTCGCTTTGGCCAGGATCCACGCATTCTGTCGCTTGGGCCAGAATCAGACTCTGATAGTGAGTCGCTCCATTTTGTCACTTCGGCCTTAATGGACGGGAGTTATTTTGTCGCTTTGGCCTTAATAATCTCCCTTCATCTTGTCCCTTCGGCCTTGATGATAACACAGAAAGAGTCGCTCCTGATCAGAGTCGGACTATAAACACGTAGTTCTATTGGCTTGGAACTAGATTCTGATAGTGAATCAACCCATCTGATAGTGCATGGGTAACGGAGTCATTGTGTCGCTGTGGCCACATTGACTCGATCCCATCTTGTCGCTTTGGCCTTGATGCGGATCACCTTGCTCGGGGGGGGGGATACTGGCGGTACACGGGTGTTCAGCCATACTCTCTTCAGGGGGGAGTACTGGTGAGACATGCCTGATTACGTCAGTCACTCCCAGCAACGCCCTTCAAACAAGGAATAGGGTTCCGTCGCTATATGCCGGACCCCCGGAAAGGCTTCCACGGTGCGGAGCACGTGTCTACGTCAAGATCCCAAGTTAACACTTGGGAGTCGCCGACTCCAAGGGTGAGTCACCGATTCCAGCCAGGGATCTCGGGTCTGGTAGACCGAGGACTTGGCCTCCACGGAATCGGCGACTCCACTCCTGGATCGGCGATTCCCATACCTTAGTCGCCGACTCCCAGACGTTACGCGGGCGGGCCCACCCCATTATGGCACCCTTCAATAGGGCACCATAATGAGGTGGGCCCCACTCAATTGAGTGGAAACGTCTCTAGGACCCTATAAAAGGGGACCTAGGGGTGTCCTCCACTCTCAACTCATCTTGACCACTCACACTCCAACCAGAGCAAACTAAGGAGCCCGAATCGCCTACTCCCACGTGAGTCGCCGATTCCCCTCCTCTTCTGCAGGTGTTTGACGTAGAGCGCGCGTCGTGGACTCCACAGCCTCCGGCTCATCTCGCCACCCCGCGAGCCCACTGGTAGCAGATTCCGTGCTTCATCAGCCTCTTTCGTGAATATTATCGATCTTCCGCGCGGTTGTGAAGTGGTGTGCTCCTCTTGTGGCGTAGTTTGTAGAGGCGTCGTAGTTTCTTGCGTTGGTAGTTGAGTAGGCGGTGTGGCGGCTCTAGAAGATGACGCTCCAGGAGTATAAATGTTCTGCGCTGCATCGTTGTTGAAGATTGGCGGAAACTCCGGTAAGCGCAAGTTCGGATTTTGAGCGAGCATTGCGGAGTTGTATTGTTGGAAAAGCGCCATTTGACGAGCCATAAACTCTTCATTCTGACGAGCCATCGCCTCTTTCTGACGAGCCATCGCTCTCTCGACAGCCTCGGTGATCTTCTCTCGATCAGCTTTTTTAGAAATTGTTCTTTGATGATATAGTCGGGCAATGTTCTCATAACCTCTTCGACTGTTAGATCTTTGTTATTATATTCATCCAATAAAGAGTTATAAGCGCTTCTCCATAATTTGTTTAACCTTTCATTGACACGTCGATAACCAAAGGTTGATCCGCTGTAATCAAATTCTCTCTGTTCGATGAATAATTATAAAATTAATTATTAATTAACTATAAAATCTATAATAATAATTAAATATTAATTAATAAACCTGTATCGTTGCCATCGCCTCATCTATGTTTTTCTGGTCTTGTTCAAACCACGGTACGTCCATTGGTAGTAGTTTGAAATCGTTCGCGATCATTGCGCATTTTTTGTTTAGTTTTTTTGCTACGCTATCATGGACAATTTGATCATTTTTGAATTTTATTACAAACCGTTGTCCTTGTGATGGATGATATTCAGCATGATCTTTGTTTTGTTCTCTTGTTTTTTTCTTCGTTTGATCACCAGCCATGTTCATCTCATGTAGATTCGGATGATCATAATCTTGTTCATTAGTTGAATGATCACTCTGATCGGGAGTCGTGACGACCATGAAAACCGATATAACGAATGCTACTAGTAACCAATACATCTAAATAAAATAAGGATAATCTAATTAATCGAAAGATAATTAATTAAATAAGGATAATAATTATTTAAATTTAATCAAATAATTATTTATTTAATTATTAATTAAATAAATGATTTTAATTTTCAAATAATTGTTTTCAGCATTGGATTTTAAATCAAGTTCTCAATATAAAAACTGATTAATGGAATTTCCAATATTTTCTTAATTAATAATTAATTAATTAATAATTAATTAATTAATTAATTATTAATTATTCAACAATTATTTAAAAATTAACTAACAATCACACTTACAAAATCTGATTGTTACTTTTTTTCAATTATTAATTAATTAAATAATTATTTAAATTTAATTAAATAATTATTTATTTAATTATTAATTATAAAAAATTACAATCCTAACCCTAACCCTAACATGGCATTTCTAAACATTACAATCCTAACCCTAACCCTAACATGGCATTTTCATTTTTAAACAATTAATTAAAAAATGTGATTTTAATTTTTAGATAATTTAATTAATAAATAATTACTAAACATTTATTAAAAACTAATTAAAAATCACATTACTAAACATTTATTTAAATAATTATTTCATTTATTTAAATTTAAATTTCATTTCAACTCATGAATTCTTTTTAAATCATGTATTTTAATTCATTTCATTTCATGACATTTCATTTTATAGAATTTATTTTAAAAAATTTGCATTCATTTTCAATTCACACAATTTAAGAACATGGATTTCATTTTACTATTACTTAGCATGCAAATTAGATTAACTAATTTCTAACTAACATGCAAATTAGATTAACTAATTAGATTAAAAAAATTTAAATGAATAAATATTATTACATTGATCCGCAAAGCTTCTAAACTAACACCGGCTTTCAAATCACAAATTTGTAAATCCGCAAAACAAACCTTCAACCTAAAATAAACAAACACTAAATTAAAATGAATTAAACCTAAATAACATAAATCATGTACACTTAATTATTCAATAACACTTCAATAACATAAATAAACACTTTCTAGTTTATTCATAAAAGAAATAGAATTGTTAATCTTAATCTTTAAAATACTATTTTTAATATCTAAATATACTGAAAAACCGTCGCCATTATTATCTATAATTAAAAAAGTGTCATCGGAGATCAAACTCCAAGAGTCCCTAATATTAACTAAATAATCAACACTACCGCAATTACAACTCGCACTAGCACTCAATTTTTTTTTTTTTTTTGTATCTTTTAGAATGAGGTTATCATTTTCCCTAATACACCCACGAATAGGACCAAAACCATATATTGATTTATTTAGCTCACACCCAACCTTATTATATAACATTGAATTGAACTGCCTTTTTTCCATAGCTTCTTCTTGCCCTTTATTTGTAAATATAATAGATGAATAGTCATATTAAGACTAAGTAATTAGATTAAATGTTTAGATTAGTATTATTTAGATATTGCCAGGCCCAACCAATGTTGGCCCATTAAGTTTAGGTCATGGTATATATAGTTGTTTGTAATAACTTTTTTATTAACTTTTCAAACTAAATTTAAAACCCTAGGGTTCCAAACGTCTCGTGTTTGCATCCGGCGATCCCTCGACTCCAAACCCTAACCGCTCACGCACACGCTCCTCCGGTCTCTCATCTTCTTCATGGTATCAGAGCCTCTTGGCGTGCTGTGCTGCTATCATCGCTGCTAGGGTACCAGTGTTACAAGCCTTCAAGGTTTTCTCTGGTTGCTCCAACTCCGTCGAACTTTCATCACACATCCTCTGAGTCTTGGCTAGTCTGGTATACCTAAACCTTGGCTAGTCTATGTGTGTTTTAAGTTCATTTTATATACTATGAATGTTATTCATGTTTATCGACCTAGATCTAGAAGATCTCTTGATGCATGTTACAGTAGAGTTGTTCTTAGATCATTTCTAAACTCGACATACCACCAATACTATGAAAATGTAACAATGCATGGTCTTCCAACTAAATACTGTAGATTCATACTAATGTACTCTGCATGTCTTTACATACTTATTTATCTATCTTTGATGGAAACAAAAACTTATACAAAGAGACAGATCTACTTAATACACATGTTTCATGCTATGTTTGATACTATATATGGAGGAATATTATTACATGGGTACTGGAATGGACTAGTCAGGCATACATATAGATCGATGCATGTTAGTCTCAATGCTATGATAATCGATATCATACTCCAATACTTAATCACACATGATACTCATTCACTGATACATACTTGCTTTTACTGTTTAGTGTTACTAAATAAATTAGATATTAGAGTGATTCTTTTCTCAAACATAATCTATATATTACATAGAGTAATCTTACATTCTCCACATATATATTCGTTAACTGTGCAATGTGAGGTCTATTTCATGTTATGCTTAGTCTTAGACATTCTTTGTTTTATTAATTGCATTTGCATAATCAAACTGATGATCTATTACACATCACTTCCGCTGCTACTCAATCACAAAAGCAAAAGTGGGACTACCACCACTGACAAAGTCAATCTATTTGATTTAAAACTAAATATACTATCTTTGATTCATTCAAGATTAGTCAAAGTTAAACTAATGCAATTTTACTATCATGTGAAATGCTACAGAACACTCATCATGTCTGGAACAGAGAATTCCCAGGTTGTTCAGAGTGCCTCAGTTGTGCAAAAGAAACCCCTGGGTGGTCCTCTGTTTGACCCCACCTCAATATATTTTTTCAAATCCACAGACTATGGACCTCCTTCTATAATCAACATCCTACAGGGCAGCCAAAACTATTACCCCTGGAACAGGGAGATGACCACAATGCTGATCACTAGGAGAAAATTAGGATTTGTCAATGGTACTATTAAGGAGCCACTGAGCTGTGATCTAGAGGAACATGAGGCATGGGTAACCTGTCATGGGATCATAAGACAATGGATATGGAGCTCTGTCTCTCAAGAGATAGCTTCACAGATCATGTACACAGATGATGCTTCTATCATATGGGCTGATCTCAGAGATCAGTATAGGCAATCAAATGAAACTCACTTATTCCAACTGACTCAGGACATAGCTATGCTCCAACAGGAGTCTAATTCTGTCTCTAAGTTCAGTGCTACCCTCAAAACTCTATGGAGAGAGGTAGATGCTTATGGTGAGGTTCCAAGATGTAGTTGCATCACCTGCACATGCAATGTAAATGGCAGGATAAATGAAAGGGAAGAAAGGCTCAAAGTTAGGAAGTTTCTGATGGGCCTAAATGACAGCTACAGGCAAATAAGGTCAACTATACTATCTATGGATAAGCTGCCTAACTTTGGAAAGGTATTCTCAATGGTCATCCATGAAGAAGCCCAGCAACAGTTAACCAGCAATGCAAATAACCAAGGCTCTGCCTTCTATTCAGTCAAAGGAAAAGCACCCTACCAACCAACTAAACCAACAGATACTCCATCCTCATCTACCCAAAGAAAAAGGCCACCTACACCTACTGAACCCATATACTACAGAAGTGGCAAACAGGTAAATACAAGGTACTATTGTTTTTACTGTGCAGCCTTTGGGCACAGTGATGAGAAGTGCTTTAACCAACATGGGTATCCTTCTAGGAACACCTCCTCTGTTGCTAAACCAAAACCTGTCACTCCTACCCCTACTGTGGTGAACAAGGCACAGGGCTCGGCTAACTGTGTACACTCTGAACAAACCTGGTCTGCTTGGGACAGTGATGAAAAGTAAGCTGAAACTCCTGACAACCCAATTGGACCATATGGCTTTCCATTATATTCAGAGAAATACAATCCAAGACCCCTGCCCAAGCGCAGAGATTCAGGTAATGCTAATAATGTTTTTTCAAATTCCATTAACACATACTGGATTGTTGACTCAGGTGCATCAGAACACCTGAGTGGCAATGAATCTTTATTTCTAAAACTTACAAAGTGTGATCCCTTTAAGATCTCACTGCCCAATGGGGATAGTCAGACAGTATCCCAAAAAGGTGATATTGTAATTTCATCTGATATCACACTAAAGGATGTGTACTATACCCCATCCTTTCAAGTTAACTTGCTATCAATTAGCAAATTAACACAATATGATACTTATGCAGTTCAATTCTCTAAATCTTGTGCCCTCATATTTGACAAGGTTCAGATGAAGGAAGTTGGTCTGAGTGAAATGAAGAAAGGGTTATACCTTCTACCACAAACCAGTGGTAGAAAATGTTTTGCAGGTGCCATCACTACAACAACATGGCACAGAAGATTGGGTCACACTTCTAGTGACAGACTCAAAAACATTTTAAACAATTCTTTAGATTTTAAAAACTTTACTTTTGATGAACACTGTGATATTTGTCATCTATCTAAACAGTCTAGGAAATCATTTCCACTGCATGCTTCTAGAACTAAACATGCATTTGAATTACTTCACATGGATGTGTGGGGGAACTTTCACACTCCAACAATCCATGGGAAGAAATACTTTTTAACTGTGGTAGATGATTATACTAGATATACTTGGACATATTTAATTACTGTGAAGTCTGAGTGTTTCAATATTTTCAGAAACTTGCATGCTCTTATCAAAAATCATTTTGGTAAGTCTATTAAGGCTATAAGGACTGATAATGGTGGAGAGTTTTTCTCCTCAACAATGGATGAATTCCTCAAAATTAATGGAATCATCCATTATTCTAGTTGCCCACACACACCACAATAGAATGGTGTGGTTGAGAGGAAACACCAACACCTCTTAAATGTAGCTAGGTCCTTAAAACTTCAATCCTCAATACCAATTGAGTTATGGGGATATTCAATAATTCAGGCCACCCACATTATCAATATGTTACCATCTAGGGTGACTGAAGATAAATCCCCATATGAACTCATGCACTCCAAACAACCTGACTATGAAGGTCTGAGGACCTTTGGTTGCTTATGTTATGCAACTTGTCTTGTAAAAGAAGACAAGTTCTCCCCCAGAGCGAGAAAATGCATATACTTAGGGCAATCCACAACCCAAAAGGGTTCTATCATATATGAGTTAGATACTCACCACATCTCCATAAGTAGAGATGTGATCTTTTATGAAAACAGGTTTCCCTTAAATAAGAATACTCATACATCTGAAAACAAATCAAATGACCAAATATCAAACAAAAATCAAAGCAAAAGTCAATTGACTGACACTGATCTCTCTGAGACAGACCAACTCAATTCAATCTCAGATGAGTCTGACACAAACTCAACAACATCAAATATTGAACACTCAGATCTGACAGAGGTGATTTATGCACCAGCAATACTCCAAAATTCAGAAAAAAATCAAACACAAAATCAAAGGTATCCAAGTAGACAGAGAAAACCACCAACAAAATTAAATGATTATTTTTGTTCATTTGCCACAAGCACAGGGAAATCTACAGGCACATCATATCCAATGCATGATTACTTAACATACAAAAGACTGTCTACCTCTCACACTGATTACTTAGACAAAATCTCTATCACAACTGAACCAACATCCTTCAAACAAGCAAGTCAAAACCAGGAATGGGTAAAAGCCATGAATGATGAGCTTGCAGCTCTTGAACTGAATGATACTTGGGAAATAGTACCAAGGCCAAAAGAAAGGAAGATAGTAGGATCCAGATGGGTATATAAAGTCAAACACAAGTCTGATGGTCAAATTGAAAGGTTAAAAGCCAGACTTGTAGCAAGAGGACATACTCAAATAGAAGGTTTTGATTACAAGGAAACATTTTCACCAGTGGCAAAGATCATCTCTGTTAGGACACTGCTAGCAGTAGCCTCAGTCAAAAATTGGTCTACATATCAGATGGATGTAAGTAATGCCTTCTTACATGGTGAATTATCTGAAGAAATTTTCATGTCTCCTCCTCCAGGAATGTTACCTTCAGATGACACCAGGGTATGCAAACTAAAGAAGTCTCTATATGGCCTGAAACAGGCAAACAGAAATTGGTATGAAAAACTTACCTCAGCATTAACTAAGTTTGGGTACACCCAATCCCACTCTGATTACACATTATTTTTTAAATCATCTACAAATTCATACACTTGTCTACTCATTTATGTGGATGATCTAATTATATCAGGTGATAATGAAGCTGAGATTCAAAAATTAAAAGAATACCTACATCTTCAATTTCATATAAAGGATTTGGGTAAACTCAAATACTTTCTAGGAATTGAGGTATCCCAATCAAACCAAGGTATTTTCCTATCACAAAGGAAATATGCCCTTGATATACTACATGACTTTGGACAATTGGGATCTTCCCCATCTAAAATTCCAATGTCCCACAACTACAAAAACCCTGAAAAGGATGCCCCATTAAAAGATCTTTCAATTTACAGGAAGCTAATTGGGAAATTGTTATATCTGACAATCACAAGGCCTGATATAGCATTTTCAGTTAGTCATCACAGCCAATTATTGGCAGCACCTAAGCAGTCACATTTTAACTCAGCTATAAAGATACTGAAATATATCAAAGGTGCACCAGGGAAAGGTATCTTATACAAAAGAGATGCACCTCTACAACTAGAGGCCTACTGTGATGCAGATTGGGCAGACTGCCCCAATACAAGAAGGTCAATAACAGGCTACACAATCTTATTAGGTGGATCTGCTATAGCTTGGAAATCAAAAAAACAAACGACTATCAGTAGATCATCTGCTGAGAGTGAATACAGGGCTATGGCATCAACTGTATGTGAAATTATGTGGTTGCATTATTTTTTGAATGATCTGCAGGTAAAACCATCAAGACAGACAATACTACACTGTGATAATATGGCAGCAATTCACATTGCAACAAACCCAGTTTTTCATGAACGCACAAAGCATATAGAGATTGACTGCCATCTAATTCGCGATCACTTACAAGCTGGACTATTTAAACTACAGCATGTTTCATCAACATCTCAAATTGCAGACATATTAACAAAGCCAGCAAGTCTTGAAGCTCTAAGAAATCTGCTACCCAAGCTGGGACTCTATGACATACACTCTCCAGCTTGAGGAGGCCGGGGTATTAAGACTAAGTAATTAGATTAAATGTTTAGATTAGTATTATTTAGATATTGCCAGGCCCAACCAATGTTGGCCCATTAAGTTTAGGTCATGGTATATATAGTTGTTTGTAATAACTTTTTTATTAACTTTTAAAACTAAATTCAAAACCCTAGGGTTCCAAACGTCTCGTGCTTGCATCCGGCGACCCCTCGACTCCAAACCCTAACCGCTCACGTACACGCTCCTCCGGTCTCTCATCTTCTTCACATGATTTTATATTTCGTCTTCATATTTTATATTTCGAAACAACGGTATGAAACATTTCAAGACATGGGTTGACAACATTTCAGGAACAACGATGACATATATTTCATGAATGACGGTATCAATCAATTTCGAAACAACGGTATCATGCAATTCATTACGTGGGTCGAATGCATTTGAAAAACAACGGTGACATATGATTCATGGACAACGGTGTTAATCAATTTCGGGGCAACAGTATTAAGCAATTCATTACTTAGGTCGAATGTATTTGAGGAAAAATGATGACATATGATTCATGGATAACGGTATGAATCAATTTCGGAACAACGGTATCAAGCAATTCATTACGTGGGTCGAATGCATTTGAAAAACAACGGTGACATATGATTCATGGACAACGGTTCCAAACATTTCAGGACATGGGTCGATGCATTTGAAAAACAACGGTGGGTGACATATGATTCATGGACAACGGTGTTAATCAATTTCGGGACAACGATATCAAGCAATTCAGTATGTGGGTCGAATGCATTTGAGGAACAACGGTGACATATGATTCATGGACAACGGTATGAATTAATTTTGGAACAACGGTATCAAGCAATTCAGTACGTGGGTCGAATACATTTGAGAAACAACAGTGACATATGATTCATGGACAACGGTTTCAAACATTTTATGAACATTGGTCTGTCAACGAATTAAGGAACTAAAGACAAATTGACGTACAACGTGTTCCAACATTTGGAGAACATTGGTTTAAAGAATTTCAGGAACAAGGGTATCACCACATTAGGGGAAATGTATTTTAATCTCAAGCGCATTTATTTCAACAAGTAAGCGAAGTACTTCAACACACAAAAATTTTACGCGATAGGATCAGATTTAACCAAGTTGTTTTGAGGTAAGATAAGGTAGGAGACGACAATAGATTGATGGATGTAAATATAGATAATAATACATGATAAAAAAACGAATATGAGGTCGAAAGAGAAACACATACCGACAGGGAGGTGAAAGTTGAATAAAAAAAATCAAGAACGCAATGGGTTGCAGCTACTCCGACGATCGGTGAGATGGAAGAAAAAAGAACGAGTACGTGAGAAGGGAAATGCGTGGTATGGCAGTAGAAAAGAGGAAAGAAAAAAGTATGGAAGAATTTGCGTACATAAAGTACAATTTTCAGAAAAAGTAGAGTGGATAGAGGTAGGTAGATAAGATAGGTATTAGGTAGGTAGAAAAACTCATCAAATGCATGGGGATATGTGTCACCAAAAGATTAAAAAATAATATAATAAAAGGATGATTCAGATAAATTTCAACAATATCATAAAGCTATAGATTTAATGATAGTTCATATTTTTCTAATAACTTTAGACCTTTATCCACTATATGTTTATGCTTTCTTTCACTAATTCCTACTTGCTGGGAGTGTGGAGGCAAGAGAATCTATGAGTGATTCCATGTTCTATAAAATATAATTTAAAAATATTATTTTTATATCCCTCCATTATCAGTGAGAACGGGGCGGGTCGTGGGCAGGGCGTCCTCAGTATCCGTCTCGTTTTGCCAGGGCATGGAACGAGACGGGTCAGGTACTCTGATCCCCTGCCTTGGTTCCTGCCCCGAACATGGTGACTGGAGCGCATAATTAAAAAAATTAAAAAAGTAAACATAAAATTTAAAACTTTTTACCTTAATTTTTAAAAGTAAAAACAAAAAGTAAATCTAAAATGGATATAAGACTTAAGCTTAAAAATATAATAAATTTTTAATCTTAATAATCCTATATCTAATATAATTTATTAAAAAATTATTTTTTTACAACCTAGGCAAAATCGAGACTATCCGCCTGGGTTTTCCCCTCCCCCGAGACCCGCCCCTTTCTCACCCCTAGTGTCATGCTTTATGCTAGTCTTATTTCATGATCGATTGATAAGAAGACGTGGTATGTCTTTTATAGAAAAAGCCTCAGTGTTTGGTCTTGTAATTATTGCAGTAACCAAATGATCATACTCATTCCCAAGGCTAACAAGAATAAAGAGAACCAACCAAATCCTTATTGTCACCAGAAAGAGCCAGAGCATTGAGGCACAAATACGCTTTCATAAAAAATATTAGACAAAAACCTAGTTGGTGTTGGTCACTTTTTTTAAATAATAATTTTTTTAATTAAAGTAGGCGACCAACCGGTTTGAAAGGTGGTCGCCTACTTTAAATAAAAATAGCATTTTTTTAATGTAATAGGCAACCAACATACCAACTACCAACTAGGTTGGTTGCTCTCGTTAAAAAGAATCTAAAAAAAAAAGTGAAAACTAGAAACTTTATTAATCGACATTATTATTGATCGTGTTATAATCTTTGACACTAATATGATACTATTATAAATCGTGTCGTGTCTTGTGTTATCTCTAAAAAAAAAATAATAGAAAAAAGCAACAACTTGGTCACATTATCACATGCTCACATTGAAATTACTCTAGTTTTTTTGGCTATTTCAATTTTTAAAAAAAATTATATTAATTTTATAAAGTTGGTCGCTTGTTCGGTTAAATAAAAAATTATAAAAAAACAACATTAAAAAATAATGCAATAGTCTTTTTATAATAAAAAAAAAATTATATAAAATAAGGCGACCAACCTTGATTTAAAATCTTTAAAAAAATGAATACTAAATAACTAAAAAATAAAATAAATACAACTTCCTCCCTCTTCCATCTCACCCATCATCAAGAGGCCAACCATCTTTCTTCTTCAAGGTATTTTTCTTCTTCCTTTTTCGTTCTTTAATTCTCCGAGATGGGTGATTTTTTCGATGTCTGTTAACTTGCCCGATATTGGGACGTTTTAATTAATTAGTCGGGGTTCCAGACCACCAAAAGTGAATTGTCGACGGTCGATTCCCTTCTGAGAACCACGAAGGTTGCAAACAGTCGCGAAAGCCAGTGATCGATCGAATAGAAACTAACCCTAGCCAAGAAGCTGTCTTCGGGTATTGTTTCTAAAATTATTTTTTTCATTTCACTCAATTTTAACTAGCTAATAATAATACTAAATCGTAGGAGAGCGGAGGAAAAAGATCTCTCTCACAACCAGACATGCCCATTCCCACAGTTTTGCTGACTGACATGTAACATTTCTTAACTAATATATATATTTAGGGAAATTTCGAAATTTTGAACTAGATTTTTTCCATGGTGGATTTCCGTCAACGGAAACTACAAACATCCGTCCTCTTGCTAATGCCTTGCCATGACGGATTGAAACAATTGATGGCGGAAATCCACCACTATAAGTCCGTCATACAATGTTCTTTTTTTTGTACTGATATTTTTAAAATTTATATATCTGAACTTCTATTTTTTGTAGGTCATTTGAACAAAAGGTGAAAACCTATATCTTATGTTTGGTTAAAGGAGAAATTGACGGACCTTGGGTTACATGGGCGATGTTTCCAAATGATGTCAAAGATGATATCTGGAATAAATTACTGGTACATATTTATAATTTTAATTTAATGATTATTATTATTATCTTAATATATTCTTCGATTTTTTTTGAATTTACAGAAAGTTTTCAGTTTTCCAAACAATGATTTGGCTCGAATTCAATTCGACAAGTATGTTAAGCAGACATATAAAAATACTATCCACATTGCTCGGAGGAATGCATGTAAAAAGGCGAAAATTGACCTGGACAAGATGAACAGCTCTGTAATTCCATTTAACCCTTCTTGGATCTCACCTCCATTTTGGAAAGATATGGTTGACTTTTGGATAAAAGATGAAAGATGGCATAGAAAGTCAACAACCGGAAAAATTAACAGAAACCGTAAAAAAGACTTCATGGTTTACCATGGAGGTGCTAAATCCATGGCTGCACACAAGGATGCGATGGTACGTATGTAAGGGTGTAAATGAACCGACTCTGGGTTGGCTAACTTGGACCCGAACCTAGCACAAACCCATAAAAAATACGGGTTTGGGCCGGGTTTCAATAGAAACTTTTACCTACAATAATTATACAA
The DNA here is from genome assembly GCA_001185155.1 of Zostera marina. Taxonomy (NCBI): domain Eukaryota; kingdom Viridiplantae; phylum Streptophyta; class Magnoliopsida; order Alismatales; family Zosteraceae; genus Zostera; species Zostera marina. The sequence continues at coordinate 262,125 of LFYR01000863.1, read as the reverse complement.
AAAAATAATAAAAGTCAGTAAATAGGGGTGAGATTCCTCGGACCCTACGGGTGCAGCGACGGGGAGAATTTTCCTACCCGAAGTAGGAAAATCCCCGTCTCCGGCCGAAATCCCCGACCATTTCCAGGTAAGGGGATGGGGATTAAAATCCCCGCTCCGGATAATACACGTACTCGAGGTAAATTGTATTTAAACCTTATATAATATTTTATATAAATAGGGCGCGCTTTTGATGTGGTTCGTCCGCACTAAAAACGCGCTGCGGGTGGAGGTCGCGGAGTGTCATCGGTTCTCCGTCTTGGAGTGTCATCGGTTCCGACATCACGATTCCGCGATTGTGAACTCGAGTGTTTCTCGACCGCAGCGAGCTTCAGGTGCGGACAAAGCACCTGGACTGTATATAAATAACCATATATAATATATTAAATACATAAGTTTATATTTAAAATATATCCGTAAAAAAATTATATTTAACCCCCTATAAGTTTATATTTAAAATATATCTATAAAAAAATTATATTTAACCCCCTATAAGTTTATATTTTTAATATTTCCTATATTTTAAACCCCAAATATAAAATGTCAAATTTCTAAATTTATTTCTCCCCTAAATCCTAAATCACACTTTCACTAAATCGATTTCCATTCAGTATTTTAATTACATTAGTAACATTACTGGTTAAATTAAAAATATATATTTTTGGCCGGGGACGAGGAACGCATCCCTGTCCCCGTCCCCGTACTAGCTCGCCCTATCAGTAAAACATAAAATAAAAATATAGTTTAAAATATTATGTAATAGTTTAAGTTTTAAAATATTTAATTAGTTATGATTCAATTAGTCTAAGTCTATGTTTTCATTATCTTCTTTCTTATAATCTTTATCAATTACTTCATTTCATAATCACCTAAGGTTGAAGATAAAACCCTAAAGTTGAAACTCTAAAATTGAAGATAATATAGATTGAAATTCTAAGGATCTTTGAGTATTTTTATAATTAAATCCTAAAGTTAATTAATATAGATTAAGAAAATATAATAAATATTTTTATAATTAAAATCCTAAACTATATTAATATATTATATAATATCTGTTATAATTTTCGAGTCTGGATTCGGTCGGGTCTGGCTAATCTGGACTCAAACCTTCGGGTCCAAAACGTTTAATGGGGCTAAAATTAGCCCCAAACTCGAGCCCATTTACACCCCTATACGTTATTAATAATTATTGATTTAAACTTTATTTTCTAAATAATTTTGTTTTAACACAGGATAAAAAATTTGGGAGAGATACTTCACGTGCAGAGGTATACTTGAAAGTGCACACAGATAAAAAAACGAACAAAATTCACCCGATTGCAGAGTCTCGCATGGTAGATATTAATTTAATTTAATTTATAAATATTAATAATTTTATTAATTCATATTATTTTATATTTAAGAAAATATACAAAAATAAAAGACTAGCCAGCATGCGAGAACATGGTATTGAGATCCCTATGTCTCAAACCACTGATCGGACGGCAAGTGACTCACAACCATTGTATGTTGGTGAAGATGACGAATTGTGGATGGAGACTGTTAACCATAAGAAAGGTCGTATCCCAGGGTTTGGGAAAATCCAACCGTATCCGATGCTATCAACGAGAAATTCAAACTATAAATCGACAACTACCAGTCAAATCGTAGACCAATTTGAGGCAATGAAAACTGAGATAGCAAAATTGCATCAAGCTGATGAAGCACGCAACACTGCAGAGAAAAACCGTCAAAACAGATTCATAGAGATGCAAAAGGAGATGCAAGAGGAAATGTATAAAACAATAAACCGTGAGCGAGAAGAAATACAAAACATATTAAGTCGTGAACGACAAGAGATGCGTGACATGATGATGCGTCTAATGGGTAGTCAGCTTTCTACGGTAATTTAACTGATTAATCATTTTGAATTCTAATTTCATTTTCGATATTTAACTTTATATATATGTGTAAATTTTCTTTCAGTCGTCATCAAATAATACTGGTGAATCACCACGAGAAGGGTAAGGGTTTAGATTTGACGAAAGTTTTTAGAATTAGAAATTAAAACTTTTCATATTACAAAAAAAATAACATTGTATGACGGACTTTTTGTGACGGAATTCCCTCACGAATAGTTCTGTACTTTTGTATAGTGTGATCAGTTCAAGTAATTACATCTTCCTTATTACCTTTTATGAACAATGTATTGAGTAATAAGAGATAATACATGATTATTCCAAGTTGTAATACCTATTTATAGGATTATATCTTCTAACTTGGATAGATTGTTTTACATGACATATATCACGACCCAGTTTCGTTTCTACCATTTTCTCCATTCTAAATTTTCCGCATTCCCGATCCTCTCTGTCGGAATTTCTTTCGCTGGATATCAATTACATCAGTAAGATCGTAAAGATAAGATCCAAGATTTACGACCTCCATAAGAGATAAGTAAAGATTTTGACTTTACTTTTTTACATTTTAATCTAAAAACAAAACCCTTGGGTTCTCCCCAAACGTTGAGCCCTCTCGCATCTCCGCGTTTCACTTCAACCTAACGATCAGCCCTTCGTGCACGTTGCTCCTCCGGCACTCAACTTCTTCAATATTCTATTCTTCCAATTGTTTAATGTAAGAATGAAACAGCTTTCGAGAAGGTCAATGATACTCAATTAATTTGAAATGAACGACAAAGATTGTAATCAGACAAATATCTTTTTTTCACCAGAATCTCTAAAATTATTTGATGATATATTAATAATTATTAAACAGGATATGGTGATTTATTATATGATCTTATAATAATGGTTAAAATCTATAATGCAATTGGCCTTTTTGATTTGCTCATTTTTCTTTGTTTTAAAAACTAAAAACATTTGCTTTAAGAGAAAGGGGAGAAGATTGGAGATTTGGAGGATCGGACCGCGAATTGAAGAAACCTGCTTGAGTAAATTACTATGAAGTCGAGTGCGATCTTACTAGGACTTCTCGGTTTGTTCAGCATTTCGATAATAATTGGTATGTGTGTTTTTTTCCAACTTACTTCTTAATCAGTACTCCGATCCGTGATCAGTATTTCTATATATATGTTTGTTTTTGGGTATTTTCAGGCGACTTAATTCAGTTGAAGTTAATCCATCGATTAGAGAAATCTTATGGTGATAATTACTTAAACCATTTGATTTTCGTCGAATCTGTAATATTGCAAATTGACAGAATTTAGGTTTTGTTGTAGATATTACTGATAACGAAATCGACAGAAATACAACCATTCTTCGCCTTGGATTCATTAGAACAGAAGTTATCAGTTGGTCTCCGAGAATCACCATATATCACGATTTCTTAAGCACAGAGGTCGTTAATATATAAAAAAGTTCGAGTTAATTTTCGCTATATAATTTCATAATCTACTAAATTAATAGTATTTGCAGGAATGTGATCACCTGGTAACATTGGGAAAACCTCGTCTCCGTGCTTCCATTCTTACTGATCCAAAAACATTTAAGGTTGAGTTCTTATAACTGATAAACTGACCATCTTCGTCTTTTTGTACATTGATGGTTGGATAATTATATATTGAAAATTACAGCATGTTCGTTCTAATCATCGAACAAGTTGGGGAATGTTTCTGAATGCAACGGAGAGAAATCATTCGATCATACAGGTGAATTAACTTTATAATGATCGATCGACGATTAATTATTATTCTTCTTATAATTTTATATAAACATTTCTTATCTTAAATTAAAGGCAATTGAAACCAGGATTTCAATCTTCTCTCAAATACCCAAAGAAAATGGGGAGTCATTCCAAGTTTTGCGGTAATTGCGGATCTTTTTAGGGTTTAACTGATATTTAGCGATTTGAAGAATCGTTCCAAGAAAACTTTAAACCCTATTTTTAATTGTTTTTCTCAGTATTAATTTTAAAACCACATTAACTTAATTAATAGTATTGAAATTGTATAAACCATTTCTGAAAATTATTGTATATATATAGGTATCAGAAAGGCGAATTTTATGGGAAACATATCGACTATTTTCCCAGCAAACGCTATGGTAACCAACGAGTAGCAACTATGCTTATCTATTTAAATGATGTCGCCGAAGGTGGTGAAACATACTTTCTCGAGGTTAGTATATCGATCTCACGCACGAATTGATATATATGTGTGTGTGCCTTATTTATGTTTGATGAAATTGATGAATGGAAAAAAAATCCATTTGTATATAGGCCGGAGATGGAGAATGCACTTGCGGTGGGAAGATTTTGAAAGGAATATCAGTAAAACCTAAAAAAGGAAATGCAGTGCTCTTTTGGAACATGGTATATATATATATATACATATGTACATGGTATAGGTTATACATATGCAGTCCAGGTGTGGTCTGATTGGATGAGGCCAGATGCGGTCCAATAATCTTAAAACCATTCATTTTAGATTGAACAGTTGAGATCACTGGGCGCATTGGGCCGCATGCCGGCATAAAGCCCAACCACACATAATCCTAGTCCTATATATATAATGTTGGATTCAGATGAGAATCTAGCTTATAAGAACAAATGAAAATTATAGATCTAGATCGATCATTGTTGTAGTTCTCATTTGTTCTTGCATAATCAATTCACATCTTTAAAAAATCTCTATATATTAGATTTTATATATAGGATTAAAATCATGTAAGATAATAAGTGATGAGGATGAGATAGATCTGATTCTATATATCTGTCTATTTTTACCTCGAGATTTGAGACATCATTAATATTGGAATGAAAGATAGGATATAAATCAATTATCTTATATATCGTCATCGTCCATTATTTCATCTGAAACTTGCTCTTTATATACATATATACTTTAGATGAAGTGATTATATAAATGGATGTGTTTAATTAATTGCAGAGATTAGATGGGGAGGTTGATCAAAAGACCATCCATACAGGATGTCGAGTATTGGATGGAGTAAAATGGTCGGCGACAAAATGGATGACTGTCGATAAATTAGTTAAATAGTGTTCTTCAATTTTGGTTATAACTCGAAAAATGTTCACAACGTTAATGTTTTTTTATCGTAATTGTTTGGTTAAACTCTTGAAAAAACTTAGAAAAAAGATGAGATTTGGAGTTTTTCTTCTGAATCGTCATAATTAATTTCTACTTAGGGGTTTAGGATGATTTTAGATAAATTTAATATCGAGATTTATTCCACTCTAGTTATTCCAAAGAATCGCGTCTCATGCATTCTCTCCTTCGATTCGCATCACTACAATACACATTTTCCTTTGCTGCATTGCCATCTCTTTTTCGATCTATAGTTGTATATAGCAAAAAAATCAATGCTGCATTTTATAGACATTCATTTTGTCACCATCTCAATGCTAAAAATGCAAGGACAGACTAAGAAAGATGGGTCTTGTTTGTTTGCTAACAAAATGGACCAAGCTAGAATTGTTCAATTCAAGTTCAAGTTTGGCTCATTTAAAAAACAAATGAGGCAAGCCAAGCTTCACTCTATTCTTAGGCTTATTTGTATCCCTAATCTTGGGCAAGAATACATCTGGAATTTTTCAAGATAGGGTGTAAAGATTGTAAAAAAATTATATTGGAATTTTGGTAATCCAAAATGGAAGATAGTTTTAAAGTAATTGATCGAGTAACAGAGTAACAAAAAAATGAATAAAAAACATGTACATAGAATAAAGATAGATCATAGACTCATAGGAGAGAACAAAATGATATTTTAAAAAATAACTTTGATTTATCTTTAAATTTAGTATTAGAATATTTAATTTTAAAATATTATTATTTTAAAACATTAATGATTTAATAAAATTATTAAAAAACTGTGTTTCAAATTATATTAATTAAAGTAAAAGATAAAAATATACTAGTGTAGTTTTATTGAAAAAATCAATTTTAATCGAAAACGGTAATAATGAATATCTGTGTGAGTAGCTGAGTGCACACAAGTTCACTAAATGTCATAGGAAATTCCAAATCATGTCATCCAATTATTTTACCAGATTCTCTCTTAAAAAAACCACAATTCTAATGAAAATAAAATAAAATTGAATGACAATGGGAAAAACCTCAGCTAAATCTGCTGTTGGTTGTAAAAAAAAGTTTACTGCAACGAATCAGCTCCCCACAGCTGCTTGAACATATATCATCACCTAAAAATCAGTTATTCATACTTAACCTGGAGTTGACAAACGACCTAAACTGGTTGTAAAAGAAAGAGGAAATGAAGACTCACGGACACGATAACTGCAATAGACAGAACAGATTTCAGCAGTAGTTTATATTGTAACTCGGAACCAAATACCAATCCATGTTTAAATTCATTTTATTTTATAGTAACTGCTCTTTATCTTTTGCCACAGTAAATATTGTCTTAAATTTTCTTTCGTAGGAAGAAGAAAAATAGTAAACTAGCATCACAAAGATTAAACGTCTGAATTCTTCAATACAAGTTACCAGTACGTTAACAGTAAAAACATTAATCGTAGATACAAAATAACATTTAATCTTTTCCACAATCCATTTTCTTAAACCAACTCTCATCAAGTAAACTATTTTGCTATTTTGAACAAAATAACAAAATGTTCAAAACAGACGAGCAATTCTGAAAGAAATAAACCCCCTAGCAATATGGAAAGTTATGCATGTAAAAACTAAAAACAACTGAAATGCATACTTTTGACCAAACTATATCACCTGCTTGTACTGAGAAAAAACGGGAACCTCTTCCTTGGTTAAAAAAATATAAAGAAGATAGCTAGTATCCTGGTCCTGACAGGTAGTAAGTAAACAAGAGAGACGTTGGTCAGACATAAATAACAAACTAATAAACATGTCGTTGAAACTCAAAACAAAAACCAGATAATTATACCTCTAAGCAGCTTCCCCCCATCGCGCATTATTTCTGCGTGAAACATTGCTCGACGAACTTCTGGGACGGTTTGTGCGAACTATATTTTCATCTTGATAATATCCACCATCATCAAAATTTGCAGATCTGCCCCTACGATCCATCATATTCCCATAGTCACCTCTGTTGTTGAAATCATTCATTCCATTACTTTTTTTGGCATAGCTTCCACGTCCCTTGGTTCCATAGCCACCTCCTCTTCTCGGTGCAAATCGATTTCTGGAATTTGCTGTAAGAATCAACTTAATATTAATTAACATAATGAATTTAACTTACGGTATTTTTTTTATTTAAACCATACACCTTATATATTAAAATCAGATAAAGTCATATACGTGAAATTCTTTAAAAAAAGTATAAAAAAAACTATGAATTTATATTTAAACCACAAACTTTATGTCCTCTAGTGTTTACATACCTCGAGAACCAGTTGACCGCTTCACCATAACAGAAACCTCCTGACCATCCATTATAACTGGTGAAGCCTGTATAGAGTGATATAAAATGACATAGCTAAAAGCACATCCATATTTAGTTTAGTGATCAATATATATTTTTATTAGTAAATGTAAAGAAAACAACATTGCGCAAGATAAAATTCTAGGACATAAACTGCCCTAATCAAGTACTCAAATGGAAGAGGAAAAAAATCTACAATAAAAAAATATTATTTATTTGAAAATAACAGCTAGAAGTTACCACCAACCAAAAATGACACGAAGAAAAGTAAGAAAAACACAAAATTAAACACTTCACAACTGCTTAGCAAGCTGATTGAATTGTTAAAGCTGGATTGGTTTCATGTGTATGAAAAGCCAATATAATAAACATGTTAGATTAGATACAAAATTATGCATTCTAAATATCGAGTTGCATTCTATTAGTGATATGATAATGTACTATTATGTAATTAGTTAATTACTTTTTAACTTCTTTGTAATTAGCTAGGATATTGTTAGAATAATTAGAAATTACTTAGTTTTTAGCTAATTAGATATTCTATAATTAGTTAGTTTACTTTCTAATATTCTCTTTATTTGTCCTTTAGTGGTCCACTACCAAAGGGTAGGTGAGATCTACTTGTTCCCATCCTATATATTCTATAGGATGGTTGCTGATGAAGATAGCTTTCATTTGAGCAATTTACTAAATACCGAGTTGCATTCTATTAGTGATATAATAATAGACTATTATGTAATTAGTTAATTATTTTTTAACTTCTTTGTAATTAGCTAGGATATAATTCTAGAATGTTTCACTATGAATTATGTTAGATCTAAATCACCCAAGTGTATATAAACTAATCTAATACATTTTGAGAGGGATCAAACACTTGTTCTCCCCTATTTCCCGATTGCACTCAGAATATAACACACATATGGTATCAGTCCCTAGAAGGATTTAAATTCAAGTGTTGTTGCTGATCGGGGAGGTTTGTTGTTGATCCATCTTGCTGGTTGTTGCTGATCGGATTCCGCTACACGATCATTGCAGATTCTGGCAGAGATGTGGTAAATGCCGCTCGGGAGGATTTGCAGATTCCGACGAGAGTTGTAATCATCAAGTCTCCCAAGACTGTTGCATTGGATCGTAGTAATTATTTTGCCTAGAGGACGCACTTCCTTGGAGCTTTGAGAGGTAATGGTCTCATTCCTTACCTTCTCGGAGAAGTAGAATTGAGCACGTCGGTGGTTGTCGGTGGTGACTGGTGACAGATGTTTCAAATTGTGAAACCTCATCTGATTATTGGAAGACTCTTCAAGAGGAATTCGCATCTTCCTCACATTCACAGATTCTTGCAATCAATCAAAAGTTGCAAAATCTCAAGAGGGAGGTAAGAATTTTGCTGAATATATTGCTGAAATTAATAACCTTGTGGAAGGTCTATCGATTGCTGGAAAAAAGATAGATGATGGAGATCTTGTTCTTCTAGTCGTGGCTGGACTAGGAGATGAATATGAATCATTGATTCAGAATATTACGGCAAGGAGAGATGGTATTACATATAGAGAGGTAAAAGCCATGTTCATGGATATAGAGATCAGAAAATCCAGATCCAATGTATCAAATCCTCTGAGCGTTAATGTCATCAGAAGCAAGGGTATTGAAGTGTGAACTGTGAAGATGAGATCTGATAAATGATGATCTCTGTAGAAATGCAACAATAACCGTGATTGTATTGAGCCCCAGCCTAAAACTTATATAGGCTGGAGAAAACAGTAAAGATGCTTCCCACTACCTTAGGTAGTGGGTCATTACAAAAGGAATAAAATAAAGTAACTAAAAGCTGAAACTAACTAACTCTGCAGCTAACTAATTAATTACAGTAAAATAATTCTATTTACTCTAACAATCCCCCTCAAACTTGTGTGATTATGAACACTAGTTTGGGCTGAAACTTCATGAATAGTGTTAGTCTTATTAGAGGCTTGGTCAGGATATCAGCTAGCTGCCTGTCACCCTCTACATGTAACACTTGTAATGAACCTTTGTCCGTTCTTTCTTTAATAAAATTGAAATCAATGGCAGTATGTTTCATTTTAGTGTGATATATTGGATTTTGGGCTATGAAAGTGGCACTTAGATTGTCACAATATACTTTCATAGGTAGTGGAACCTCTACTCCCAATTCTGTAAGCAATGCTCTCACAGCTTTAACATGTTCTACTGTGGTGCCTACAACTCTGTATTCTGCCTCTGTTGTAGATCTCGAGACTGTGGTTTTCTTGGTTGATGCCCAAGCAACTAAAGTTCCACCTATAAAAATTAAAAAACCAATCTGACTCTTCCTATCACTTATATCCCCTGCCAAATCTGCATATGAGTATGCTGTAATAGAAAAATCAGTTGTTTTTCTTAAAATGATTCCAGTGTACTATGTTCCAGCCAAATATCTTAACAATTTCTTGACTGCCACCCAATGAGCCTGAGTTGGAACTGCAAATTGTATATCTTGCCTGGTCAGAGTTAAGTATTGCAGTGTCCCAATAATTCTTTTGTACTCACTGTGGTCTGATACTGGTTCATCTTCTTTAAACAAATCTCTTAAATCTCCCCCCATAGGAGTGCTTGAAGGTTTGAGATGCTCAAACTTACAACTCCTCAACAGATTGCACAAATATTGTTGTTGTGACAGAAAAAGCCCCTCTTTGATTTGTTTAACTGAAATACCCAAAAAATAGTTCAGCTGGCCCAATTCCCTTAATGTAAATTCACCACTCATCTTTTTAATGATATTAGTCATTGTATCTCTATCTGACCCAGTGATGACAATATCATCTACATAAATAAATAGAAATACCTTGCATTCTCCATGAATAAAAATGAATAAGGATGGATATGTGGAACATTCCTTGAAAGCAATAGAGACCAAAAAATTTTTGAGTCTTCTATACCATATTCTTGGAGATTGTTTAAGACCATATAGTGACCTCTGCAATAAACACACATTATCTGGAAACTCTGGATCAATGAAACCAGCAGGTTGTGACACCACAATTCTCTCGTCTAGCTTCACATGCAAAAAGACATTGAAAATGTCTAATTGTTTTAAATCCCAGCCATTTGAGATTGCTAATGTCAACACGATTCTTATTGAATTTGCTTTTACCACAGGGCTGAAAGTGTGTGTGTAATCTGCTCCTTCAATCTGCCTCATCCCATTTGCCACTAATCTGGCCTTAAATCTTTTGACAGTGCCATCGTCCTTGGATTTTACTTTGAACACCCATTTAGTGTTGATTATATTATCATTAGGTGATCTAGGAATAAACTTCCATGTCTGATTTTTCATCAGGGCACTGAATTCCTCCTGCATTGCATGTTTTCATTGAGGAATTTCGAGAGCAAATTTGGAGATTTTGGAACAGGAATCTTGCTGGCCTCCAAAGAGAGATTAAATTTTGGATTATATCTCAATGATCTTTTGCTGGATGCCCTGGTCTGTCTCTCATTCACTTCTGGAATTACATCCTCATCTCCACTGTCAGAGGGAGTTGGAGAAGGATCGTACTCTGACCCTGACACAATGGGAGAACCTTCTAACAAGAGAGGACTGGACTGATCTGATGAAACTGGCCCTTGAATATTCTGACTAAGGTCTGTACCAGGACTGTAAATTATATCCTCATCAAGAAACTCCTCTTGGACAATCACCGGAGATAGAACATCAATAGCTTCTCCCCCATTTTCTCCAATGAAGGTATCTGTTCCTTCATTCAGATCCTTACCCGATAAGCTAACAATACTTGTCCCTTCTTCAACTGCCGGTTGAACTTCGCTTAATGTTATTTCAGCTGCTCCTGAACCTTGTTCAACTGAATCAGAAACATGCCTTGTCCCACCAGCATCTTGTTCTAGTACTCGCATATCCATCTTCAACAGGATGCCTTTCATTCTCTGACAAATTTTCCTTGAGATATTTGCTTAGCGAGAAACCACCCTCGACGAATGTAACATCTCTTGAGATGTAAATTCGCGATTCAATCGGGTCTAAACATAAGTAGCCATCTTGGTTGCTTGGATACCCAAGAAATATACAAGTTTTTGACTTGGGAGACAACTTATTTTCTCTGTAATCTCTTAGACAAGGATAGCATTTTGAGCCAAAAACCCTCAACTTCTCATACTTGGGGGCCACCTAATATAATACTTCCATTGGTGATAATTCCCCTAGTGTCTGAGATGGATTCATGTTGTATAAAAAACCTGTTGTTAACACTGCATAAAACCAAAATTTATCAGGCAGAGAGCAAAAATTCAGTAAGGTTACAGCAGTGTCTATAATGTGCCTATGCCTCCTTTCTACTGACCCCATCTGCTGGTGAGAATAAGGTACTGAAAATCTGTGCTGAATTCCCAATGTAGAGAGATGCTTGGACAGCTTCTTGAATTCAAGGACATTATCAGTTTGTATTTGCTTAATAGAGTGGCCACACTGAAGTTCAACCATTTTTCTGAATTTTTCAAAAATTTCTGTAACCTGTGACTTATTTGTCAACAAAAATATCCAATTATAGCCACTGTAAGCATCCACAAAATTAATGAAAAATTTGTATCCATCCACAGAATTGAAGGGAGAAGGGCCCCAAATATCTGTATATATTAATTCCAAAAGATAGTTGTATACAGATTTTGTAATTTTATGTGGTAGAGCACGTGACTTGCCAATGTGACATGCTTCACAATTAACTACTCTATTACAACTGGAATTAACAATGCCCTTCCGAATTAATGCTAAAACAGATCTAAAATTCAGATGTCCCAAGCGGCAGTGCCAAACTTCACTTGAGACTTTAGATCTCTCCACCATAGAAGCTTCCAATGGTTGTTTTATTGAAAAAGAAATTGGGTAAAATCCATCCTCCTCCTGATCCACAGAAAGTATTTTTCTAGTTTCTCGATCCCTGACCAAGGTTTTCTGTGCATCAAATTCCACAGAAACATGATTATCCTTGCAAAAAAATTTAACAGAAACTAGATTTCTATTTGCATCAGGTACAACAAACACATTTTTCAGAATAAAATCAGAACCCTGACATGAAAGAACAGCATCACCACAGTGAGTGATCTCCATACCTTCTCCATTGGCTTTCTTCATACAATCAGACCCTGTATATGGACGAACAGATTGTAAATTATTACCTGATTGTGTCACACTAGCAGTGGCAGCTGTGTCCTGGCACCATCGGGCATTGCCTCCATGTCCAGTACTTACCATGTTGACAGAAGCATCTCTGCTAGTGTTCTCATAAGGACGATTTGGGGACAAAGTTCTGCGATGATCCGGAGGGAATTTGCTAATATTAATTCTGTTGCAACAGTTCTTTGCATTGTGTCCCTTCTTGGAGCAGATTTGACACCATAGATCTTTCCCCCCAGATTTGAAATTTCCAGTAGCACCTCTCCCCACAGCATTCACCTCAGGATTCAAAACAACTATATTCTTTGTTTTATGATCTAGAAGAATTTGCTGGAAATTTAAAAAACTCATGCTATGATCAAACCTTGTAGTGATAGAAGTCTTGAACGCATGAAATTCAGGTCCAAGGCCTCCCAATGCAATGAGGATTATTTGGGAATCCTTCATTTTCTCACCAGCACATGCTAACTAATCTCTCATCAGTGTTATCTTCTTCAGGTACTCAATCACAGATAAATTTTCTTTTATGATGGATTGAAGGTTGTGCCTCAGGAGAAGCAATTTGGTCTCAGATCCAAATGCGAACAGGGATTGAAGAGCATCCCACACTTGTGTGGATGTATCAAGGGCAGCAACCTGAGGCATTATCGTTGGAGATAATGAGATGTAGATCCAGTTCTTGATTAATGAATCTTGTTGTTTCTCGAGGGAATCGGCCGTGATAGAGACTTTCCCCTGAATGTACTTGGTCAGACCATGACCCCTCAGCATTGTTAGGAATTGTGAATTCCAGCTAAAAAAATTGGTGTCATCGAATACCGGACAACTTGGACTCTTGATCTTCGTTATGGTGAACGAAGACTGCAACGGTTGATTGGCATTGGCAGAAGCAGAGGAATCAGTCACGTCTGCAGCAGCGGATTCAGACACGGCAGCTGGCTGCGATGATACCATATTGAAGTGTGAACTGTGAAGATGAGATCTGATGAATAATGATCTCTGTAGAAATGCAACAATAACCGTGATTGTATCGAGCCCCAACCTAAAGCTTATATAGGCTGGGGAAAACAATAAAGATGCGTAGTGGGTCATTACAAAAGGAATAAAATAAAGTAACTAAAAGCTGAAACTAACTAACTCTGCAGCTAACTAAATAATTACAGTAAAATAATTATATTTACTCTAACAAAGGGAAGTTTAAACTCAACATTGTTCCATGTCAGATATGCTCTGGAAAACATGGTGTACTGAATTGTTATAATAGGATGAACATCACCAAATATCCTCCAACACACAATAGAACACTCTCACCTAATGGGCTTACTGGCAAGATGTCCGTTAATGCTGCTTATAAAGGTTCTAGATCTATTTGGTACCCTGAAACAAGTATTGTTAATGAACCTACTGTGAATTTGGTGGCAATGCAGGAGGATTTTAACATTGTGACCATGGTGTCTAAAAAAGAGGTGAATCGGTCAGTGAATGGGGCTACATTGGAAGAATCAGATCTCTGGTATTCAGATTCATGAGCTACCAATCATGTTACAAAAGCTCAGCAAAATATTCAGCAAGTTGCAGAGTGTGATAGGACCATCAACACAACAGGTGGAAGACCTATGAAGATCACTCATTATAGTAATTCTAATTTTTCAGTAAATAATAGAATGTTTAAATTGGAACAACTTCTTTATGTTCCATCAGCATCCAAGAACTTGATCTCTGTCAAGAGATTCTGTATTGATAACATGGTTTATATGGAATTTGATGCACAGAGGGTGACAGTGAAGGATCTGGTTACTAAAGAAGTGTTGATATTTGGACCTGAAGGAGATGGGTTGTATGAGATCCCTATGAATGTGAGGAGTTCTGAATTGCAGGTGAATCATATGGAGATGGGCAAAAAGACTAATGCAGTGGTAGATTTAAATAAAAATAAGATGATTATTGTTACTGATTCTAAACATATTCATGTACCATGTCAGAAATGTTGTGTAACAAAATCTAAAAAATTAAATCATCCTAAGAGATCCAATGTTTACAGCAATCCACTTGAGCTTATGTTTGCTGATGTTTGGGGTCCTGCACCTAGGGACTCTTCAGAGGGCTATAGATACTACATAAATTTTGTAGATGCATCTACTAGCCATAATTGGTTGTTTTTGATGAAAAGGAAGTCTGAAGTAGAGGACTGTTTTATTCATTTTCAGAAATTAGTGGAAAAGCCGTTTGAATATAAAATCAAGGCAGTTCAGAGCAATGTTTTACAGGCGGCCATGCGGTCATGCAATGGCCATGAACGCATAGAGAGCCTAGGGGACGTCTAGGAATCGCCTAGAAATATAGGATTTTTTACATTTTTTTCCCTGTATTGTTTAAATATTATAATAATTACCTGTATTTTCAAAATATTAGTAAAATAGTACTTAGTTTTAAGAAAATATAATAGTAGATAAAGAGAAGAAAAATATAATATTTACCCTAATATTTAGGTTTTAGGTATTTACCTTCAAAAGCAAGAAGGTATGGAGGCGGCTGAAAGGCTGGAAGGTTTTAGCTATTAGGGAGTGGCAAGGTTCCGGATGCGCCTCTGCGCGATGCGCCGCCACCTGGAGCATATGCGTGCATATGCGCTCAGGTGCGCCAGTGGCATTTTCGTAAATATTTATAAAACTATAGGAAATAAATATTTTTTTATATATCTAAATTATATCAATTAAATTTTTTAGTTAAAAACATAGTTCAAAAAGCGACGCTTTAAGCGTCGCTTTTTTAGCTTAAAGCGGCAAAGCGGTCCTTCAGGACCGCTTTCCAAAACGCTTTTTCTGGACGGGTTATCGGGTCGGGTTGGGTTATTGGGTTGGGGCAACCCATTACCCATGTGAAATAACTTAAACTATTTTAATTTCCCTTCCTACCCCTCCAATTTCTATCTAACTATATAAACCCAATACCCTTCTAATAAAACCCTAATTTCCTTTATCACTCTCACTTCTATTTCTTCCAAAACCCTAGAGATATGGGAACTGAATCCCAATTTCATCATTGCATGAATGAAATGGAAGAAATTTTAAAAGATAATATAGATATTGGTGCACGTCTAGATGATTAGGTTATATGACTTGTAAATGTTTTTCAAATAATTTGGATGATGTCTTGAATAATTACAGGTTTATATATATTTTATAAATATTTTAAAAAAAATTAGCATTATTTACAATAATGCGACTACCGCTTTTTCAGCTTTAAGCGCGCTAAAGCGCTCAAAGCTGAAAAACAATGGAAAAGCTGACCGCTTTTCCGCTTTTTGAACTATGGTTAAAAATATATTGGATAGAAAAATTATTATAATACATATATTTATTAATTATTATAACACCCTATAATTCATTGTAACACCAAGGTTTAAAAACCGGTTAACCATTTAGGGGTATTTTCGTAATAATATAGCTCTATAAATGGCTAGGGTTTCTTTAAACTTATAAAAGAGAGGCTTTTATAAAAAGAAAATAATAAATAACCCAAGAGGCTTTTAAAAAGTAATAACGTAATGGGTTGGGCTGGGTCTTCTTTAATACATCTACAACATAAAAAATACTCTATAATAATAATTTATTTAACCACACTTTTTTAGTCTCACATCGATAGAATTCAAAAAACGTTATTTATTATTTTCTTTTTATAAAAGCCTCTCTTTTATAAGTTTAAAGAAACCCTAGCCATTTATAGAGCTATATTATTACGAAAATACCCCTAAATGGTTAACCGGTTTTTAAACCTTGGTGTTACAATGAATTATAGGGTGTTATAATAATTAATAAATATATGAATTATAATAATTTTTCTATCTAATATATTTTTAACAAAAATATTTAATTAATATAATTTAGATATATAAAAAAATATTAATTTCCTATAGTTTTATAAATATTTACGAAAATGCCACTGGCGCATCTGAGCATCCAGGTGGCGACGCATCGCGCAGAGGCGCATCCGGAACCTTGCTTAGACCAACAATTGTATTTAGTTAATCTATTCATAGATTAAAAAGCGACGCTTTAAGCGTCGCTTTAATAGCTTAAAGCGGAAAAGCGCTCCTGAGCCAAAATTGCATATATTTACCAAAATACCACTGTCGCTTTTTTCAGCTTTAAGCGCTCAAAGCTGAAAAAGCGCTCCCTGGAAAATGGGAGCGCTTTGTCACTTTTTGAACTATGAATCTATTGAACAAACACAACTTTCAAAGCATGAAACCTATTTCTTCTCTGATGCTGAAGTAATTGAAAATGCAACTAATTATAGGAAGATTATTGGTTCCTTGCAGTATTTAACAATGTCAAGGCCGGACATTACACATGCAGTCAACAAGCTAGCTCAATTCATGGAGAAACCTAAGGAGATTCACTGGTTGATGATGAAAAGAGTTCTCAGATATCTGACTGGAACTTAGTATATGGGAATTGTTCTTAGAAAATCCAGTAATTGCAACATTTCAGCTTACAGTGATGCTGATTGGGCTTTAGATGAGACATACAAGAAAAGTCAGTCTGGTTACCTAGTGTATATGGGTAAATCTTTGGTGATATGGTGTTCTCAGAAACAGACAACAGTATCTAGATCAAGTACAGAGTCAGAATTCAGAGCTATTACTGCTGCAGCTGCAGATTTAGATTGGGTGGCTAATTTGTTGTTTGAAATGGGTTTAAAGATTGATAAATCCTACAAGGTGTGGTGTGACAATTTGGGAGCCAACCCTGTTTTTCATACAAAAATCAAGCATGCTGCTGTAGACTTCAACTTTGTGAGAGAAAGAGTTGAGAATAAAATTCTAGAAGTTATTCACATTCCAAGCAAAGAGCATATGTGTTAACCAAAGCATTGAGGCCAACACCATTCATGGAGCTTAAAGCCAACCTCATCGATAGACATAGATGAGTTTGAGGGGGGCTATTAGTGATATAATAATGGACTATTATGTAATTAATTAATTACTTTTTAACTTCTTTGTAATTATCTAGGATATAATTCTAGAATGTTCCTATGTACTAGATCTAACAGAATTTAGTATTCAACTATTCACTATGAATTTTGTTAGATTTAAATCACCCAAGTGTATATAAACTAATCAAATACATTTTGGGAGGGATCAAACACTTGTTCTCCCCCATTTCCCGATTGCACTCAGGAAATAACACTCATACATTCTAAGTACACATTAGAAAAACTAAAATAAGAGTACGAGATTCTCATGGTTTTAGTTCTCAAAGAGAGTGAAGTTTCTGGATTCCAGATGGCTACAAAAAACAATAATTCCTAGTTGCTCTAGGATGTCCAAATCGCACTTTGGGCTGAGTCAAAAATAAAAACAGTTTAGTATCAAGCTAATGGCTAACCTCTATCGCAATTTGAGCAGCATCAACAGTTTCAAATTCCACAAAACCAAAACAAAAACCTTCTTGCTGCATTGCAAATAAACAGAATAAGACCAATAAAATTTGACAATAAATAATTAAAGACAGAGATTCATGTGAAAAAAACCTTGCGACTTCTAACTTGTATGCCATTTGACTTGATAGGTCCAAACTTATTGAATTCCTGCTCAAGTTGAGCAATAGTAGCATTCATAGGAAGATTCTTTACATAAATTGAAGATCCATTACCTGAAAGATTTTTTTAAAAACATTATGAATAAAACAGCAATCAGTAATCTGTGGTAGTTCAGTATATCAAATAACAAATAAAAAGGAAACTAAGGCTTTCAGTTTTGACCTGGTTCATGAACTTTTGCATGGTTGGTTATACTAGTACTGGAGGAAGTGTTCCCAGTAGTGGCTGATGGTGGTGAAGGGGAACTCACTTTCCATTCTTGTTTTACATATGAGTTTGAAGATGAATGTAAATGAATATTTTCCTGTCGAACTTTTAACTGTATAATAAAAAAGTCAATCAAAGTTTAAAATCACAGAAAAACTTTTGGTGCGCACAAATCAAAAATTGTATTTTTTTATAAAGTTGAATTTCCATTAACAACGATGAAAGAGTGGGAAAATGCCCACAGTACAAATAGTTGGGAATGAGTGTAACAACCCTTATGTGCTACTTGCTTCTAGGGTGTTTCCTCAGAATGCTTGACTCTCATTCTTCCTACGCATTTATTTCTACCAATGAGTGGTTGTCTTTCTTTGAAGGATGCGCATTGAGATACATACTGACATCCTTGATTACTTCATGACTACTTCTTGTGGTTTCAAATCTTAGGGAATATTGTGTTATTTTGCCATTGTAAAAAAATGATGATTTCTGAAAATATGATGAGTTCAATAGTTTTTTTTATAAAAGAAAATATTCATTAGGAATGAAGCGAGCCTTGCTCAGAACAACAAATAAAATATACATGTAAATTGAAAAGAGATGAGTTCAATGGTTAACTTAATATAATCAGGTATAATTGATTACCGAAGGCTAAGAAAAAGAAAAAATTGTAACAATTTCCTAGACTTAATATAATCTGACATGTGTAACAATTACCAATTACCCGAATATTAGATTAAATATAATAATATAATATTCAAATAATACAAAAAAGTAATTAAACTATTATTATTATAGTTTTAGTGGTAAAAGAAAGGGTTGAAATCATGAAACAGAACCATGATTTCCACTTTCAAACAGAACTATGATTTCCACTCTGGAACAGAACCATGATTTAGATCGTTAACATCCCCTGGTTGCACAGAAAATCTTGGTAACGACAAACTTTGGTGCTTACTTTGAAAGTTGTATTAAGAGAAAGCAAACATGATATCTAAATGAACAAAAATACAATAAAAAGGAGCCAAAAAATATCATTCAAATGACTAAAATAATGAAAAGGCGTACCTCTTTATTTACCCTAATGATGGAAAACTATTTAAAAATAAATAAATAGACCTCAATATTGCTTACAATTGAAGCATACGACTTCTTAGGAGATGCATCATGGATGGCAGTGGCAGTGGGACTGAGATTCGTATCATGTAAAGTGTTTGTTAGTTGATCCACTGTATCAAAAGACACACCAACATGCACAATTGGATCATCTTTCACATCCTCATTATCATCTGGTGGATTGTATACCTCACCCATATTCACTTCCTCTTCTTGTTGTGGTGCAAGATCTTCTTCAGCCGTCGCATTATCATGAGTATCTATGAACCATAAAAAATAAAATTTAGAAAGAATAAAGATATACGGGTACATAATATTTCTTAAAATGGTGAGCATTTCATGTTTCCAATTCTTACCTTGTTCATAGGTACAAATTTGATTGCTTTCTTCCTGTGGAATCTGAATCTCTTCTTCGGTATTAACAAAATATGTGTATCTAAATATATCATTTAGTACAAAATAACCATTTTCTTGTGTGGCAAGGAAGAAGGATTGTGAAAAGTTTATTTTGTTATCATTTTCCCTGTTGATAAATCCAGTGACAAGTACAAAAACACCACCATCTGCAGATTCCTGTGCATCGACTGTCATTATCTCCGGTTCATATTTTCCATATTCCAGTGCCATTATTTTATCATTAATTGCCTGTATCCATCCATAAAAGGAAACAAAAAGAAAAATTACCAAAACAAAAGAAGTAATAGGAGCATAAACCCTTGGATTTGGTCAAACTCAAACTTCCAAATATTTTAATAAGCATAATCAATAGACAGTTTTAACTTAACGAAACATACTAATAAGAAGAATGTATAAGTTGAATTCAATAGCTTACTTGCATAGAAGTGACAGATACCAGGCATCCATCATCTTCTGGTCGTCCCATTAAGCTGGTATCCTGGTAAAAACGGTGAAGAAGGTCCGGCGAATTACAAAGAACGTAATAATACTGCCGAACAAACGCTTCTCCGATCTATCCATTCCCAAGAAGAAGAAGAAAGGAATCAAAACTCGTTCGAAATCATGATCATAAGCCACAAAACAAAAAAAGAATAAACACAAAAACACGCAACAACGTCATTATCAAAGAATCTTACCACTTGCGCCGAATGAGATAGCATCTCCTCCGACTCCGGATTCATCTTATTGGTTGACATTGATCAATCAATCACCCTAACTACCAAAGCAAGGAAACACGATCGCGGAACAACAAGATCGACGAACGAATGAATGATCGATCAAGAACGCAAGGATCGGAAATCACGCCAGATTAGGGTTTCCTATCCGGTAGAGACGAGAAAGGATCAAAAGATGAAAGACGAGATTGAACCGTAACGGTGTCGTGGCGGTAGTGGTAAAAAAAGAAGAAATTGTTGGATGTCTCCCACTCTTTTCTGTTTTAACCTTTTTATTTCCTATTTTTCTTCACCATTTTGCTAAGAACATCCTAAACTATAAAATTACTCTTTAAATAAGAAATATTTGCATATTTTACCCCCGATTTCTACTGGGTTATTTATTTATTTTTAAACTAAATTATATAAAAAACGGAAATTCATTTTTTTTTTATGTAAACAACCCTCTGATATTTTTATTTAGCGGAAGATACAAACTTTTGTTCTCAAACAAATTAGAAATATCATACATAGTTAAGGCAGTGAAATAATACTCTCAAATTACAAAAGAGAAGCAATCCTCGATTTACAAATGATTCCTTATTGTCAAACTGTTTAAACAGGAATGATATTATTAAGAATAACAGTAGTAATTATAATAATAAGGGTAATGATTAAAGATGATCGAGATAGCTAAGAGCATGCAATGCTCTGTTATTATCCCTTGGGCTCAGGTTTCTCATCACCGGCAGTCAACTGCGACGATAACCGTCTAGGCTTATTATTTGTTTCCACGGCATCAACAGGTCCCTGCGGCAGTGGTAATGTTAATGTGACTGGTTCCAATGATGATGATCCTACAAAATTCTGTATGGGAACATCAGTTGAATAAGATGGCGCACCACCATATGGAAAAACTGTTGTAGGATGGTCGAATTTGCAATTTATGCCGAATTTGCAGATACCGTAGCGTGAGTAAAAGACGCATACCGGTTCTCCCTGAAAGAACCCAGAAGCCAAGAATAACATTATATCGAACATACAGTTGAATGGTTAAGACTAACATATATTACCGGATTCTAATGATGTAAATTAGTTGTGGTGAGAGTATCTTACGGGGCGTAGTGGAAGACCCAACGAACTCAACATGCAGTCAGGAATGGAAATGGTTCGCTCTCTAGGGTGATGAAATCTGCATACTGGCCCGAATTTGCAGTCTCCAGTTTTCATGTAAAATTGGCATTCAGGCTCATTTGGTCTTTCTGGAAATACATTATCCCTCTGTAATCCGTAAACCCCACTTGGCACTGAACCTATATGGTATGAAGAAAATGACCCTGGAGGAGCACCAGCAGTCGACATTTCACCTTGTCGTGGACTACTGTAATACTGAGCATTTCCTCGTGCCTGTTGCTGGCTTGGCGAGGGTGAAGCAGATCCCAACTGTCCCTGAAAATATAATCGTCTCATTTCATTATTCCTCAGAATACTTGAGATTTCGAACATGATTTACAAAATATGTAGCAAGCATGCATCCTATTATTTCGATGTTTAAATAAACTTACAGTATATGGATTCCACCCTGGAACTTGAACCAACTCCTGAGGCAGAATCATCTGAGCATAATTTGAAATACCTTGCCATCGTGGACTAGGAATAAAGGAGGCCCTAGCCACTGGCCAATTCGTCAAAGCTCCTGGATATGACTGTTGAGCAGTTGATGGAGAATGTACGGTTGGATAAATAGAACTATGTAAAGGGCGCACCATATTAGATGGCTCGGGATGGTGGAATTTACAAGTGCTTCCAAATTTACATTGTCCTGTTCTTAAATAATATGCACATTCAACCTCATTCTGCAAAGAAAGTTGAAGGAAAGTAACTTCACATAATAGCTAAACTTCGAACAGACGCACAGGTTAAGAAATCAAACAGACAAAACTTGGTCAAAGTTCATAACCCCAATGCTTCCCCATTAAATCATTTCAAGCAGTAAGTTTGTGAAGCATTTCTGGTAAACAACTTATCTAGGTATCCCCTCCCAATTAACAAAATGACAATTTATGAAAGCATACAAACCAACCATTCGCATTGGATAGCCTAACTCATTCAGTTGGGCACCTCTCCCTGCAATGCCAGCCTTTTCTCTCGGATGATGAAATTTGCATGTGGCTCCAAATTTGCATGTTCCTGTTTTCAGATAGTACTGCAAAACATTAAAAAATGTCAGCTTAATATATGCGATCAGATGCGAAAACACTCTATTATGCAGAGATAAATCTTGCTAACAATTGCTTTCAAAAAAAAATCTTACTAACGATATCATTTTACTTGATATACTTTCATCATTATTATCGTTAAGTATTAACACCAAGATTCTATAAGAAAATGCCTTCAGAAAAAGAAAGAAAGACAGCTGAAGTCTACAGTCCACATGTTGGAGAGAAAGACAGGTCAACCTACATTACTTATCATTTAGATCTCTTTCTGATTTACATTAGATCAGAGTATTAGACCAGTGGCCATAGTTTTAAATTTTCTTTTGTAATCTTCCAAGCTTCACTGGATTGATGAGACACTTAACAAATAAATAGCATCTTTTATGAGAAAAATTATATACCTCACATTCAGGTTGGCCTATCCTTTCAGGATAGCCTCCTCTCATTGTTGCAGCAACAACAGCCTGTCAAACAACAGGAATTAATTAAACACATCAACTCTGACAGAATCGTGGAACAGTTCACCCAAGCAAACAATGATCGATTTAGTATATAGTACAACATAAACATGAAAAGTAAAAAAGAGAGAGTTATAGACTGCAATTCACTGTCGGATTGTAAGAAAAAGGCAGATCAAACCTGGGAAGATATAAACGATAGAAAGAGAGAGACAGGGAGGTAAAAAGAAGAAGAAGAAGAAGAGTTAATATGATTAGTTCTTGTAATTAGTTACCAGCTTCCTATTGGGAGGGTGGTTATATCTGCATGTCATGCCAAATCTACAAAGTCCGGTCCTCATGTAATATGCACAATCCGGCTGCCCCAATCTCTCAGGATAAGGTCCGCCTTCCATAACTTCTTCGTTCATTCTCAAGTTCATCTGCCACATCATTTCTGCAACAACACAACTAGATTTAACAATTCCGTAATCGTAATGCCCACAATCCGAAATCCAGACAAACAGAAGAACATAAACACAATTATTCAACAATCCAATGAATCAATGAAAATAGAACCCCCAACTTTGGAGGATAATTCCGAAATCGGACCTTCATCGATGTCACGGTTAAGAGAGTAGTAGAATCCACCTCCTTCGGTCAGTGCAGAGGAAGCAGAGGCACCGTTTCCACCGTAGATATTCTGAACGCTGGTATCGTATCCCATCGGAGGAACCAACCCATCACCGAAATCACCAAAAACGGTTACGATCGCGAGCGCTGCTTATTCCACCTCTACTACTTCGATCGAACACCGGGATCACCGTTCCCATTCGTATTTATGCAAAATGAGGAGAAAATCGCCAGAGGGAGACGGAAAGGGACGACGATGGTGACGGAATCGGATTAGGGATGGGAGGAGAAGGGAAGAGCTCCTCTCTTCTCCACACAAAAAGAAAAAAAACAAACTTTTATTTTTATTGAAGAGGGGATGAAGGTGGAGGAGAAAAGGAGAAGACGATGAAGAGATTATTATTTTTTTCTTCTCTTTTTATTTTTTTTTCGATTTTTGGTTTTTAAAGGAGAAAGGAAAAGAGCACGACCGACAGCAGTCATTCCAACGTACTTTCGCGGGCTCATTTACTTCCAACACCTTTTCTTAAATACCTAAAATCACAAGGACCTCCAATGCAAAATAGAAAAAGTACACACAAAAGTTGTGCGCGAGTCGATTCCGTGGAACAAAAAAGAGCATGAAAAAACGGTCACCTTCCTTCAAGCCTTCAAACATGAAAAAAATCGGCGGTTACCGAAAGAGCGAGTCACCGTACCGCGAATTATCACGTGAAGAACACGTGGATTAGTTGGAGAGGTGAGGAGAAGATGAGATCTTGTTGGGAATTTAAATATACGGATCAGTTCCACTAATTATGGGGCCCACATACCAAAAGGACGGACGTGGAAATGCCACGTATGCATTAAGTCTGTATTTAGTATTGTTAATGATGTAATAAAAACGCTTTAACTCTGTAATTGTATAAAGTAATATTTAATTAGATAGATTTGACAGTAGCTGTTGACTCTGATAAATGATAATAAATAACGTTATCTTTTAAAATGATTTTTTTTGTCTTTTTCGAAGAATTATTTACTCTATTTTTTTATTTATAAACTATGATTTTGAATTTTTGATAGATGGTATTAAAAATTAACAATAAATGATTATTTTACTTCAAATTTAAACATTATTACAATGATTACATCATCCAAAATTGGAATCTATCATATATTCGGATGTTATCTTATAAGTTACAACAACAAAAATATGATTTAGGACTCAAGTGTCATTTTTAGACTTTAATGATAATTATAAAAAAAAAAATTAAGGCGATTTTTATAAAATAAATAATGATAAATTTTTTTTAAGACGATTTTTTTAAGGTGATAATTAAAAATTAATTTTGTTATGACCCCAATTGGTCAATATTTATACCAATCGAAATTCAACAAATAATCAAGACGAAACATTCGATTGCATGGCTGGTTTTTATGAAACTTGCATGTAATACCTTAGTTCATACTATTATAAATAGTGCAACAATATATGATATACGTGAAGATCTCGGAAATATATTTATACCATTCTATAATATTCATTAGTCATAGTATAAGAATATCGTGGTTGGTTGTCAAATCGTCAGTTTTTTGTAATGGAAGAATACACTCTTAAATGGATTTGACCTAAATTACCACAGGGAAATTCCGATCACATATATCCACAAATTCTTGTTTACCACTACCACTATATATGGTGTAGAATGTTTAAGATAACTCTAAAAGTTGATGTTATAAAGTGGTACGTCAACCTACCCCACGATAACATTAATGATAGTTTTGAAAAATTACACCATAAATTTTTAGAAATTTTCAATCATCTGATCAGAAGAAAAACTGATCAAGGAGCCTTGTTAATTAATGTCAAACAAAAAAAAAACGAAATTTTAAAAAATTATGTTAAAAGATTCGATCTCCGAAACCTTAAACCGAGTTAAAAGATCCACAGATAGCGCAACCATAATTGCATTTAAAACCGATCATAGACCAACCAGATTCGCAGTGAATATAGCAGAAAATCCCCCAACAAATATAGTTGACTTATTCGAGAAAGCTTATAACGCAATGGATATAAAAGAAATGTTAAAAGAAAAATTCAAAGAATTTAGAACCCCAACTAACCCCCTTAACAAAATCGAGTCATACCCAACATCTCTAACCCAAAAGAAAATCAAAGAGAAAAAATATTCGAATTACAAAACATTTTACCACCAATCAGACCTGTAAATGAATCTTCGGTGCAGTTTCGTAACAACGGCAAATATTGCGAATATCACAAAGATAAAAGTCATTCGACTAAAGATTGTAAAGCCCTAGCAGAAATAAACAAAACAAATCCACTCCAGATAAATCTCATTAGTAAACAAGGTCCAACCAAAACTATCTTTGTTATATCGGAAAGGTACAAATAAAAAGAAGCCTAGAGATTTTCACAATTAATCAATCAATCAAAAACCAATCAGTTTCTCCGACAAAGACCTCGATGAAATAAAAACACCTTGACCCTTTAGTAATAACAACAAATATAGGTGATTATATAATCCATAAAATTTTAGTAGACACCGGAGCTAGCCTCGATAGATATTTTATATTGGAACACTTTTAAAAATATGGATTTAAGTGAAAAATACCTTGAAATTTGTAACATCCCAGTCAAAGGTTTTAGTCAAGTAAAAATCTCAATGGCCGATAACATCTCACTTCAAGTAACTTTAGGAGAAGGAAAACTTGCCACAATTAGAGAAATCATATTTACAGTATTTAGATTCATATCTGCCCATAATGCCATATTCGGAAAATCTAGTTATCACGAATTCATAATAGAAATGTCCTCATACCATCAATGTATGAAATTCCAAACCCTAGAAGGTACATATGTTGTATCGGAGGATCGCAGCAAACCGTCAAAGCATGCAACATAGCAGCAATACAATGTCAAGACAACGTTGTTTTTCTCAATAATATCTCAACCTTGTAATTAGTGCAAAACTAATGATTTTCATTAACCAACTAAGAATGAGATTACAATGCATTTATATCCAAGTTGTTTAATTAACTACCAGCTTTATTACAAATATAAAAGGTATATAGATTGTGATACTCTTGACACCCTCTCCCAATCTTTATACTCTTTTAGATTGATACTCCATTGATTTGCATTTATGTTGTTTGAAGGAGTGATGTAGTGTAGGCAAGATAGAGTGGATGAAAAAACCAACGTGCTTCCGATACTTTTGCATCTTTTCGAAAAATTCTGAAAAACCCCTCTCATTTATCTAACTATCCACCAATAATTTTTCAATTCACATTATTTGCTAATCAATTCAGCAACATTCATCAGCCACATCTTTATTTGACCCTCCTGCGAGTCATACAACTAGCAATAGCATGAAAGAGAAAAAAATAACAACGGCAAGCATTATTCTTTTGATATATAAACTACCAACATCATCCGATTGGTGAAAGTATTTGTGACCTTAATTTGAAATATCAGAAATTTGATCAGACGACACATATATGAATAACTTTAATGTTTAGTTTAGATATTAGTTCTCTAACTAAGTATAAATCTGTTTCAATGTGTTTAGATTTATTTCTAATTACAAGATTTTGTGCCATAAAAATTATTGAAGTGTTGTCACAATAGAGAATTGGAATTTCATGAATCGAATAGTGTAAATCTCTACAGATATATGAGGTCCATTGAACATCGACAGTTAGTGAAGCAAGAGCTCTATATTCTGCTTCTGCACTGGATCTTGAAACACTGTTCTATTTCTTTAACGACCAGGTGACTAGATTTCCATTCATGAATATACACAATCCTGAAGTTGACTTCCTGGTGTCTAGATCACCAGCAAAATTAGCATCACAATAACCACAGATCCTATGTTTACTTGAATTATTTGTAAAAAAATTCCGTAATTAACTGTGCCTTTAAGATATCTTAAGATTCTTTTAGCGGCAATTAAGTGTGTAGTTTTTGGTTCTTGTATAAATTGTGCTATTTGGTTTATTGAGTAAGTAAGATCTGGCGGCTTTGTCTAAGTCAAATATTGCAATGAATCTACTTAACCTTTTGTAACATTTTCTATAAGTGATCCTTCATCCTTACTTAACCTAGATTTTGGTATTACCGGAGTCTTACAAGGTTTACAATTTAACATATTATTTTTACTTAAAATATCTAAGGCATTTCTTGACTGGTTGAGTTCTAAAGATCCATCAAATTTGTGAATGACTTGAATGCATAGGAAGAAATTAAGAAGGCCTAGATCCCTACATTTGAATTCATTGCAAAGATTGAATAAAAATTTCAACTTCATCACTGTTATTTCCTGTTATAACTAAATCATCCACATAGACAAGTACCCAAATTAAAATTTTATCCTGATTGTAAACAAATAGCGATGAGTTCTGCAGAACTGTTTTCAAATTCATTTAAGATTAAAAAATTACTTAACCTTGAATACCATGCCTTAGGGGCCTGTTTTAAACCATAGATGACCGCTTACAGACACATTCAGGTTTTGAAGAATCCTCAAAACCTGATGGTTGTTTAATGTAGACTGTCTTTAGTAAATCACCTTGCAAAAAAACGTTTTTAACATCCAGTTGCATGTCTTAGTATGAATTTGTTAGAAACAGTCAAAGACAATACTATCCTTAATGTTGATGATTTAACTATAGGATTATAGATTAGACTGTAATCTATATCATTGTGTTGTATAAATCCTTGAGCAATCAACTTGGCTTTGTATCTTTCAATGAAGCCATCTGGTTTTCTAGCTTTTAATTTTGAATACCCATCTTGTCCCTATTATGTTAATGCCAGGGGTAGGATTTACAAAGGACCAAGTGTTGTTATCATTTAGGGACTCTTCCATAGCCTTATGCCATTCTGGAATTAGTATTCACTACAAGAAAACCGACCTTGTATGGCGGTCTTTAGATGGCGGATTTCCGCCATCTAAAGTGATCCTCGGCGGAAATCCGCCATCTAAAGCCCGCCATCTTGGACACCGCCATTAAAACCCATAAACCGCCATCTAAAGACCGCCATCTATTATCCATCCCCATTTTCCACCAAAAATAGTATAGATGGCGGAAATCCGCCATCTCATCTGAAAATTTTGGCGCGAATTGAAAAGTTTTAGATGGCGGAAATCCGCCATCTAAAATATGGCGCGGGAAAAGTTTGGCGCCAATTCATTGATGGCGGTTAATTTCATTGACGGCGGCTGTCCGCCGACTATCCTTGGAACTTTAGATGGCGGATTTCCGCCATCTAAAGTTACGCAGTCGGTTTCATTAGTTTATAGACGGCGGATATCCGACATCTATTCGTCGGAGAGGGCGATTGTGCCCAGCTTTAGATGGCGGATTTCCGCCATCTAAAACTTAGTAGGAGAGTTTAGATGGCGGAAATCCGTCATACAATGTTTGTTACATTTTTTTTTAAAACAGGATTATATATTGTGCGTTCGAATCGTTGTTTTACCAATTTAATTATTATTTTAATTTAGGGTTAGGGTTAGGGTTTAAATAAAAAATTTAATTATTTTAATTTAAAATACGAAATAAGAAATAATTATTTTAATTATTATTAAAAACAGTAATTAAAAAATCGAGGCGAGCAATTCGATTTTTTAATGTATTTTAATTATTTTAATTATTATTAAAAACAGTAATTAAATAATTTCTAATTATTTAATTACCAATTTAATTAACAAATTATTTTGATACAATTTAATAATTATTACTTAAGAAATTAAAATTTCATGGAAATTAATTATTTACAAGTATAAGACAAAAAACTAATTTTATTACTTAATTTTTAAATTTTTTTTTTTTAAAACAAATTATTAATTATTTAATTCATAACAGTAAATAATATAAAGAATTTCAGTATTTTTAAAATTATTTAAAAACAGTAATTTATTTATTTATTTAAAAAAATATTAATTATTTAAAAACATTAATTTATTTAATTAATTTAATAAAAACAGTAATTATTTATCTAATTAAATACACATTTATTTAATTAAAAAACAAAAAAACAGTAATTATCATTTAAATTTAATTTATTCATTAAAAACACTAAATTAAACAGTAATTTATTTTTAAAATGATAATTTCTTATATTAAAAACAGTAAAATTTATTAATAAATAACAACAAAATATAACTAATTAGATAAAAACGATTTCATAAAAAATGATCTCTAAAATTTTACCAAAACGAACAATCGAGGCGAGCAAGGCAATCGGACACGAGCACGGCTGTCGGAGGAGGCGGAAAAACTAACACAATACATTAAAAAATTACTAAATAACTATAAAGCAATATAAACATGTAAAATTATAAACCCAATCAACTAATAAACATTAGACATAAAATTAAATAAAATCATAAAATATAAATCGAATATAATTAAATATTTCATATCTAAATGACAGTAGACATCAAAAATTAAACAAGATATCAAATATTAAACAAGTCATATAAACATCCATATCTAAATCAAATAAAATCAACCATATCTAAACATCCATATCTAAATTCATCCATAACTAAACTATATAAAATTCCATATAAACATCCACATTAACATAAACATCTATATAAACATTCATCATCCATGTAACTAATTCCTATAAACACTAGAAATGACAATCTAAAAACACTAATAATAACATGATTATACAAACAATCAATATTATTCTAGAATATAAGTTTCAAATAATTACAATCAAGAAAAACAAAAAAAATTCATTACAGTAGAAACTAAATAATCAAATAAAAAAATTAAACCCATTCATTACAGTAGAAACTAAATAATCAAATAAAAAAATTAAACCCATTCATTACAGTAGAAACTAAATAATCAAATTCATTACAGTAAATATTATTCTAGAATTATTTGATTAAAAAAATTCAAATAATCAATAATCGAAACCCATTCACAATCATATCTTCAAATCCAATCATATCTTCAAATAAATTAAACCCAATCATCAATAAATTAAACCCATTCACAATCAACACAATAATCATAAACAAAAAACAATAAAAAAACAAAAGAAAATATAAAACAAACCTTCAATCAACCTTTGGAATCGAAGTGTCCGGAGATCACGGCGAGGACACGGCGACTGGGAGTGGAGACGACGGCGACGAGTCGGCAGCGGCGGGGAGACAGGCACGGCAGCAGGAGTCGGCAGAAGGAAGAAAACGAGAACAGACAACGCGTCTGTTCTGATTTGGGGTTTTTAATAAACCCCAAAACTTACATGGCGGATTTCCGCCATGTAAGTACACTTAAGTGCCGCCATGTAAGGTGGAAAAATCCGCCCAATCGAAATTTGGGCGGGCTTTTTCCGCCCGAGTCCCCCGAATACTTCCACCATCTTAAGTCAATTTAATCGGGTAATCGGGTTATTGTTTGGGGGAGATTCGAAATTTTGGGCGGGATAGTTTAGATGGCGGATTTCCGCCATCGAAAATAAAATGGAACCGCCGTCGAGCCCAACCCTTTCCTCGGCGGACTGAAAGAATAGATGGCGGACATCCGCCATCTAAACAACTGAAGTATTGATGGCGGATTTCCGCCATCTAAAGGCCGCCATACAAGGTCCTTTTTTTTGTAGTGATTGCTTCTTTGTAGTTTTTAGGGGTGAGGTTGTTATCTTGGGTAACTTCTGCAGATATCAAAACCTTAGGTATATTATATTCATAGATGTCATATCTTTTAGGAATTTGAGTTTGTCTATCAGATCTTCTGAGTTTAGTATGTTCATGTCACTCTTCGACTATTGTTGTGGAAATTGTAAAAGTAGCAAGTTGTATTTGGTTTGAGATATCTATTGTTTCAGTAATAAGTGATGATGTTTATGTAATTGCTGATGTTCTGTCATTTGTTTCTTTGTTTGTACTTTCTGTAGAGTCTAGGTAGAGCATGTTTGGAGTTGCGTGTTATCAATTTATTCAATTTGAATACTTCCATTGTTTATATCCCTTTCTTCTGGCAGTGTAGTTGTGTTATTGTTATTTTTAGGATCAAGTGGTAGAATAGGATTTATACTTGTTTTAGTAATGTCTTAAGTTAGTTTGTATTCTTTGAAGGGAAATTTTTTTTAATAAAATTTTAACATGCCTAAAAATCAGGATTTGTGAATCTTGTAATCTTAAGCATTTGTATGCCTTATATGAGATGGTGAGTATCCTAGAAAATAACAAAAAGTAGAGGTAGTTGAAATTTATCTCTCATTTGTTTTGGTATTAAAGGAAAACATAGAAATCCAAATGTTTTTAGATAACTATAATCTGGATCTTTGTCGTAGAGTAGAGAGAAATGTGATTGAAAACCTAAATTTTTGTAAGACAGTTTGTTGATTGTATAAATAGTTAAGGAACAAATTTCACCCCAGTATTTATGTGGAATGTCTGATCGAGAGAAAAAATATCTTGTTGCTGAAATCAAGTGTCCATGTTTCTCTCGACTAACCCATTTTGCTCTGGGGTGTATATATGGAGATGAAAATTTATGTTTGATACCAAATTCTTTACTGTGACTTTGAAATTTCATATTTTAAAATCCACCACGTACCTCCATCGGTTTGAATAGATTTAATTGAGAGTTCTAAAGATTTCTCGATCATTATCTGAAAATCTCTAAAAGTGTCAAACACTTGAGATTTATATTCTAATTGGGAAAACCAAAAAAAACCTGGTATATTCATCTATAATTAATAAGTAGAATTTATGCTTGATTAAGAGTAGATAATGTTGGGAAAGGTTCTCACACATCCATATGTAAAGTTTCTAATGGTTTTGTGTTATAACTTTTTCTAGATTTGAAAGATAACTTTTTAATTTCCTTAATGGACATTCTAAACATGCATTAATTTTATTTAGTATTTTAGAAGTTTTAAGAATTTTAGATAAGACAATAGAGAATAAATGTCCACACCTCCCATGTCAAGTTTGTATAGAATCTGATTTATTTGACCCAAATGATATAATCCATTTGACCCTTATCCATTTAACATAACAAATCTTGTGTTATTATCTTTCACTTTAAAATTATTACCATTTAAAACAAATTTACAATTTAGATTTTTACTCGTTGATTGAATAGACAAAAGATTCATTTTTAATTGAGATACATAAAGTATTTTTAAGTTTTAAAATATCACAATTTTCATATTTAATTGAAGCAGTTCCAATATGAGTAATTTTTAAACCTAAGTCATTATCAATTATAATAGAACTTGTACCTGAGTACTCTTGAGTATCGGATAAATTTCCCACCTCAGGAGTCATATGTGCAGAAGCTCCGGAGTCCAGAATCCAACTCCCTTCTCCATCAGCAGTGTTGTTATCAAGAGCGACAAGAGCTTTTAGGCCTCTTCGATCTACATGTTTTGGCTGAATGTCCAGCCTTATTGCATAGTTGACAGATTACAGAATTTGCATTGGAGTTTCTTTTCCATCTTGAGTTGGGGTTCTCGTTTGAGTTCTAGTTTCTGTTTGAGTTCTGGTTTCTGTTTATGTTATTGTGATATTTATGTCCTTTTGAATGATTGGAATATTTGGCTACAAAAGCAATTGGAGTTGTAGCTGAATTTTGAGAGTTGTAGCTGAATTTTGAGAGTTGTAGCTTTTCTTCAAAAACCGATCTTTAATAACAAGATGAAGAAAATCGTCGAATAGCAGATTAGGTTAAGTGTTTATATATGATGTGAATGGTCTAAACTCTGGCTATAGACCATCAATCACAAAATCAATGATATCTGCATCCCTAATCCTCTCACCGGGGGCTCATAAACTATCGGTGAGTGCAGAAACTTTAATGACAAAATCACTCATTGACTCATCATCGGCTTTCTTTAAGTGTCTTAATTGCTCACGAATACTATGAGAATGAATAACTTTTCGTGGTGAAAGATGAGTTTCAAGCATCGTCCAACAATCAACAGCGGTTTCGTGATTCATTACCGATGAGTACATGGAAGGGCCTACAACTGCCTGAATCCATCCCATGATGATCCAATTTTTCTCAATCCATTCTTGATATAATGGATTTGGAGAACCATTAATCTCTTCTGCCGGTATAATCTGAATTTTAGATACAATTTCCGACACATCATGTATCCTAAAAAAAAAAATCATCTGAGTACGCCAGAAGAGATACGTCTCTCCCTTCTCAAGAGGATTTCGTACACAATGACAATCTGAGTTTTATGTAATTTCTCAACTTCAGATAATACCAAATTTGTAGATGATGTTGGCATTTGGCTTGATTCAGAAGTAAAAGTCATCTGTGATTAACAGTGACTTGTG
Organism: Zostera marina; assembly: GCA_001185155.1. Classification (NCBI taxonomy): domain Eukaryota; kingdom Viridiplantae; phylum Streptophyta; class Magnoliopsida; order Alismatales; family Zosteraceae; genus Zostera; species Zostera marina. The sequence goes on along the minus strand of LFYR01000863.1, from coordinate 227,878 downwards.
GAACTATGTACTGAATGTAATAACCATAAATCTACAATTGCAAAAAAAAAAGTAAAGAAGAACAATTAAAATTTCAGACCTGAGTGGAATACTGCACAATTGCAATTCCAAAAAAAATTTTAGTCTGGAATCCTAAATCACAAGCATAAAAAGAATCCACAAAAAAAATTCCCAAATTGTAAGATCTCGTGTAGTTTGAAATCTGAAAATAAACCCCAAAATTTCAAGAAAAAAAAAATCTGAAATAGCACTTACAGAGATCGCAGTGTGGAAATTTCAAAAATATTAATCCTCAAAGAATTAATCCGAGAGAATGCGGAAGCAAATGCCACTAATTAATCGCAAAGATTAATCCGTGTCTCCGAGTGTCAGAATAGCAAAGATTAATCCAAGTGTCAGAATCGCAGACGCAAAGAATGTCAATCGCAAATGAATCTGCAATCTGTATCTGATTGATTCGAGTCTGAATCGCAAAAAAATCAATCGCAAAGTCTGAATCTGCAATCACAGTGTCAAATTGAAGATCCGTGTCTGAATCGCGCACGACAATCGAAGCGGAAGCCGATCCGGAAGACGATGGAAGCGAACGCCTGACGAACGACGATCGACGCGGAAGCCGATCCGGAAGCCGATGGAAGAAATCGAACGCCTGACGTACGACGATGGAAGAAATACGTGGAAGTCGATCGACGCGGAAATCCCAAAGAAATCGATCGAAGAAGACCCGCTGGAAATCGATCCGAAAATCACGAGTCGATCTGGAAGAAGACCCGGCGGAAACACGGTGACAGAGTCGCGTGTGAGCGTGATCAAGAAATGGAATCGCTAGGAAAGAAACCTGATATCATCTCAATAATATCTCAACAGTTAGTGCAAAACTAATGACTTTCATTAATCAATTATGAGATTACAATGTATTTATATACAAGTTATTTAACTAACTACTAGCTTTATTACAAATATAAAAGGTATACAGATTATGATACTCTTGACAGTTTTAGTCAGGAAAAAGAGAACGTGCATTAAAAGTTTTACAAAATTCAACTCCAGAAAATTTAAAAACGACCAAAAAAACCTAGAACCATAGTAGAAACCATTAGAATTAACGAAAGCAAAGAATTTAAGATTGGTTTAAATTTCGATGAAGAAAAAGGAAAAAAAATGATAAATTTACTCAAAAATAATTTAGATATATTCGCTTGGCAGGAAAAGATTGAAAAGGCGTTAAGAAATAATTAATCGAATACAAACTCGAAGTAGACTCAAAAATCAAACAAAAAGTAAGAACCTTAGCACCTGAAGAAAAAAAAAAGTTACATGAACAGAAATCAACAAATTACTCAAAATCGATTTTATTAGAGAAATAAAATGGTGCTTAGCAAATATTGTAATGGTTAAAAAATCATTAGGGAACTGAAGAATGTGTATAGATTTCGTATTTTTAAACAAATTCTACCCAAAAGAAAGATACCCATTACCATTAATCGACCAATTAATAAATAGAAGCTCTGGCTACGAAATACTTAGTTTTACGGACGTCTATTCTACATATAACCAAATTCCTATGAACAAAGGCGATGAAGAAAAAAACTCATTTATATCAAAAATAGACCCATTAAACATAATCCACATTATGATGAGAAAGATACATCTCTAAAAGATATATCTACTTTCAAGAGATTGGTTGGAAAATTATTGTATCTAACAATTATTATACTTTCAAGAGATTGATGAAGCGAGAAAATTATTTATTATTAGCTTCTTAAGTCAATTTTTATCTAATCCACTTATATTTCATTATCGGCAGGAATTAAAATTCTCAAATACATTAAAAATGCCCCTGGTAAAGGGATTCTATACAAAAAGATGCTCCCGTCACAATTAATGCATATTGTGAAGCAGATTGCCCATCCATCAGAAGATTTGTAACTAGTTTTTGCATTTTAATTGGTGGATCAACAGTATCTTGGAGATCCAAGAAACAATCCATCATATCTAAATCATCTGCTGAATGTGAATATAGATCCATGACATCTACAGTTTGTGAAATATTATGGCTTCATTTTTTTTAAAAAATTTACAGATACATTTGAATTCCATAAAGCCACCTTAAATTGTGATAATAAGGCGGCAATTCACATTGCCTCTCCAATCCTGTGTTTTATGAAAAAACAAAACACATTGAAATTGATTGTCATTTGGTGCGAGATCATTTTTTGGCAGGTTTATTCGATCTTTCACGTTTTCTTCAAATATGCAACTTAATTGCTGATATCTTAACAAAACCTGTCAGTCTTGAATATTCTCTCGGAAGATTATTGCCCAAGTTGGGAATTCATGACATGCACTCTTCAACTTGAGGAGAGGGGTGTTAAACAACCATATATATTATCTACAACTTAAGACTCAATTCATCATTATATTCTCCAATTATCATTACATTATTTCTAGGTTTATAATCAGGCTCATTACTTATTCGTCCATTAGCTGACACTTGTATAAATTAATTTTCTTTAATAATTTAGTATGAAGTTGGTTTTTTGCCTCCAAATCGCGCTACGCTTGATCTCTCCAACCCTAGGGTTGCCTCCCTCATCTCTTCACTCGCTCCCACTGTGTTCTTCACGATCCTTGCTCTCACGCCTGTACTTAGATCTAAGTCTAGGCGTCTTCAATAAATAGTGCAACAATATATGATATACGAGAGGATCTTAAAAATACATTTATACCACTCTATAATACTCTTTAGTCATGGTGTACCCACAACAAATTTCTAATAAGTGTAAAATGGCACAAGGGTCATTGGCAGCGGAAGTGGTACGAGTAAGTGGAGAAGCGCCTACGGAGATTTGAGAAGAAAGAAGGGTTTGGGAGAAAATCGATACTTGGGTTTAATCATACCCAAGTATATATATTTATGACTTATTGTATCAATATTCAATGGGTCCAATACTTGGTCTTATAGTGTTAATTGTTACAATATCACAACATCATCATTATAGATAATTAAACACTAATTAATCACTCTTCAAGCTCGATCGTGTCGCTTGACGAGTGTGCTTCATCATCGTTGCTAATTTTGTTACCTGCATAGATCAACAAACATATAGTTTAACAATAAGAAACAATTAGTCACATGCACTAAAATGGTTAAAGTTTCAGGGTTTGAATCTTTAAAACAAACAGATTATTGGATTTTTTTGCTAATTACCCATGTGAATATATATTTTAAAAATCTAATGATTCGAAAATATTCATCGAAATAAAATAAATGAGGATGCGAATTTACGGAATCGGAATCGGAATCTGAATCAGAATATATTTATATATTTTTTTATTTAGAATTTATTAAAAGCGCATCTAATTAGCGTACAAAAAAAGAGAACCAGTTGCTTGCGTACACTTCACCTTCTTGATGAGCTAAGTTAATTAATTAACTCTCATACTTTCCACCAAAGCCAAGCAACTAAGCAAGTTGTTGTTGTTTTTCTTCTTGAACATGTCTCAAACATCTCATGAAGAATGAGAGATAGAATGGGGGGGAAGCTTGTGATTCTACCATTCTCACTCGGTTGCGTCCCTGATCAATCGTGCATCGCCGTCTCTCAGGTGTCTAAAACCCAAAAGAAAAAGAAGAAGACTAGTGCGGTGAGCTCAGATGGCTTGATCTACCTACAGAAGACGATAATTAAGAGCCTCAAAGGACTTTTTGCGGAGAAAGAAGAGGTCGATGAAGAGGTGGAGGAGCTGATGGTGATGGAAATTGGGTATCCGACAAATGTAAAACATGTTGGAGACATTAGTTGGGACGGATCTAGCTCTATCAACTCTTAATAATTTCCAAGTTACATGTTTGAAAAGATCGCAGAGTGTTTACTATTTCTGAAATGTTCAGTCGTAAAAAGTCTGATTTCTTGTAGTGTTCGGCTTTTAGATCTAGCTAGTTGTTATTCTCTTTTGTACTAATTTTGTTTATATTTTCTCTTTATATATCATAGCATAAGCTCATCAAACAAATGAATTTATCTGAATTCTTCGAATCAGTATTTGAATATCAATTATTCGGATTTGAATTTCGAATATCCAATAATAAAACTAGTTTAAGCTTTTATGTGAGATATTCATAAAAGATTTGATTTTGATCGTCTGTTTTTTATTCGAGATGTAATACTGATACCATGTGGTTTATAAAATAAAAACCGATAATAAATTTAGACAACGATTTTAGTGAGAATCGGGTATGTGAAAATTTTGTGAGAACCAGATCACGACCGTTGAAATGTTTATATGGAGGTCTTCACCATTAAATAATTTAAATAATAAACAATATAAATTACTATTAGATCTAGATGTAAAGGTTAAGATACAAATTTCTAATATATTTCTCATTTTTATGGTTTTCATTTTTATAAACGGTGGATCTATTATATTTTTTCATGTTTTTCCATTTTTGTCCTTTACTGAGCAAAATGTCACGTTCTAGTGTCTTACTTTTCTCCCTTTGTCAGCCTTTAAAAGTGGTGGTGTTGTCGGAGAAAGGCATCCAATGTCCAGCTCAGACTAAGGTCTTTAGTTGTTAAGTTAAGTTCAGTTCAGATCCCCCACTCCTCCGGAAGATGGGAAGTGTGAGTCGCCGGAGACCCACCTTGAAGCAGAGACTCAATGCTGAGGAAGAGGCCGTGACGCTTGCCACCGTCCTCGCCGGTGAGAAACGTGATGAGCATTCTGTTCCGTCAGCTTCGACTTCGACCGTCGACGCTGCACCGTTCAGACGAACACTCCTCGACATAATCCATGAAGAAGACGGCGGCGACTCGGGAAACGTCGTCCGTCGCACACACAACCACAGCCAGCGCATCTTCTGGAAATCATTCAAGCACCACATCCGCCTTCGCCGCGTCACTGCATCTGCATGGTGCTCGTCAGTGTCTCCAACTTCGATCGTCACTATCACCCACAATTCCGAAACACACCGTACCAATCATCCATCCACGGCCGTCGACCTTCCTCAGCAGCAACGACGGGAGGAAGAAGAAGAAGAACCGATCCGAGTATCGTTAATGGCACTCCTTGACGAAACATACACTCGTGAAAATTCACCACCGAAGAGCTCCCAGTCACCTCCGATGGAAGACCACGTCGGAGAAGAAGGAGATGTGGGACAGTGGTGTCTCTGTTGCGTGTGTATGGTCCGGCGGAAGAGTTCGGCATTCATACCGTGTGGGCCCACGTTCTGCCGGCTGTGTTCCAGAGAGGTGTGGGTTGGACGGGGTATCTGTCCACTCTGTAATGGTTTTATCCTCGACATTCTTGACATTTTCTGAGTAAACGACACTCCGACCGGCGCCAACCAACAGCTTTGTAACTTTTGCAATAACAACCTCTCTTGTTTTTATTATTATTGTTTTTTTTGAATAAAATCGTGATAAATATATAACAAAAAATGGTACACCACTTGACAGTGAGTACTGCAGAACCTGACCTCGTATAGAGATACATCTGAAAACTACAAGGGATACAACTTATACTACAATCAAGGTCAATCTACACATTCCCTAAACTCGCATGTCTAGCATCAAGTTTCCATACCCCCTCCCTCACATCTCGGTTTCAGAAACCCTTCAATGAGGTTTGGGACATGCTTTCGCCTATCATGTGCTCTTGTCCATCCGGAGGCTTGACACTTCTCCACAACCATAATCCATTGAAGGCCTCCTCCTCGAAAGAAGACAAGGGTTGGATTCGTCAATAATCAACTAAGTCAATTAGTCAAACTTAAGACAAACGTAGGGTAGCCATCGTTATCCGTCCACCTCAACTGAGATTTGTCCCTAAGGAACGAACCCCGATCAGACTCCTCGACCCCTCCATTGATATCTCTCCATACCTAATTGTATTCCACTCTTATTCATAGAATCATAGGTTTGGATGTTTGATACTTTGATGTATATAGCCATATAGGCAACGCTTCACGTGAGATATTTGTAGATTCATCATTCATACGATATTCTACGGTTATCTGTTTTTTTGTCTTTTTAGATCACATCTCGAGGATAAACTGGTATTATATATCGAGGAGAACAGACGACCGAGATCAAATATTTTAACCATTGCTGATAATCCATGTTAAAAACACAGATTAACCAACGGTCTAGATTTCCCACATTATCCATTAAACATTTCCTCCACACTTTCATCATCATCTCTAGTTCATTGCCATCATTAATTCATCAATACTGGTTCATCTCCATCCCCAAAATCATGGCTTCTTCTTCGTCTATCTCCACCATTGCTCTCATGAACCTTCCATCAGGTAAAATCTATCTTCGCATCTATCTATCTTCTCATCTTCTTCTTTTGTTCATTGATCTTAGCCTTACATCTCTAGGCTTACTCAAATCTAGAAAGGGTGGTTTCATTCATTATAAATCCACCAGACCCCAGTGCTCATCCAAGCCGGATTTTCGCAATTTCGAAAAGGACAGTGATGTGAGGATTTCACAATTTCAAGAAACTGGTTCTGTTATGATGACTGGTCGGAGAAGTATGATAGGGTTAACATGGTTGGTATCAAGCTTGGGAATTGCCGGATTTGATGGTGGAGGTGGTTGTGCTGTTGGAGCTGGATTGCCAATGGAGGAAAAACCCAAGCTCTGTGATAAAGATTGTGAAGCTGAGCTTGAAAATGTATGGTGAGAATCAACAATAATCATTAACATTTCATTTATAGATACTAATATCTGATCCTAAATTGCAGATTCCTATGATAACTACAGAATCAGGATTACAGTATAAGGAAATTATAGTTGGACAAGGTCCTAGCCCCCCAGTTGGATTTCAGGTAACTCAATTAATCCATAGACCCCCTAATACATTTTGAAACTGATGTAATTCGAATCAGGTTGCCGCCAATTACGTCGCCATGGTGCCGTCTGGACAGATTTTCGACAGGTAATCTGAAAATATCAGTTCAATTTAGATTAAAATTTAAAGTTACTCTTTTAAATTTTTAGTTCTTTGGAGAAGAATACACCATACATTTTTCGGGTTGGATCAGATCAAGTAAGTTCCAAAATCATTGCATTATAGATAGGGGTAGTTTAGAAACTCCGTGACCGTCGCCTTAAAGCTTTGATCATGACAGGTGATCAAGGGGCTCGACGAAGGTATTTTGTCGATGAAGGTTGGAGGGAAACGCCGTTTATATATACCCGGCTCTGTAAGTACATGGCTCAACTACCAGTCTACTACCTTTGAAATTAGTTATAACTTGTGTTGATGTTTGCCATGGATGGTGTTGGCAGCTTGCATTTCCTAAAGGTCTCAATTCAGCACCAGGTAGGCCAAGAGTATCAGCAAACAGTCCAGTTATTTTCGATGTGAGTTTAGTGTTTGTTCCGGGTCTCGATGATTAAGATGGGACTAGGGTTAGCTGTCGTTTGGTTCGAATTTCCTGAGAATGAATCAAACAGAAACAAACAAGGTTTAAGTGGTGGTAGTTTCCATCAATTTGCTATGTAAATACAAGCAAAATATTCTCATGTAAACACAATTGAGTTACTCAGAAGGAAACATTTTTTTTATATATTTTGCATATTTGCATCCCTAACACTACCAAACACAAACCACACATGTCAGTATGTCACCCCTAACATTTACTTCTGCACAAGCTCTTCTAATATAGATTCAATTGTTATCAATAAGAGAAGAAAAAAAAGATCGTAGGTCGAAAGACAGCAAGATACAAAACTCGACGAACATTGGTGAATTGACGACCTTGAAGATAAGAGAGAAGAAATCCTTCAATTACATCTGAGATCTCATTGTTTTTCTCTAAGCTTTTTTAGCCAAGTATAGAAGAATCTTTTTCCTAGGACCCTGAAAACATTCGGGATGAGTGAACATTAGAAATGACGCGTTTTAGCAAAATAATAAAGAATGTTTGATTACCATTGGAATTCCAAGAACTTTGAGATCGCAATCATTCATGTGTAACATTACATCCATGTCAACCTGCATTACCAATTAATCACCATCATCGTCGATAATAAGTGAAGGGAAATGTTTAGAAATACAAACATTGCAAATTAACGGTTTATATAAACGTACTTCCTCAGCCTTGAAGGTTATTGAATATTTCTCAAGACCCAAAGATATCAGGAGGTTATCCACACTAGATTCATTCTGTAATTTAAAATGACAGATTACAATTCATACTCATTGTAATTTGTAAGAATTAAGAACAATGTAGTCAAATAAAATAATCTGTCTGGCACGTGAAAAATTAAAAAACATGAAATTATAATTGAAATTAGAGCTCTATATCTGCAATTATAATTGAAATTAAAAAACAACAGCCAGTGATTCCGAAAACATGAAATACGGTAAAACAAGGAGCAGATATAATTTAAATCAGATATTAAAAGGGGAGGCAGATGCAAATATGCAATTATGCAAAGAGAATATTTAAATAGTCATAACAAAAAAGTAAAATGCGATGAATGAATGAAAATTCAATACAGATCTAGCATAAAATGATATAGTACCTTTTTTTTTTTGAAGCAAATATAGTACCTTCTTAAGAATGTTCTTTTTAGAAGAAGTATTGGTGACCATTTTGGTTTCAGAAGATGGAGCTTCCTTGGCTTGCACATTTTTTTTCACAATTGTTTTTGCATTTTCTTTTGCCTTGGTTTTCATGGCCTTTGGTTCAATTTTATTTGTGGATTGAGAATGCATTAGTCCAGAAAGTTGTTGGCGTAAGTCCGTAACACCTGAAGTTCTTAATCCATTGTGATTCCTCTTCCTTAATTTATCATTTTCAAGCTTGAACCGAAGATCACTAACATTTACGTTGAGTTCTTGACAATGAGAAATAAGAAAACATCAGATAATTAAAAAAAAGCAACTTGTGCTTGTATGCATTTCAATTTCGGTACTTGATGTTGCAGGTTTTCTGCGCCCAGAAAAATCGTGTTTCCACCTATTATCAAATTGCTTTTTCCTGGAAACAAACAAGGTTAAGCACATAAAGTAACAGTTAGTACACAGGTTACTGATTAAAAATTTACAATTAACCAAAGAGATATCAGCTCAACTTGCCATGGTTTTAAACTTTTTTCACATACCTAATCTTTAATAGGTCACTAGATTGCTTAAGAAACAAGTTAATTACATTAACACGAAGTTAAGTTTTGTGAACACATTTCAAGTTGTCACTAATTCTTTCATTTGGATTCACGTCTGTTTCTACTGAAATCCGATAAAAAATCATAAATGAAGGCGAGGTTTTTAATTTGGAGCCAAGTAGAAATCATTAAACTGAGATAGACAATTTTTTCTTTAATTAAAATGGAAATTTAGATAGAATCTGATAATTTGGATGATTAGATCATAAAACGTATCCTGTACTCATTGAAAGAGTTTGGATGTTTGATTATCTTTTTACACAAGGATTGCATATCTAAAAGATGTAGTTAATCATGGCATATCACCAGATAGAGTGCAATAATTTTTGTTTATTAAGCGATCATTCTCAAATCACATCACTAAGCTTTGAACTTAGAAATGAGAACACGCACCAAGATTAAAACAACCGTGCAACATAAAAACAAAAATACTCATAAAAATAAATTAAAACCTTACAAGGATCAAGATTTCCTAGAATCAAAGTTAAAACAAATTATCCATTCTAAGGGAGGATTTAGGATTCTTCCCAATTCTCATTGCAGAACTAAAAAAAGGAGAGCTCAGAATATATCTGTCTTCAGAATACATCTGGCTAATTGCCAACAGATGAACCCTAATCAACTTGCATAAACATCAAAATTTAGATCAAGGACTCAAAAAGTACATACCTCCTCCACCTTGACGCATAGCTTCCACGTCCAAAGTTTACATCGAGACGGTCCTCTATCGATCTTTTACCTCTAGAAATCTCCTGATCGGCGTACATATCTCCCTCCTCCTCAGATTCTCTTTACAAAAAAAAGCTAAAAATCTAGGGTTTTGAACTTCTAGCTACTGAGAAAATTTTGCTTCGGCCTTCGACCAGAGAGGGAAACTCCTACAAGGGCTGGATTTAAACGGACCCAAATATTGAGACATTACCGATAATCCGTGTATCTGGACGATTCTAAAAACTCCAGGTGTTCATTGTTCAACTCGCCACGTGGCATTTATAAAACATTTGATTTTTTCTTTTTTTCAGTCAATCTCATGATTTCTCTCGACCGGAAAAGGAGGAAGAAGACGAGCAGCAGCGGCGATCGATGAAGAAAAAAGGCCTTCCAGAGTGGATGAACAGTCCACTCTGGTCATCCCCCACTCCATCTCCTCCTCCTCCTCCTCCTCCCCCTCCTCCTCCTCCTCCCACCGATTATCCATCTTCATCATTTTCAACGAAAGAGGCAACCGACCGGTTAAACAGCGAACAAAAACGGGGAACCATTAATCGAACCCCACCGCCGACCGTTACTATCCAAGATCATTCTCCTCCTCCAATTCTCACTCCCGTTTCCCCTGCTCCAGTGGCGGAGTCTCCGAGACAGGATCTGTATCCTCAACCGCGGTTCTCACTTGAAGAGGCCGCTCGCCGGTCTCAGATTTTGGAAGAGGTTAGGGTTTCGATTATTAATATTATGCTTCTGTCTTCTCCGTTCTTTCGGATTTGGTGACGATTTCGTCTATTTTAAGCAGATTTCGAAGAAGATTATCAATATAGGTGAATTGCGGAGATTGACATCACAGGGTGTTCTCGATGGGGATGGAGTTCGGTCTACTGTTTGGAAGGTGATGGAATTTAGTTTACATGATTTTAATGTTAAATTTTGTTTGCTCAAAATCTCAAATGTTTTTTGTTTGATAATTTGGTCCTCTTTCTCTTTTCACCTTGCTTGTTTATAATTTTGTCCGTATATATTGGTGCATTGTCTTAGGCTTGGTATAATTTGACGGAAGAGACCAACATTGGCTAAACAAATCACGATTGATAAACATGCTTATTTCATTTAATCACACCTTCAATTTCATCAAAATAAGTGGCATGTTTATTAATCACACTATGTTTGGGAACCACTTATGCTTTATTTTGAATATGTGATGAGACGACTGCTAATATTGATTGTCAGTGGAGGACCGGAGGCAGACTTTCGCACTTGGTTTTGTTGAGACAAACAAGGCTTATTATTTGTTCATTTGTTCTTCTATAAGCTTATTATTAATGGCCAAACCAGATTTTTTTAAATCCGGAGACTAATTTTAAAGCATTACAAAATTTTGAATCAAAATATTTTTAATTTAATTTTGCAAATACATGTATGTTTTGCATTCAGGAGATGCTTTAGGCTTTAATCAATTTTTGTTTTTTATTTTCCAAACAGCTTCTTCTGGGCTATTTGCCAAGTGATCGTGCCCTATGGTCATCTGAATTATCTAAGAAACGATCTCAATATAAGGCTTTCAAAGATGAACTTTTGTTGAACCCTGTAGGTCTTTTACTCCAATCATTACCATTTTTTTTCATGATCAAAGATTCCAAATAAAATTTCTCAAAGTGATTTCTAAAAACACTCAAATATATTATTCATGTTTCTAAGAGTTTTCATTGCTAGTCAGTCAGAAATCACACGGAGGTTGGATGAATCTTCTGGGATTGCAAATGATTCTACGGCTGCAGGAAGTGGCTCTCTTTCACGATCAGAAATAGTCCATGATGAACACCCCTTAAGCCTTGGAAAGTCTAGTGTGTGGAATCAATTTTTCCAGGTACCATTTCAGTACGTTTTCTTCCAATTTTTAAACTCAAAAGTTTTTTCTTTCCAATGATTTCATGAGTTCTTAGTGTACATGATGTCATGGGTTCTATTTATCCATATCAAACTTATCTGATCATCTGATGATATATCATGTGTACTTGTTTTTTTTTTTGTTAATATTAGTGATATAAATAATGCTATTTGTTTTTAATTACGTTTTAGTCCTTATGTAGTTAGTGTAGATTAGAACTTAACTGAATTCAGTTAAGATCTAATCTAAAACCCAATTGTATATAAATACATCTAATGTATGTTTAGAGGGGTCGATCACTTGATTCCTCCATTTTCTATCTTTCTAGTTTCATTCATAGTTAATTTACTTGGTACTTTAATTAAACTTAAATATCGTTTACAGAGTAGATTAATACGATTTAAGTATCGTTTTGAAAGCGCCACTTTAAGAGCGCTTAAAGCGTGCTAAAGCTCCAAAGCTCTCTTGGAGGAGCGCTTTTTCCAGAGCTTTTTTTAGAGCGGGTAATCGGTCGGGTTCGGATAAAGATCCGCCCAATTACCCAATTACACCTATTCTTTAATAAAAAAATCACCTGATATACTTTTTTTGCCTATTCTACCCCTTTATTCTATCTTAAATTAAAAATTAAATCCAACTACGATTAAATCCAACTTAATTTTATTTGTATGAATTAAATCTGTTCTATTACATGTGATTTTATACTTTTATAAGATATTTTTAATTTTCTATAGGTTTTATATGTATTTATATAGGATTATATGTATTTTTACAGGATATTACTAAAATACCCTAGCGCTTTAAAGCGTGCTTAAAGCTCCCAAAGCGAAAAAGTTCTTTCTGAAAAGTGGAAGCGCTTTTCACTTTTTTGAACTATGCTTGTTATATTATTAATGTTTCACAATAGTGGCCAGTAGCATCAAAATGCAGAATAGTGGCTAGTAGCAATACTGGTGTATTTTCTTACCATTGACTGGAATTTATTTCCTTTCTTTTTCCCGTATTTTTATAATATTGTTTTCCAGAAAACCCCTACATTTCATATTTTATTGTTAGAATTAGTAATAATATATTATATATATTAGAATTGATAATACATTAATAATATTAATATGTATGGAAGAAATCAGTGATTGACTGTCAGTCAATCAGTGTATCACTGTATCCAAATCAGAGATTATTTTTCACTTTTCAGTAATGTAATATCACAATCTACAAAGTTATATTTTCACAAATTCTCAGAGATCTAGTTACACATCTTTACAAACTGGAAAAACACTTTTCTTTCCAACATATCAGATCATACTCATTTTAGATGTTTTCTTTCATTCCTAAACTGTTATTCTGTTGTAATGATTGATGAATGCTTCATTCATCCTTTATATTTAGAGTGAAAGAAATGGATAGAATAGATGCACAAACTTTCCTTGTAGGCTTGTACATGGAGAGTAAAGTGAAAATTATCGAACAATTTTCTTCAAAAAGTAGAAAATAGACATATGTCGATGAGCCAGTGACATACCTAAGAATTTAAGTTTAAACAATGAACAGTTATATATTGTTGGATCATTTCTTCCAGGATACCGAAATCATAGAGCAGATAGATCGAGATGTTATGCGAACTCATCCAGATATGGATTTTTTCTCTGGAGATGATTCTTTTGCAAAGTCTAATCAGGTTAGACGATGTAATATTTTTCTGTTTGAGTTTTAGTCATAAGCATGGAATTAGAGTTGTCTGTGGATACATTTATATTTGCAGGATGCGCTAAGACGAATACTTATTATATTTGCAAAACTTAATTCTGGTATAAGATATGTACAAGGGATGAATGAAGTGTTAGCACCTTTGTTTTATGTGTTTCGGAGCGATCCAGATAGCAATAATGCTGTAAGAAACTGAACTATCGTAAATCTTAAACTTTCTTTGTTAATTCATTTATTTGTTAACTCAAATATCATGCTCTTGTGGAGTGATTGTTTTGTGTCTTTATTTTCTTCTTTGGTTCCTCTCGGTCTTTATTTTTTTTATCTGAAAAACACCACCAGATGGTAGCAAGCTTCCCTAGTATGTTTGCAATTTTCGCAGTAGAAATTTCTATTTAATTTCTGTCTGCTCGTGTTATATATTCCCTTCTCCCTTGGGGATTTTTTCAAACTTTTTCTCCTGTAGATTTTTTAAAGAAAAAATTAATGGCATCCATACTAGATTTTCCTCTTACATTTATTTTTTGCTTCTTCTCTTGAAGGACAAGTGAATATGCCTTAATCAGACTATGTGTAATGGGAAAGGATAAGATTTTATCCTCTCAATAGCATAAAATTCTCATTCGATCCTAAAAGAAATTGAATGATTTTAGTATATTCATCCTATTCTTAATTGAACTTTCTTGCGACGCATGTGCAAATATATCTTTTAGTGTGATCATCCAAAGTATCCTACTATCTTTTGAGTTTATTAAAATTAAAAATTTAATATACAGAGGCAGAATTTATTTCCTGATGCAGATTATGAAACTCATATCTAATTTGATATATATACGATGGGCATGTGGCCTATTGCCTGTCTCATACCTTTCTTTTAGGTCAGACCAAGCCACAAATGCAGAATCCTTGTACATTATTGTCGATGCTGACAATGCAATTGGCTTTTCAATAGAGTGAATGATCCAAGAGAGGATCAAGCCATTCATTGTCTTCCATGCTTCAAACTTCCTTGATGTATTATCGTCTAGCCTTGATAACGAGCTATCGACAAACCCTAGTTGTTGCCTGGAGTCCTGGACACAATATATCTTTTTTCCAAGAACGATAATTATTTTCACCTGTGAGTTTCTGAAAGTTGGAGATTCTGTTGAGAATGTTTTTTTCCCTTGAGAGAATATTCTAGCCTACTCACCGGAGGACCTTTTTAGTGTCTCGACCTTCTATTTCTATGGAGAAAGAAGGTATTAGTGATCAGATGATTGGAACTTCTGCTCTTTGTTGGTGAATAATGAGTGGGAGCTCGGTCCCTTTCAGGGTGTTAGTTGAGGTGCTCATTTTTCCCTGAGGATTAGCTTCTACCTCTCCTAAATTCCTATAATCCACTGAGTGAGTGATGGGCAATGCCTTCAATGGTCTTGCTGGAAAATGGAGGAAGTCCACTTATGGCCGTGCTTGACTGAATTACCACCTTCTGTTGGAGTTTTTTTTTGGTGTTTGAATGAGAGCGGAAAGGAATAAATGGATTGGTTGGTTTTTGTTATTTTATTCATTAAACATATACCATAAGTGATATTCCAGTATTTTAACCATATTCTTGCGATCGCTATTTTTGTAATAGATTGTCAAAAATGATTATTTTCTCTCGTGACTCTTTGTAATTTGTAATTTTATAACTACTAGTGTAAATGTGTAATTGCACTATGATATTTTCTGGTATGCAGATTAATGCAGAAGCAGATGCATTTTTTTGTTTTGTTGAGTTATTGAGTGGGTTCAGAGACAATTTCTGCCAGCAGCTTGATAACAGTGTGGTTGGCATTCGCTCAACCATCACCAAATTATCACAACTTTTGAAGAGATATGATGAAGAACTTTGGCGTCATCTTGAAATCACTACTCAGGTAACATTGAATGGCAGCATAATTTATGGGAGATTAACACTCATCAGTTTTCCACAGTTTCACACGTCATCTTGTGTCTAAAATCTAAATGATATCTGAATAATTCTAAAAAAGATTACACCATTTCTAATTTATAGGATATTTTCAGTACATCACATTCTAACATAGTTTTACATTATATTTTTCATTAAAAAAATATTAAGATTTTATAGATCCACATAAGTCATTGTCATTAGAAAAATATGTTTTTGTTTATACGATGTTATATTATATTTATGCTTTATTTATCAGTACGTCATTTTCTCACATAATTGCGTGAAGTATCTGAATAGTATCATGAAGTCACTGTTAGTTAAATAAGCATTAGTTCCCTGGAGCTTGTCTGTTCGTTCTTTTACTGAAGGTAGACTAGGATTGAGAAGCATCGATGAATTATATAGATCTACTATGATCAAGAGGTTGTGGGGAATAGTGGATTCACACTCATTCCCATGTGTGCGTGAAGGTTAGTTACATCAAAAATAGGCCATGATGGTTGATTTAGAGAAATGTTCTGGGCTCATGTATTTATTTAGAAGGATATGGTGGATAATAAGGTGGAGGAGATAGACAAGTGTTTCTTAAAATCAAACATGGAATGGCAGTTGAGAGATGGCAGACAAGCAGGGATTCCTAAAATATGCAACAGGGAGTATTAATCATATCTTCAACTGTCAATACTCTCAAATAGTATGGAGTTGTGTTACTGAATACTGATATGGGGAACCGGATCCCCTGGAGTTGTCACTGTCCTGACTCCTGAGCACACTGGAGTAGATTGAGTCCAACTTCTATTTTTTTTTGGAGATATTTTCTTGATGCAAGGATGTCCTTGTATATAGGGAGACTCTCCTTAATCCCTTGACAGGAGTAAACTGTGAATTCAATGGGTTGGTCTGACCAAGCATGAGTGCATATAGTGCAGCATTTGATTAGTCAGGGGCTCAAGGCACATGATGGCTTAATGGTTCCATAAAAATGTGCATATTAGTTTTTACTTTTTAGTTTGTTTTTTGAATTGCTTCTCTAATGTTTTTTTTGCTTTTATTGGTTTCATATATAAAAAATGTTCTGTTTAGACATTAGATTTTTGTGTGTAAAATATTAGGCAGTTTGTGTTATAATGATAATGTTTATTCAAGTCGAAAAATAATAAAACAATATAGTGAACCCTTTTTTTAACACAAGGAAACCTCCCCCCACCAAAGTATTCATATGTAACGTGACAGTGTGATTTGCCATAATTCGCAATTTCACTTAACATATCAGTATATCTCTAAAGATGCATTGAGTGTGAAACTCGAATCTTTAATCTCATGAATTTTAAGAACTCATAAAACTAGAGTTAATTCCACTGTGTGTTTTACATATCTTTTGTGTTTTGAAAATCATATTCATGACATTTGACATTTAAACTCATCTGACTTTATCTGACATTTTAAATTGATATATTCTTCAGGTGAACCCCCAATTTTACTCTTTTAGATGGATAACACTTCTACTTACTCAAGAGTTTGATTTCAATGATTGCCTTCACATATGGGACACACTTCTAAGCGATCCTGAAGGACCTCAGGTAAACCAATTTCAATACAGTTTCGTCAAACTCATTCATTTATCTAAGATGGATCCGTTTGTTTAATGTTTTTCAAGTGAAGCCAGTCCCAAATTTAATGTCTTTTAAATAATTCAGGAAACTTTACTTCGTGTGTGTTGTGCCATGTTGATCCTGGTCCGCAGACGTCTCTTAGCAGGTGATTTCACATCTAATCTCAAACTTCTCCAGCGATATCCTCCGACAAACATAAGCCATCTCCTCTACGTTGCTAACAAGTTATGTGGAACAATTACCTGATTATTTCCCCCTTTCTTTGGTATATACTGTACTGACTGTTTCACGTAATTCATGATTTTATGTAAATGCCCCATTTGCTTTTGTTAGGATTTTTTTTTACCTTGATGTATTATTTTCATAATGTAATTGTACCCTGTAAGTCTGTAACAAGCAATTTGGCAAGGTTTGGGGTGTTTGAATTTTAGGTTTATCGGTAGTATGATCGTAACACAATTCACAATTCTGATTACGAACCATTTAAATAATTAAGAGATCGGAGTTTGTCGTCTATCAAGAGATCGAGTGCTGGCCATGAGTTGGACTTGGATATGATTTGACTACAATATTTGCACTGTTTCTAGTTAATGATTAAACACTATAAAATAAAATAAAATGCAAAACATCTGTAAAATGTAATATAGATCGCTTAGAAGTCACATGACTATGTAGAGAATTAATTAAGATGCTTGACTTTTGCATCTAAGAGTTCATGATCATTTATTTGAGATTAATTAAACTGAAATTGATTATTATATATATAATTTTGTATCTTGTGGAGTAGGCAATTAGTTGCAGAATCAATTAAATTTTGTTTTTCTTTTTTCTTTTCTTTCTCAAATATATTCTTGTGAGAATTACATGATCTCAATTCTCAATCTTGTCCTCATAAGTCAGAGCAATAAAAAATTATATGAAGTCAATTCTTTTCTCAATGAATACATACTTATTTCAAATTTACTCTTCTAAAAGAGATTCTCTATATTTTTTAGAAAAACCTCAATTTTATCATCATACATCTATTTTTACATAAAAATCTACGAGACTCAACGAGAGCATTGTATAAAGGTTTGGCAACTGGAAAAAAAATACTAAACAACCATACACTCATGATCCCAATTGAAGATCTAACATAAGATTAGCAATTAGAGTGTGTAAAATAAACTTATGAGGTTAATCCGTGATTGGTGGAATCCTATTTGCTCCATAAACGTAGGTAGGTATGAAGGACTAAATTTTTTCAATCAAGTGAAAAACTAGATGAAAAAAATATAAGATTTCTCCTTAAAAAAATCTTCAATATTTAATCTGTAATGATCGTTTAAAACACCATAACACTATAGTCTATACATACATGAAAAAACCCTGACTTGTGTAATGATTAAGTAAATGAATATATATAAAAAAAACTAAAGGAACAATATATGCTTGCTTAACTACATGATCTTTGTGTACCTGTGATTGTTTTTTCTTCCTTTACATATGTTAAAATTCTGTCTACGTGTACCAATGTCGAATGTAATGTTCCGACATGATCAGAGAACTGTGCTCCTTTCAAACCTCAAGTGTTTTCTTTGCAAGCCAAAAAAACACATGAGAATAAATGTTCCATCTTATTCCAATTCATATTTTGCCTCGTTGGATTGTTGTAAAGGTTTTATTTCTTCTTCACCATATTCTTTCTGCAGCAGTTGTTTCTCCAAAATCTCTACTACATTATCCTTGGGGCATTTGTTGGCATTATTTTTGGCTGATACTTGGCAAAAGCATTCAGGCCATGAGTTTGTATAGAAAGATTCAGGAAAAACTCTTTGATGCGGTCCACCAAATTTTTCATTAAACATAATCTTTTTGACTTGTTGCTCAAATTTTTCTGCATGAACTTGTTCTCTGTTGATGAAGATAGGAGCAAGAGATTTCCTATCAGGTTGGATTGTTGTTCGAAATCCATAATAAAGCCGATGACCCAAGAGGTTATTTGCAAAATTGCTTGGCCCGTCATATGTTGGCATGAAAATTTCGGATATTAAGCAAACCATGTAATCCACAGCTGAACCTACAAGACCTCGTGATTCTTCTTCCAGATTTTCCAGTCCACCCACAGTATTATGATTCTCAAGACGCGGAAAGAGTTTTTTAAATGGTGCCATGAACCGTTCCCCACCAAAGATTTCACCTGCAGCGATATATATACGGGTGGAATTGTCAAATCCCATAGATCGTAAAATGAGCCCCACCTGCATTGAGAAAGGAAATATATTAGCATTTTCTCCTGCAAGTTACTCAAAACTTCAAAATGCATAACAAAGAAACTAAAATCAGTTTGAATACTACAGACATGGAAGTCTGATTTAAATGTAATATTTAGATGACCAATAATCACTGCATAGTATATAAACATGACTTTTTAACACCACTTAAACGCACAATTACAATACGAAACTGCATAATGGATAAAACAACAATCACTAATTTAAAGTATAACAAAATTCACCTCTTCCGGGGTTAATGGACACTTTCCTATAGCCCTTCTTCTATCATAGTCCAGTAACTTGGGAGCAAAATGCTTCTCACGGTAATCCTTCAAAATCTTCTGTTCTTGTGGATTGAATATATCAAAACATCTGAAAAGGTATCAAAACATCACAAATCAGAATCAAACTAACATACATTAGAATTCATTTGCAAGTAAATTCAATGTTCTCTCCAAATATCAGCATGTATTCCAGTCCCCTAATGTAAAGTGCAATAAATGAATAAAAAAATGTTAAAATGCCTCTAAATGGTTATACTAACAAATAAAACCATAACAGGTTCTATAGTATCTTACATCTTTGGTAGAGGTTATCAAAAAGAGAAACTAACTTGTTCATAAAACTTTTATTATAAGGTATATCCATATATATATATAAGACGTGACAATTGACAAGCAATGGTAAGGGCAAAGCAAAGAATTCATAGAAATACCCAGCAAAGGCAAGCATATCCTTCTCAAAACGGAGATGTAGTGCTATGAAATGGCCTTCTTCTCTGAGTTGACGAACAATGTTGTTACTTATCTTTATAATTTGTGGCTTGAATCTGAGGGCGTGATAATTTACTCGGCATCTTAACCTCTGGAGTTCAGAGTCATCTATCTCTTCTGATAATCTATGTGAAAAGGGTGTTAAATAAACAGCACCGTGTTTTTTCATTTTTTTCAGAGCTTCTGTTGTATACCAAGTAAGAGGAGCATCTCTAGGTGGGTTCAACTGTAATGAAAAATTATTATCATAAAAAATACAATGATGAGCTGTAATTTTATATCTTTTAGTCATGCTTACCTGAAAAGGAGTCATCCTATGTCTTCCATGTTTAGGAAGCTTCTTCACAATATTTACATCATATCTGAGTGTACTAATGAAATGCTCCACATCGTAAATACCTTTAAATCCTTTATTTGCACTGTAAGTGTACTTGCCAAATAAGTATCACAGTCGATTTAATTCATTTACAACAAACAAACATCTAACACCAAATGACGGGATTTTAGCCATTACCAGAAAATAACATTTCCAAAATGAAAAGGTTTTTTTTCTTTCATATTTTCCAATAATGAATTCATTTTAAAGTTTAAAGTTATTACTTAGTTAAGTTTTTAATTCACATGATTGACAAAATATGTGTAAAAATCCTTCTTATCCCAGAACAAATACAGCTTTCAAGGATTTATTGCAGAAGTCTACCAAGTCATGAGATACAAGACTTCAAGTCATGGAAATGAATGATGATTGAAATACAATTCTTGCAAGACTTCATTAGGTATGTAAGGAGGAAGAAAAATTAAGATCCTAAAATTTAACAAGGTCAGCTCAACAGAAAAAATCTGATGTCTAAATTTTAGAAAAACATGTAAGACCTTATGTATTTATAATAACATGTACAAAATACAGCATGTATTTGAATTTGTCTAACATCTATCATTAATTGGTGAGAACGGGGCGGCTCACAAACAGGGCAGTTTTATCGCAAGACACGTCACGAAAAATATGACCGGGCCGAAATCAATAGGGATTTCCCCTGCCCCGAGATCCGCCCCGACCCCGTTCGCACCCTTTTTTCTAGATATTAAGTTCCTTATCCGAATATAATTATAAGTTAAATTTTTCCTTGGTGTGATAAATTATACAGCATAGATGGAACTTTAAGAAAATAACAAATATAATAAACGATGTGAAAAAAGGAAACCATAGCTTAGCACTCTAAAAACATAAATGAGGAAATGTAAAAATATGACTACCTATAGAATTTATAATCAAGTTACCATTTCCTATTACTTTATTTTTTGAATATAACACCACTTCAAATTATCAACAACAAAAAATGATATTATTGAATATTAACTAAAATGAATGATGAAAACTATGTATACCTCTCATCATGCCAAAAGTTATCTGTGTCCAATTCAGGAAGCACAAGGGTGGCATTCATTATTCGGGCCGCAACAACCGCATTGCATATCTGGCAATGCAAAATATAGGTTATTAATACATATTTTGGGATGTGCAAGAATTCCTTTGATTAATGCCTTGCAAGATAACAAATGCAAGCAATCATGTAATTGACTACGGTTTATAGTGATATTTAATAGTTTTGATTATATTTCGTATTATTATAAAAAATGAAAAATAGAAAAATGTTTATTTCATAAATGTCACGTTGTGCATTCAACAATTTTTTTTTAAACTAGACGTATTTTCTTTTGTTTTAGAAGTTTGTCAAACATGGAAAATCATCTACGAAAGGAAGGGGATCTGTCTTAAAAAGAATACAGTAAAATAAGTATGCAAGCTAGATTAAAAAACTTGTATGGTTTTAGCACTCAGGTCCTCTAAGAATTGGAAATGTCAAACTGAATACAGAGTGCCGCTAGACATGATGGAGACACATGAGGGGCCAAGAGGGTGGGCATATAAGAAAACATCAAGGTAATTTCTTATTTTCGTTTTTTAGTAACTATGACATCCACTGAGTGCGTATAATTAATTTAGGGAAAAAAATAGTACATGAGTACATCTTAATGATTGGGAATTGATAATCAATTGTAAAATCCCTCATGTTTCCGGTTTCCCTTTGCGGAAGGATATATAAAAATGAAGATTAGGATTCTGAGAAGTGGGAACTATGGAAAAGAAATTATTGTCTATTCTTATAAGTTATAACCATGTATCTGTAATCTTAGGGAGAAATAAATCATAAATCATTTGCTTCAAAAAAAAAATCATAAATTATGAGTGGATTTATGATTTACAATTTTAAAATCTAAAAAATCATTATTTTATTTTGTGCGATTGTAAATTTCCCAAACACACGTATATGATCCGCACAAAAAAAAACATCAAATCAACACTTTAAACATGAAAATCAGTGTACAATGCTTACAGCAGAGCGTTGTTGATTTAATCCACCATTACATCGAACAAGTACAAAACCATTGCTTACAAAGGGGGGAGCTGCATGAAAATGAAAGTAAATATCATTCAATTAAATGATTTTATTAAAACCTACAAATCTGTAATAAAAGTTAACATGAAAATTTGGGTATGAAATATTTGACATAAAAAAGAAAAAAAGAAAACACACATGGCCACTTAGTTCGTGGAGTAGAAGATGGTCTCCAATTTCCAGAATCAGGTTTACTCCATAACCTTTCCAATTGCGGATCTATCTAGAAATTAAATAAAAAAAACAGTAATCAACTTGTGAGTCTCATAATATCAATGTAAATTGGATAGCAAGTCATCTACATGACTGAAAGTAATAACAGACTATTTATGAGTTATGAAGAACATGAAGAAAAATCATTGTGAGATTCCTAGTTTTGACCTTGATACTTGATATTATGGTTAAAACCTAATTAAAACACTGACAATAACAATATAACATGATTAACATCCCAAGTTCTGTAGCTTGATATTTAAATAGTACAGTACAGCAGTAGAGCTATGAACCACTCCAAAATAAACAAAACGAACAAACCGTGATTTGAGGGGAGCGATCGATAACGACACAAGAGAAGAGTATAAAAGTGCAAATCAGCAGAACACCGATCCCAATATATAATTTCCCCGTCACTCCATCAAATCTCCCACCTCCACCGTTATACCGAGGATGATGCTTCTGATGTCCTCCAACTCCTCCTCCTCCCCCTCTCTTCCCCGCCGATTCTCCAACTCTGCACGTCCAAACTCACAAAATCAATAACAGACACGGAGAGAAAGACGAAAGATGAGAAGACAGAGTCAATAACGTACCTCCTCGTAGTTTGCGCCCCGTAGCTGATGGCTGATGCTCCGTTGGAAGTCATCGGTGATCGGAACTGACTTCGTCAACGCCGGATTCCGAGATGAGGCGAGATTTAAAGTGGGATTGGTTCTAGTGGAGAAGGGAGGAAATAGGCATGAAAACGGTAGTCGAACAACCAAAGAAGACGTGGTGGGCGTTGGAAGTTGGAACGAGTATTTTTTATTTATTTAATTAATATTATATTTTAGATTCACAATTTTCATGTCATTATTGACTTTTTTTTAATCTTTGTTTAAAATTTCCTAATCTACTTTAATTTTTTTAATAATACACGATCACACATGGACACGTCATGGTGAAGAATGGTATTTAGTTACTCATTAATATATATCGCATAAATTTTAAGTGAAAATGTACAAAGTAAGATTCAAACCCTGGACCTTAAAAACCTTAATAATTTCCGAAACCAATGAGTCAACCTTACTTTATAATTACTCATTACTATTTACTAAATTTTTTTTATACCTTTCTAAAAGATGATATATTATTAGTCATATATTACATCGGTCGGATTCGGCTCGGATACCATAGTATCCGAATCCAGATAATCCGAATAATATCCGGATAGAAAAATTCGAATCCAAATCCGAATTCGGATAACTTTTTATAAAAATCTTAAAATGAAATTATAAAAATATAAAATCACCCTTAATAAAGTTAATCAATAGTCAATTAATCACCATAAAATTCGGATATCCGGATAGTCAATTTATATTTATCCGAATATCTAGATATCTGAATCCGAAATTATCAACTGAATTCGAATTTTAACGGTAGATATTGCAGATACCCGAATTCGTCCGGATAATTTTTGGATACCATTTTTAGTATCCGAATTCTTCGAATAATTTACCGACTTATTGTAAAAAATGTGCGCAGCGAAACTCGAATTTCATAAACCTTAATAGTTATTGTGACCATTTGAGTTAATTTTAATTCATATGTAATTTTGAACTATCTTAATTTTTATTTTCATAATGACTAATTCTGTAATTAATTTTTTTATATTCTTAATTTGCCCTTGATTATATATTTCTAATTAAAAAGATAACCAATGTACACCAAATTTGACCACAAAAATATAAAATAGGTCAAATCCAATCTCATGACAAGTGGATCCAATCCAAAATTGCTTTAAAATAAATAATATTCTCATTTTGTAATTTTTAATTTGATTTGACATGAAAAATTTAATAAAAATATGTATAGGTTATACGAAATCCGAATCACAAACTTTTAGAAACTTTAATAGTCGTTGTAATAGATTAATCCGAACCACCTAATCTCTCTTTGTCTCATTTTTGCCATTTGAGATTAACGTATTTCAGATGAGATATCTTGTGAGATATTTTATCTTGTCCGTCTATTCTTTTCGAAATGTGATACTGATCTGATTTCGAAATGTCATTACAAAAAAAAAGACCTAATATGACGGACTTGTCTTCTACCACGACAAGTTTTGTGTTATGTACTTTTGGCAGAAATCCATCATTGATACTTATAATCCGTCACTTTTTTGTGAGAAATGAGGAAGAAGAATAGATGATGGATTATTCATGACAGTTCGGACATTTTCCTGATGGACTTTTTGGCGGATTTTCGCTACGGAAAGTCACCAGTGGCAGAAATCCACCATCATATGTACCTTTTTTTGTAGTGTATGATCCACAAAAGACAAAAAATTGATAATAGTTGTAAATCGTGTGATGTCTTATGAATGATTAATTTACGAATATCTCATTTTGAGTATCTCACAAGAAACTTGTCTATAACTAAGCTTGTATATCAGTCGGATTCGAATCGGATATGTAAGTATCCGGAATCTGAATTCGAATAATTATCCAGATATCCGAATCCGACCGAATAAAATACGGATATAAAAATCTGAATCTGGATAACTTTTTATAAATATCTTAAAAAAAATTATAAAAATATAAAATCGATCACCATTAATAAAGTTATTTAATCATCTTAAAATCTGTATATCCGAATCCGAAATTCTTAAACGAATTCGGATTTTAACGACCGATAGCTGAATGAATAAAATCCAGATATTCAAATCGGTCGGGATAGTCACATTTGAAGTAAAATGAGATTGATGGCAACAAGTCAACAACTAGCACACATGCCGATTTAAAACTAAAATTAATATTCGGGTGAGAACATAAAAGTTTGGAACATGAAACAATGTGCGGAATAAGAATATTAATTTACGGTTTTTAAATAATAAAAATATTGAGAGCCGTCGTGGTCAAATTAAAGATGGATTTACCAATTAATTTATGACACGTCAAACCTTTTTTTTTATAACAATCTCTCTAATTTAAGTGAAAATATATAAATTAATATTCGAATTATGAATCTCAAAAACCTTAATAATTTCTGAGACCAGTGAATCAACCTTACTTTGTATGACATGATATGAATGAGCATGAATCGGATTTGGCTCGAGTTTGCACTGACCCGAATCTGAGTTTTGAAATTAGGTTCAGGTCAAAACCTGAGAATATTTAAAATTATAAAACACGAACTCGATTTGGATGTCAGGTTTCGTCGGATTCGAATTTGATAATTTTTTTAAAAAATTTACATAAAAAACTCTGTTATTTAAATAATTTGATAAAATAATTCTTAGTAGGTGTAAATGGGTTTGAGTATAAGGCTAACATTAAATGTTTTGGACCCGAAGGTCTAAGTCCTCGCCAGTTAATAGTCCGGATCCAGATTAATCAGACCCGATCGGATCAAGATTTAAATATAAAAATACCAAAGATTAGAGTTTCAACTTTCAGCTTATATAAACTTTAATCTTAGACTAATTGATTCGCAGATCACAGACAATATATTTAAAGACTACACAATCACAGATTAACAAAGTAGAACAGTAACTTAGCAGTTACGAGCGAGCGAGCGTCCTCCGTCTGCGTACGCGAGGGACCCTGTGTGCGCGAGCGTACATCGAGCGAATGAGGAAGCGAGCTGGTGTTGCCGCGACGCGTGCGCGAGCGACTACCGATTGCGGGATCGTTCCCTTATGGGAACGCGAGCGAGCTTGCTCTGACGAGCGCTGGGGTTTGTCGTGAGGTCTGACTGCTATCTATCACGACACCGTGAGTGTCTCTTTCTTCCTATTCAGATTTGGATTTAGTCCAGATCTGAGACGGGACTGTGAGATCCAGACGAGACTGTGACTCCGCGAGCTTGTAGAGTAGCTTGCGATTTTACATAATCGCGAGCGCTGCTGCTTAAGCGTGAGTCCGCGGGGTGATGAAGCACGGAATCTGCTACCAGTGGGCTCGCGGGGTTGCGAGAAGGGATGGAGGCTTTGGAGTCCACGACGCGCGCTCTACGTCAAACACCTGCAGAAGAGGAGGGGAATCGGCGACTCTCTTGGGAGTAGACGATTCGGGCTCCTTGGATGCTCTAGTGTGGAGTGTGAGAGGTCAAGATGAGTTGATGGTGGAGGACACCCCTAGGACCCCTTTTATAGGGTCCTGGAGGCGTTTCCCCATTCAATAGAGTGGGGCCCACCCCATTATGGTACCCTATTGAAGGGCGCCATAATGACGTGGGCCCACTCAAGTAACGTCTGGGAGTCGGCGACTCAGGTATGGGAGTCGCCGACTCCCTTGAGACCAGGTCCTCGGTCTACCAGACCCAAGTGCCCTGGCTGGAGTCGGCGACACACCCCTGGAGTCGGCGACTTGGTAGTCCCAGTCGGCGATTCCCAGGTGTTGCCTTGAGTTCTTGACGTAGACACGTGCTCCGCACCGTGGAAGCCTTCCGGGGGTCCGGCATATAACGACGGAACCCTAGTCCTTGTTGAAGGGCGTTGCTGGGAGTGACTGACGTAATCAGGCATGTCTCACCACGGGGAGTCAGTGGTCGCTTCGAACTTTCCGTTGCCACGACCGATTAGGGTTGATTCCGCAAGGGATCCCCAAATTGGAATCGGCGAGTGTAAGAGGTATCGACGAGTGTGAGAAGATCGACGTTTGCAGTGGGCAATCGGCAATTGCTGTGTGCTTGGGTGCAATCGGCGAGTGGGAGTGAATTTTTGTCACTGTGGAATCGGCGAGTGAGAGGGAAAAAAAATCGGAGAGTGTGATTGGGCTGTTATTGCTTGGTGATATTTGGACTGTAATTTATTTGATATTAACCCTATCTAAGTGAGTTTATTTATGCGATTGATTTATGAACGGTTTTTGGTGATCTTCACTGTCTTTGATCAGAGCTATCCGATAAACATTAGAGAGATGAGCGTTTTGCGATCTCTAGTGCTTATCTTTATCTAACCTCTATCATTCGTCAGTTCTGGGGGTGTCCCGCGTTTTGCGTGGGGTGCTTGGGTAACGGAGTGATAACAGGAAGGATAGAGTGGAGTGACCGACCAAGATATAAGACGTTGCCCCTAAAAAATAGGTCGACGGAGAAATGAGCGTTAGCGATCTTCGATCGTCTTTCTCTAGTTAATCGCCGCCATTTGTCAGTTCTGCGGGTGCTTCTCTTTAAGGAGTGCTTGAGTAGCGGGATGTCGGTAGAGAGGCTAGGGAGGGAGCAACACATCGGAAGCGCGTTCTTACTACCATTGGAATTTATCTTTTCGAGTTACGATGAACGCAAGGGACCAGGCTTACACATGGGTTCCAATCGCTAATCACAGACCAATAAGGAATCTAAGTTTCATCCAACCTACACTCATCAACAACCAACCTCATGTGAAAATTGAAGAATCACAACTGGAGGAGGTTACGAAGAAATTTACAATTTTACTGAAGGTGTTAGGAATAAATCCTTCGCTTGCCAAATTGAAGGATTTCATAACAAAAAGTGAGGATTGAAAGAGACTAGAGATTACAAAGTGGTGGTACTGGAAGGGATCGGGTTTAAAGTTACGATTCAGAATGAAAGGGATTATGAGAAAGTTCTTAGGGAGGAATGGCTCTGGATGGAATCGGAGATTATGTTGGTACAAGAATGGAAACCATCACTGGATTTCAGAACTGAGGCTTTATCGACGATCCCGATATGGGTCACTCTACCTGCGCTGAATGAGAAATTCTGGAACGCGGGAATCATCGCAAGAATTGCTAGCACCCTAGGCACACCTCTAAATGGCAGATTTGCGAACAAAGATGATCAGACGATTGTCCAGTTAGTGATGGTAGTGGATGTTGTCTTTAAATTTCCCGGAAGTACGAAAATAATAATAGATGCGCAGAACGGTCAAGTGATGGAGGAAATTGCAGTGAGATATCCATCCGTTCCCCCTTCGTGTAAATGGTGTGAGGGATACGGTCATACAACTGAAGCTTGCCTCCGAACACCCTTGACAGTGGATGCTACCATTAATCAAGAACTCGGTTTCTCTAATCCACCACCAAGTATCTCAACAGCGGGCTTTAACACTCGTAGAAGGAGAATTATTTTTAGCGAATCCCCTACAGTCCCTGAACAGAAAGGAAATTCAGAATCCGAAACACAGAGGGCTACGAGGACACAGAAGAGAAGGGTTGCTCGAATAAGAAGAAGGCAGAGGCAGAAGCAGAAGCAGTAGAGGAAGGAGAGAAGGATGAAATCAACTGAGGAGGTCGCAGCGCATACAGTGGAAGTCAACGTCCCGATCATGAATACTTTGGATGAAGAAGAGGAGGGCTCAGATAGTTCAGTGGATTCGGCATTAAGATTAAATCAACTTGTGAATCAAACTAGGGACATAGATCTGAATGTCAGTCCACAGGGTCTAAGCCCACAAGAATTGCATCAACAGGTTTGCTCACCTTCATCAATAGCTGTCAATGTGGATGGGATCCCAATTCCCGCAATTATGACGATTGATAACCCAAATCCAAATCCAGGGCTAGTATGGAAACACCAAATCACTCAAGTTTACCAATAACGCTGGACTATCCTTATACATCTCGTTTGTCTACGGTCGAAATACGCCAGCGGAAAGAAGGTTGCTTTGGGAGGATCTAATTAAAATTTATCTGACAGTCCAACATGAAAAATGGATAATATTAGGTGATTTTAATGAGGTTATCTGTGCCACTGAAAGGAGAGGACAAGGTGATTATTCTGACGTGGGGCCGGCTGAATTCCGATCGATGATAGATAGTACTTGAACTACTGAAATGCCTACAAAAGGAGGATTTTTTACTTGGAGCAATGGTGCAGTTGGAAGTAATAGATGCGAGAGCCGAATTGATAGAGCCCTAATTAATGAGAACTGGAGATCCCTCTGACCCAACTTAATCTGTATTCTCTACACTGCGGGGTCTAGCGACCATCATGGTTTGGAGATTACCTTTCATCAAATTTCTAAAGTCAAGAGGCCCTTTCGTTTTGTCAACACATGGATGGGATAGGAAGGATATCTGGAGTTAGTCAAAAAATGTTGGGAATCAAATCTGCAGGGTACCGCTATGTTCACCTTCAGCTCTAAACTGCGTTTAGTAAAATCTTCTACCAAGTTATGGCTACAGGGGCAGACTTCATTGAAAAACCAAATCGAATCTATCAGAAAATCAATAGGAGTGTATTGAACTTAACAGAAGATCCAGATAGTCACGAGTTACAACAAAAGCTGGTTGAAGAGAAATTAATACTTCGGGATCTACTTGAAAGGGAGGAACTAGAACATAGGCAATGTTCAAGAGTGAATTGGCTGAAGCTGGGTGATTCTAACACTAGATTTTTTAGCCAAAAAACCAAGGACCGGAGCCTAAGGAATTCTATGTCGTGTAACTTAGATGATCAAGGGAATCCACTAGTAACAAGGGACCAACAGGAGAAGGAAGGAGTCGCTTATTTTAAAGAATTGTTTCGTGAAAGACATCCTTTGAACAGTAGCACCGACAACCCTCTGAGATGGTTTCCGAAATTAGTGGCAGAAGAGATAAATCATTGGATGGCGCGGAGGCCAGTGGAGAAGGAGGTGTGGGAAGTGATCTCTAGCTTGTGCCCGGAAAAAGCCCTAGGACCCGATGGGTTTACGGCGAGATTTTTCAAAAGATACTGGGGAATTATTAAGAGAGATGTGATGGCGCTTATAGAGGATTTCTTCGACGGACGTGGTTCTTTAAAGCACATCAATAATATATTCATCACTATCATTCCTAAATTTTCAGAGGCCTCGCATATTCGAGATTATAGACCCATCTCTGGGGTAAACATAATTTATAAGATCATATCTAAGTTATTGGCTAATAGGATTGGATTTGTAACTCCAGAGCTACTCTCAGGCAATCAAGCGGCTTTCATAAAGGGTAGAATCATTTCTGATAATGTCCTTCTAGCGGAGGAATTATTAAGA
Organism: Zostera marina; assembly: GCA_001185155.1. Classification (NCBI taxonomy): domain Eukaryota; kingdom Viridiplantae; phylum Streptophyta; class Magnoliopsida; order Alismatales; family Zosteraceae; genus Zostera; species Zostera marina. The sequence goes on along the minus strand of LFYR01000863.1, from coordinate 197,172 downwards.
GGTTTCAATCAGAAGGCAACGGCTAGACGAGTTTGTATACGCCTTGATATTGTTAAAGCATTTGATTCAATTAGCTGGGAAGCGATTCGTATTACTCTGGTCAGTATAGGATTCTCATGGGCATTGGTCAGACTCATCACTCAGTGTATCTCGACCGCGACCTTCTCCATCCTCATAGAGGGAGAGCCTTCGGCTCAATTTGGCAGTGGAAGAGGACTTCGGCAAGGAGATCCACTTTCACCGATCCTCTTCAATTTAGTTATGGAGAACTTTTCGCAGTCAATGCATCTTGTCGAAAAATGTGGAGAATTGGATACCTTCGTTATGGGGGGAGCGATCTCTCCAACGCACCTCATTTTCGCTGACGATGTGCTATGCTTTGCAAAGGCTAATCCTAAATCTCTGAGGGCAATTAAGGCAGTGCTGGATGACTTTACAAAAAATTCAGGACTGAAAATTAATTGTTCCAAGAGTTTGATGATATTCTCCAATTCATGTGATCAGATCAAGGATGACCTATTGCAGTTGATGGGGTTCCAGGAGAGCCTTTTACCGCTTAAATATCTAGGTATGCGTCTAGTTGGGAGAGATATCAAAGGTGCGAACTGTGCCCCGCTAATTGATTAATTAAATTCGTATCTCCAAAAGTGAAAAAAACAGAGCATTGTCATATGGAGGAAAAGTCCAACTTGCAAATTGGGTTTTAGTGGGCAAGCTACAGTATTGGTTTCAATGTTTTAAAATTCCCATGACGGTTATCAAAAAAGCACGACAAATCATTTATCGGTTTATATGGGGAGATTCTAAAGGTATGGCATGGAGCAGAATAATTATGGCTAAGGAGGACGGGGGTCTAAGCTTGGCGGATCCGGTGCTACTCGCAAGAGTTGCTAGGGTCAAATGGGCATATAGAATCTGGAATGGGAGTTCTCCATGGGCGGTTTGGATGCGGGCACGCTATTTCAAAGGGAGAGAGTTGACGGAAATCCAAATCCATCCCAAAGATTCCCCGATCTGGTCTAGCATTCTGAGAGCCAAAGAGGATATCAAATTATGCTATTCTGCAGGGCTGGATTGCATAGTCAACGGTAGTATAAAATCGAGCCTCATAAGAGCAAAATTATCACCGACAGCCGTCTCTGATCCTCTGGCCGTAGGAGTGTGGACATGCCGTACCTCAAAGATGGCCTTCTGTTTATGGAGATTGAGATGGGGTAAGCTAAGAACATTCGATAATTTGAAGAATTGGGGGATAGTGGTTCCAGCAAAGTGTGTCCTTTGTGATACAGTTGAGGAAACGACAGCCCATCTATTCTTCAATTGCGACTTCAGCTGGACTCTTTGGAACGAATTTACAAGTTTGACAGATTATGCACTATGGAAGATTATGGGTATCACAGAGATAAAGCAAGGAGATATAAGGGTGGGTGATATCATGGAAGGGATATCCAAATTCAGGAAGTCAGTACCATGCTGGGGACTACATTGGAATGCACTTGCAATATTTATATGACATCTTTGGAGGGAGAGGAATCTACGACACAAGGAGGCCGGGGCTCTCTCGGCCGGTAAAAGTCGTTGCAAGGAATTTCATACGATAAAAGCGTACAGGTTAAGTTTGAAAGATAAAACTATCAGAAGGTGAGAGGAAGTCTCGCTATTGGTTACTGACCTACAAGCCAATGATTAACAAACTATACTTATTCCACACATCTTATCGTACTTTTAGTTATTTACTTAATTGTTTTTTTTATTGTAGTTTGTAACCTTTTTATATTTTTTTAATATAAATCGCCTTTAAAAAAAAAATATATATATATATTTAAAGACTTAGAGTATTATATAATATTTTCAACTTAATTTTTATTTTATGTTTTATTATTTTAGAATTTTAGAATTTTATTAAATTTTTTAGTATCTCAAATGTAAAAATAAATCCGACGGCGACGGCGAGAAGAGGGAAATGATAATAATATTAAAGTTTAGATTTTAAAAGAAAAGAAATTTTTTATTAAATGTATATATTAAATTTTTATAAAAGTAAAATTTTATTTAGATTTTTAGATTTTTTTTTTATAATTATTTTCATTTTTAGAGTATTATATAATATTTTCAACTTAATTTTTATTTTATGTTTTATTATTTTACTCGAATCCGAAAAAATTCAGGTTGGGATCTTTAAATACGACATGTTCAGGTTTGACCTAGTCCACGTCAACCCTTAATTAGTATTTTTAATAGGACTAATGAGGACGGGGACAGTAGGTCATATCTATTAAAAGACAGAAGGTACAACTAATAATTAGAAGTCTACAAATTCAAAAGTACAATTAGTACTTTGACTTTATATTGGAACCATAAGTCATACCATTATTGTCTTGTTCATTTTAAATTTTTAATAGTATTTTAATGGTAGGGATTAGTGGTAAATGCGAACATGAGATATTTTCTCAATCTCACCGTCAAAATTTAATCCAACCACCAAACAAAAAAATAAAAAGTAAAATCATTTTTCCAACCCAATGTCGAAAATGATTAGAGAAGGGTAATTAAGCTTCTACTATTTTTTTATATCTTTAAAATGATCACAACTCAATTGGGCAAGAGACAAATATTTTTCTGACAGTGACCAGACAAGAGACAACCATTTGATCAAACGGAATACGAGAAGGCAATTTACTGTTTTAAAATAATAAAAATGTCGAGAACAGTCTAGCAAGATATGACAAATGAGATCATGTACGATAAAATCTATTGAATAAATTACAAAAAAAAACTTAAATAAAAACTTAAATCTAAAAAAAATAGATATAGATATTTTTTAATTTTTAATTTTTTTTATTTCAATTTGTAGAATTGCGGGTTAAACTTCAAGTTTGAGTCTGAGCCGAACCTGAGCTTGTCGATTTGGCTAATGAGTCGAGCCTGGACCTGAACAATTTCTTAACGAGCCGAGCCTGGCTCTATAAGCAAAAGCTCGGCTCGTTTGACACCTTATGGTTATATCTAAACAAGTTGAGTATAGGGATGAACAACGAGTCAAACGAGTTTAGAAAAAAAAGTTTGGGCTCGGTTTGTTTAAAAAAGTTTGGGCTCGGTCAAGTTGAGTTACATTAGTGACATTAGTTAATGGAAGGAGATTTGGAGAAGAAGAAAGAAAAGAAAAATCGAGATAAATAAAATATTAATTGGATAAATTCCTTAGATGTTAGAAGTTAGAACGCGATTGAGAATGTAATCTTGTCCGTCCATTCTTATTTTAAAAAATCATTTAAATCATATTAGTTCATTTTCTTTTAAATCATATTCGTTCATTTTCATTTAAAAATGTCGTATCAACACTACAAAAAAAAGTTAGCAGTTAGGACGAGCAAAGTTAACGGAATTTCCGTTACAAATACTCTTTTTAACGGAAATTCCGTTAACTTTGGTCCGAGACAAAATTTCCGTTAAAAATACCCAAATCCGTTACAAAAATCCGTTACAAATACTCCAAAGTCAAAGTTAACGGAAAGAAAAATCCGTTACAAAATTTTTAGTTATTTTTAACGGAATTTCCGTTACAAATAAGGAAAAATAATTTGTAACGGAAATTCCGTTAAAAATGAGGGACAAATTTTTAACGGAATTTCCGTTACAAATAAGGAAAAATAATTTGTAACGGAAATTCCGTTAAAAATGAGGGACAAAAATTTTTAACGGAAATTCCGTTACAAATGAGGGAAAAAAATTTTTTAACGGAAATTCCGTTACAAATGAGGGGAAAAAAATTTGTAACGGAATTTCCGTTAAAAATGAGGGGGGGAAAAATTTGTAACGGAAATTCCGTTACAAATTTTTTTTTTTCAAAAAAAAATTCCAGAATTCCAGTGCCACTGGAATTCTGGAATTCCGGTAAAATCAATGCCAATTCCTGTAAAATCATTCAAATTCCTGTAAAATCATTCAAATTCCTGTAAATTCATGCAATTAATATTAATTCCTGTAAATTCATTCAATTGATATAGATTCCTGTAAATTCATTCAATTGATATAGATTCCTGTAAATTCATTCAATATTCAACAAATATTCAATACATAAACAATATTCAACATTCAAGAAAAGTAACATTCAACAAATTAACATTCAACAAAAACTAACATTCAAAAAAACTAACATTCGACAAAAATAAAATGAAAGACCTATTTCGATGGAGGAGTTTGAAATCTTTGATCACTCTGAGCAGCATTAATACTTCTATCTTGCAACGATCCACGATCTGAAGGTTGTGGAGTTGTATTTGATTGAGATAGAACTGTTTTCTTCAGGTCTTCAAACATATCAAACATTTCATCGTATTTCCTTTTTAAAATTTGATTATCCTGTAAAACATTTAAGATTCATTTATATTTATGTATTACTTTAAAATTTTATTGACTTTCATACACATACCTCCAT
>LFYR01000863.1:158114-187173 GCA_001185155.1 Zostera marina | reverse complement strand
CCGTTAAAAATAGTTAAAAAATCCGTTACAATAGATAAGTTCTAGTATTTGTAACGGAAATAGCAAAGTTAACGGAAATTCCGTTACAAATTCCGTTAACTTTGATAATAAGTATTTGTAACGGAAATTCCGTTAACTTTGCTTCGTCCGAACTGCCTACTTTTTTTTGTAGTGCAAATATGGACAGTGAGATAAACCTTTATCATAAACTTTCTCACTATCTTATTTTCACCATCATAAGGCATTCCGCACATTGAGATTGCTCTTTGATTGTGTGCCAATCGTCCGTTGATTCAATTCTTCTCAACACGATTTGGTTTTGGTGTCGATCTGGATTGTCGATTCTGCAGTTGATTGCTCGCTTGCTTTCTGATTGTCGATTGTCGTCGTCCGATTTCTGCAGTTGATTGTTGTCGTCCGATTTCTGCTTGCTTGCTGCAATTGATTGCTCGCCGATTCGATCAATAATTGCTATCTGCAACTAACCAATCGTTGCAGTCTGGTTTGATTTTTTTTCAGATTGCAATTTTTCCAACCATCGATCTGTTTAATCGTGCTGATTGCGATTTAATCTGTTTCAATTATTTTGCTGATTGCTTATTTGTTTTTTTTCGATTGTGATTCAGATTTGTCGATTTGTTTTCGATTGCTGATTTTTTTCATCGTGCTATTGCGATATCGTGTTATTGCGATTCAGATTTGTCAATTATTGTGTTATTGCAATTCAGATTTGTCAATTATCGTGCTATTGTGATATTTTTTTGTGCTCTTTCTGCTTAAAACTAATTCATTCTGTTGTTTTTCAGTCTGATTATTTTTTCTGATTGCGATTATTGTGATATCTTAAAACTGATTCTTTCTGCTTTATTGCAATTATTGATTAATACTGATAATTCATACATTTATATTGTCTGAATGCTGGTATTATCAACTAATTGACAGAAATAATATTTTTTTCTTCTTTCCCTCTCGCAATAATATTGCGATTTATAGTCAGATTACATGCTATTGAATGTTTTTTTGTAAGAGTATTTTGCTGGTCTGCTATGTTTTTTATTAATTAAAAAAAAATCGATTAATCGATTGTGCAATTTAAGTTGATTGTGACTGCCTCATTTCATTCGTTCATTTTTGTCGATTGAAATTACTCGATTGTTTGCAATTTTTTTGATTGTTACCTTGTTTGTAACGCAAGGACTGCAAATTTGGATTCGTGCTCTTTCTATTTTGTTTCTTTCTGTTTTTCCCGTTAAAACTTGAGTGCATCGAATAGCAGAAAGGGACACTTCTTCTTCTTCCATTGTTGATGGTGTTAGCGCGTCATTGATTCATGACATTTACAAATGTCAGGTTTCACACTTCATCCAGACTCCTCTTGAGAAGGGAGACACTTATTTGTTCTGAAAAGAACAAATGGAGAACCTTTTCAGAATACATCGATCGGGTATCAGACATCGTACGTGAAAATCAGATTATTCCACCGAAAAGAAACAGTAATGGGACAACGAATTCTGATCACCAAACTTAGCTACAGAAGAATTGAACGTTCTTGACTGGATTCAGTCGTCAGTTGCTGCTCCGATGTATTCTTTGGTGATGGGTCATAAAACAACATATGATTGTTGGAACAAATTAGAAATGCATCTCTTACCAAGTTTGACGATTCATACTCAAAGTATACAGGATAAGTTGAGACATCTGAAGAAAACTGAAGAACAGTCTATGAGCGAGTTTGTGATTCAAGTTAGGGCTCTGGCAGATAGTCTTTCCGCTGCTGGAGATAGAGTCTCTGATCGAGATATGATTGATTTTATTGGGGATGGTTTGGGCAAAAAGTATCGATCATTCATGTGTTCCATTCATTCTCAACCAAAGATGTTTTATGAAGAATTTCTTCACCTGATCGTCAAGGAAGACCTATATCTGAAAAGATACTCAGACGACATACCTCAACCTTTTGTTTTTGCTACTAAGTCAAAGAAATTCTATACTCAAGATAAATGCAGAAATGATTCTAAATTGCAGAAAAACAACCGTTGGAAAAGAACTCCTAAGTCTTCAAATTCTATAGTGTGTCAATTATGTGATAAGGCTGGTCATTCAGCTAAGACTTGTAGAAAAGGATTAAAAGCGTTTGCTACTATGGAAACTTCTTAAGGTCATTGGCTTCTTGATTCTGGGGCTTCAAATCATATGACTCCTGATCTGGAAGCTTTATCCGACACACATGGGTACTCAGGTAAAAATAAAATTATTATAAGAAATGGACTTGGCTTATCTATTTTTCACATTGGCACAGCCAAATTAAATTCAGAACGTGGAATTCTGAATTTAAGGAACACACTTTGTGTATCTCAACTTAAAATGAATTTTCTTTCCATAAGTTATGTCTAATGATTTAAATTGCACTTTTAATTTAAATGGTCATGGTTTTAAAATAGTTGATAATACTAGCCTCGATAGATTGATTCATGGAAGTAGTTCAGGTGAACTTTACCATCTCAATGCTTCTAATAAATTTGTTAATTCATCATTAGCATCTGTTTCTAAACTTAGCTATCCCAAAGAACTTTGGCATAGGAGATTTGGACATCCTTCCTCATTAATTCTATCAAAATTATTAAAATTAAATGATTTATCTTGTTCAAATAATCGTGACAAATGTTTAATTTGTCCTCTAGGTAAATTAAAGAAGAAATCCTTTTCTTCTAGAAGTAGTTATAGTAATACTCCACTTGAAATTCTACACATGAATGTTTGGGGTCCTTCCCCAAGTTCATCAATACATGGATTCAAATATTATCTTCTGATAGTAGATAAATTCTCAAGATTTTTATGGTTTTTTCCTCTAATATCCAAAGATACTTTTAAAATTTAGATTATGATTGAGAAATCATTAGATATGCCTATTAAGACTATTCAATCAGATTGTGGTGGTGAATTCCAAAATAATTTTTTCACTAATCATTGTAAAAAATCAGGAATAATACAGAGATTCTCTAGTCCCTATACACCAGAACAAAATGGGCTGGTTGAAAGGAAGCATGAACATATTATCTCTACCACTAAGTGTTTCATGATTCAATCTGATATTCCCCAAAAATATTGGGTAGAGGCTTGCTCTATTGCAGTTTATTCCATAAATAGGTTACCTACTGCAGGTTATTCCAAAAAATTTCTTCACCATATTCTTCTCTATACAAGAAGAATCCAGACATTAGTTTCTTTAAGGTGTTTGGCTCACTTTGCTTTCCACTTGTTCCAAAACAAGCAAAAAACAAATTTGAACCAACATCATCTTATTGTTGTTGCTTAGGATATTCACCTTCTCATAAGGCATACAAGTGTCTTAGGTTAAGCGATTCAAAAAATTTAATATCTAGAAATGTAAAATTTTATGAGGATATATTCCCCTTTAAAGACTATAAGTTAAATATACATTCACGGAATCCTAAAATAAAGAAAGAACTAGTTCTACCTCTGAAGGATAATGAGAGCATACATAAGCTCAACATCTCTGATCCAAGTCTAAAATTTTCAGAAACAACCCATTTGCATGTTTCTGAAAATCCGATATCAACAGATCCAGATCCATTATCTGATACAAATCAGAATTCATCATCTTTAACTCTTGACTCTCACTCATCAGAACCAACATCAAATGATCCAAATTTGGAAAAATAGTTAAATTCTGACTCTAACCCATCGATATCTTCACATCATGATGTTAACACTGAAGAACCTCTAGTATCCGGAACAATTAGTCGTTCGACTTCTGATCATACGTCTACTCCTACGATTTCTCCTACAATAGCAACCAATATTATACAAGAATTTCAAAATCATACATAACTAAGAAGAGGTTCAAAGATAAGAAATATTCCAACTAAATACAACATCTATGATGTGAATTTGCCTAAAGGTTTTATTGTTGGAGTTATTGAAAATAAAGAATTATTTCCTAAAAAATTTAAAATAGCACTTTCCATTTCAAAATGGAAAAAAGCAATGGATGATGAATACAAAGCTCTTATCGACAATAACACTTGGGAATTAATACCTGATTCAGGAAAACTAAACATTATAGGAACTAAATGGGTGTCTAAAATTAAAAGGAAAGCAAATGGCACTTCAGAGAGATATAAAGCTAGATTAGTAGCTTAAGGTTTTAAACAACACAAAGATATTGACTATAATCTTTTTATAGTCCGATTGTCAAATCATTAGTCATATCTTTGGTGGTAAACATGAAATATATACTTAGGTAAATTGATGCGAAGAATGCATTTTTTCAAGAAAATTTACTTGAGACAATTCACCTATCTCAGCCGTCAGGTTATATAGATCCATCTAAACCTTCTCATATCTGCAAACTAAATAAAGCCATTTACGGTTTGAAGTAAACACCCAAATCATGGTACTTAAAGCTAAACAATTTTTTAATACTAAATGAGTTTGAAAATAGTTTGGCTGACTCATCTTTATTTGTCTATAACAAGGATAACATTCTAATTTGGATTGTGGTATACGTTGATGACATAATCAAGGTTCTGGGTGCGCGCGCATATGCGATGATGCGCCCCCAGAGGGAGATGCGCCAGGCGCATCTCCCTTAGCCAGATCCGGGTAAAATCCAACCCGGATCCAGGCCTGTTTTAAGTTATTTAAATAAGTTAAAACAGTGTTTTGTTTTTATTTTAAAAAAAAGGCCAATTTTTTATTTATTTTAAGACCTTATAAATTTTTAGCATAAAAATTTATACATTGGTTCATGAAAAGAGTTATATTATTTTTAATATAAGCTCCTCCCACTCTTTAGACTTCATATTTGTTTTAGACAAAATGAATCTTTATTTATAGACCAACCTTCTTTGTGTTTTTTGAATTCTATCGATGTGGGACTAAAAAAGTGTGGTTAAATAAATTATTATTATAGAGTATTATTTATGTTGTAGATGTATTAAAGAAGGCCCAGCCCAGCCCATTACGTTATTATTTTTTAAAAACCTCTTGGGTTATTTATTATTTTCTTTTTATAAAAGCCTATCTTTTATAAGTTTAAAGAAACCCTAGCCATTTATAGAGCTATATTATTACGAAAATACCCCTAAATGGTTAACCGGTTTTTAAACTTTGGTGTTACAATGAATTATAGGGTGTTATAATAATTAATAAATATATGTATTATAATAATTTTTCTATCCAATATATTTTTAACTAAAAAATTTAATTAATATAATTTAGATATATAAAAAAATATTAATTTCCTATAGTTTTATAAATATTTACGAAAATGCCACTGGCGCATCTGAGCGAGCAGGTGGCGGCGCATCGCGCAGAGGCGCATCCGGAACCTTGGATATAATCATCACAGACAATAACAGTAATGAAATTTCATTAAACACTTGTGTTCTGAATTTAAGTGTAGAGATTTTGGTTTATTAAAGTTTTTCTTAGGAATAAAATTAATACATACATAAACAAGATAGTAGTATTATCATGAACCAAACAAGATATGCTTTAGATATTTTAAATAAATATAATATGCTTAACTGCAAACCATGTAAGAATCCTGTGTTACCAGGATCTAAACTAAGGAAACTTGAAGGTTCCTTACTTAAAGATCCAACCTCATATAAAGCGTTAATTGGGTCACTCCAATATCTCTCTAACACAAGATCAGGTCTTACCTATTCTATTAATCAGGTTGCTCAACATATTCAAGAACCAAAGGATTCTCATTTAATAGCAGCCAAAAAAATTCTAAGATATGTTAAAGGCACTCTAGAACATGGGTTACACTTCACAAAGAATAATGAGAATAACAAAATAGTTGGCTATTGTGATAGTGATTTCGCTGGTGATCCAGACACAAGGAAATCTACCACAGGGTTTTGTATTTTTATTAGAGGAAATCTAGTAACATGGCCATCTAGAAAACAAAACACAGTCTTTAGGTCTAGTGCCGAGACTGAATATAGAGCATTGGCTAATTTAGTCACTGATCTGAGATGGTCCTCATTTATTTGCAGAGACCTTTCCTATCCCATTATCTCTATACCTAAGGTTTATTGTAACAAAAATCAGCCATTTTTATGGCACATAATCCGGTAATTAAGCAAAGGTCTAAACATATTGAAAGAGATATTCACTTCATTAGGAAACTAATATCTAAAAAGCTATTAAATTTAGAACATATTTGTTCTACTAAACAGATTGCAGATGTCTTTACTAAAGCAGTTTCACATGATCTTTTTATTAGTCTTTGCAGGAACACTAATATGTTTTTTACTCTCTAAAACAGGTAAGTATGTATCCATGTGAAATCACATTTAATTTTACTTGTTATGTTTGTCTGTTGTTTCTGTTTTACAGATTGATGAGTAGGGATAGTCTCGGAGCAGAAGACTAGTTGAGTAGATATTAGATAATGTTGTACTTGTTTTCATAAGAGGGTTTTCCAGAATAAACATCCACTGGTTTTTTACCCCTAACTCACAACAGCTAGCGAAAGTGTTGCTGTTATATAAATCACGGTTTATCAATTACAGTTCACTCTATTGCTAATTTGATAGGGGGCCGGTGTCATGAGATTCATTACTCTATTAATTAGGAATTGAGCTCACTTAGAGCAATTGCTATAATAGTTTAAACATTGATTGGTTTATTAGAAAGTAATTAGTCTAGTTAAAAACATTTTGTTTGTTAAAAGAGTTGAGTATTTGTATTTCTCTTTTAAATACTCTTGCTATATCCTCTTTTGAGGTTAATGAAATTAATCATTCATTTGGGTTTCAATTATAGTTTTGATCAACTCTAATAATCCTTATATTTATACTCTAAAATAAAGTAATTACAGAGAATAATTGTACATAATATTCCCCATAACTACCCACTATGACTATAGAGGTGAGAATGGGGCCGGGGCAGGATTTCATCCTGTTTCCCTGGTCATTTTTCGGGACTAGGAAAAGTCTAAATTTTGATTTATTTTTGCCCCATCCTGCCTGCTGCCCCATTCGTCACATCCCGATCATATTTTCCGGGGTGAGATTGGGAGATTGTTGTCGCCGCCTACGCTCAGAATTGGCATTTATACGGACAAGTGATCGTTTGTCGCGTAGATTGGACATGTGTAATACCTCCACTTCGCTGATTTCATGCGTCCCACACCGTCGCTTCATGCCATGGTTTCCTCTAGTTGCAGCCGTGTAGTTTGCTTCAAGATTAGGATTTGTTGATGCCAAAGTCAGATCTGCTGCATTAGTATGATTAATCCTTGTCTCATGGCCGATTAGAACATTTGACAGTTCGGTGAAGGAGATAGGACCACCACCCCAAATTGACATCGCTTCCACAATCTTGGAATAGTCCGGTCCAAGATTTATGTAGATCACGACATTCACGGTCCCTAGATCCAGAGCTCTTCCCGCTGCCTTTGGCTCATCGACAATGAGCTTCATTTGACGAAGATAAGTGGACACCGACAATTCATTTCTTCTAAATTTTTGAAGATGCATATTCAATTGGCAGATTCTTGCTTCAGTAGGTGCTTCATAAGCAACACGAAGCGCCTCCCAAATCCGAGCTGATGTAGCTAGCCCGATGGTCAATGGGACGATTTCTTCAGATAAAGATGATAGGATCCAGCTTATGAGCAACTAACTACCCACTATGACTAGGGGTGAGATCGGGGTCGGGGCAAGATTTCGCCCCGTTGCCCCGGTCATTTTTCAGGATAGGGAAAGGCCACACTGCCCGTGACCCGCCCCATTATCACCCATAACTATAATTGTAGAACAGATTTGTTAGTTATGAATGTTGCACATTTCTATACTTTAACAACATTCACTTGATTTACTATCCTCGACAATAGAGGCGGGCATGGGTTTGGGCTTGATCCGTCCCCTTGAGAGGGTGTCCGTGGCGAATATTTCACTCCGTGTCCGGGGTGAACACGGATCAGAAAAAATGAGGGATTTTCCCTTTGCCCCGTAGTTGACAATCTTCCTCGTCCGCGTCCCTGTTTTTCTGACTAGAACGGGTCCGGGTCAACCTCATAAAACCTCACATCCAATGGGGGCTCATTTACTCATCTAATTCTTGGTATGTTTCAATAGGCGAAATTCTAGTGAGATGTCTAATAAAAGATATCTCATTCTTATTGTTTATTTTTTCTCAAGATTAGTATTAACTTGGTTTGGGCGACGCTTAGATCATGAATGGACGACCACAGATAAGATATCTCATGATATAATATCTTATAGAAATTGCTGACACATGACTGTATACCAGTCACTCCCGTCAACAGGGACTAGGGTTTCATTCACTTTATGCCAGACCTTCGGAAGGTTCCCACGAAAGCGAAACTAAAAGTTTTCATCGAGACCCGAGTCAACTCTACAAATCGCCGATTGAAGTGGCAAATCGCCAAGTTGAGGAAAAAATCGCCAGAATCTGACAGACTTCCGATCTTCCCTCTGAACTCGACGGTTACACCCCCAAATCGTCGATATAAACCGTTACTCGTGTCCAGCCATAATGGTCGTAACGACTGTCATTATGGTCGGGCGCGATCTCTATCGTGGATTACGCCCCCAGAGGTCCTATAAAAGGAGACCCTGGACTCAATCCAAAAACATCAGTTCCATCGATTTTAGAGCATGATTCACGGAGCAATCGCCGATTTAAATAATAAATCGCCGATTCTCTCCCAAAAGACTTGACGTAAAGCGTGCGTCGTGGATCTCGGAGCCTCCGGCACGACAAGGTAGCCACTCGCACCACTGTGAGCGCTGGTAAGATATTCTGTTTCTCATCAGGAATCGTACCATGTTCTAATAATATTGATTTTCATCATTAATCTTCGTTTTTTAATCTTGGCTTGAAGGCAATAAGATTAGAAAATGCATTATATATATATAGAGTTAGTTATCTAGGATTAGGAATCCACACATTAAACGATAGCGTTTCATTGGAAAAAAAACTGCCGTAGTAACTTTAAATTTGGAGAATTACCTGCTTGTGTTGGCAGCAACAGCTTCAAAGTTCAAACACCTAGGTGCTTCGATCTGCATTCTACATATTTGGAGACTTTGCCTGAATTAATCTGCTTTAATTACAATCTTCATTCATGTATAGATTCATGTTAGCATTTTAAAGTCTTCCCACAGTAGTGGAAGTGGCATGTACAGATTAGAGAGTAGAGAATTAAATGTATAAAACTAAAATAAGCATTCAAACTTCACCACTTGAACAGTCTTCTCTGTGCATGATGGATACATTACGAATCTCCCAGTAGTTAAAAAATGATCTCAGAAGACTCCAAAGCAGGAACATTTCTGAAAGAAAATCACACATTCTATTATTATTTTAGTGCATAAACATCATACTTTCCGAAAATAGAAGATTAAACATGCAGAAGTTCAGCACATGGATTAACAAAATTTGCAACTAACAATCACTAAGAGTTAAGAACAAAAGGATTCAATAAGAATACCATAGCTATTTTAAAATATGGGAAAATATGGGTATTTTAACCTGTGAAAAATATGGTTCATATTTAATCGATAACAATTTTCTTCTTTTTCGAGAGAAAGAACTCACGGGAGGGTAAAACCCCTATGTGACTACTTACACTAGAGTCTACCTAATATATTACTGGATAAATCTGAAATGGGTAGGGATCCATGAAGTAGAGATTAAAGTATTGAACATATAAAAATTCTTAATGTCATCTGAGCTATGCACTTGATCTTATTCACAATAAATCATTCCATTGTGATGCATTTGTTAAAATCATTTCATTGACTAATAACCAAAGGCCTGTTATGATGGGAAACTGGAATCTTCTCTTTAAAAATCCAGAAATAAAATGTTTAAGGAAACAAACCTTAACAAATGATTTTGGACCAGAAGGTTCAGGAATGCTTTTCCCATCACCCCCAGCAACATTTAAGGTCTCAAATTTGGAGGAGGTCGGTGAATCCTTCTCCATGCCATTTCGTCTTTCTTCCCTCACCTTTTCAAAAACACCAGTAAAGCCTTCACCTGCTTCAGGATTTGTTACATCCCAGTCACCAAACCTGGGAATGGGAAGAACAGAAGCATCCCCAACCTAAATAAATAATATCATTCAACATAAATAATAAAATTCATCGGAAAACTTGCCATAAGTAAAAAAAAGGATAAATCATTTTTGCAAAGATGAAAATATATGGATAAAAATTACAATATCATTGTCTTGGCCATTCAACTGCACATTTAATTGCAACTTAGGTTTTCCTATCGTAGAAAAGATGGATTCATTTTCTGTTAGAACATTTCTTTCACATGAAAGAGAATATGAAGCCAAATTGTTTGCAGCCACAGCTCTTATCACCGGAATGGATGGATTATTGACTGGAAAATTATCTAATCTACTCTCCCTCTTCTTGGTGTCACCTATATTTTCATGTATTTGGGTTGCACTTGGATTTACAACAGGATGATTAGAAGTTTTTAATTTCAATTTTTTGTTAGTTTTGAATGTATCCTCGAAATACTGTGTATATGCAACATCGTCAACGTTTTCCCAATTCCCAAACTTGGGAACATTCTGCAGAAAAAGAAGTATATAAAATGTATCAATAAAGCGAGTTTAACCGAAATCTCAATCCACTCAATCACAAGTTGAGTTTTGCAAATATGAAATAAAGACCCAACTTGCAAAATCATATTGATTACTGCCATTAATGAAGCAAGTCTGATTATAAATTATAATATTACTTCAATAAACATGAATGTTAAACAAAGCATCCAGCACATCAAATTTGTCCCCTCAGACATCCATTAAATTTTCAATCAAGTTCACACAGAACTATGATGAACATCTGAAAATCTCAAATAACAAAGTTTCCAAAAACATCAACAGATTCCAACAGAAGATCCAACAAGAACTCACTGTGGGAAGCAGGACAAATCACAAACTCCCCCAAAAATGGAATCATAGCAACCGGAAAAAAAATCTACAGGTGATATATATTTGTAAGAAAGAACAATCATAGAAAAATGGAAAAGAAGAAAGAATCGAAAACTCACTGTCATTCTTGCTCTGGAAAAAAAAATTCCGACAAGCCAGCGGGAGCTAGCAGTGTTACTATTTTGACCGACAGCGACGAAAGAATGGATAATCGAGTGTGAAAGACAAGTGAGATGACAGATAGAAAATATCAAATTGTAATTCACTAATTCAGACCCACCAGGGTTGCCCTTAACCCGACCCATTATCCACGGATCACGGGTCATTGAATGCGAATTTAAGAGTGAAAACTAGATCATGTCTTAAACCCTAAAGAGTTAAATCTCATGCTTCCAGTGTTTAGGTCAGATACAGAAATATTAACTCAATTGGTCATAATAACTATTAAAGTAGCCGAAGGTTCAAGATTTTAATCTTACGTAATTTTCATTTAATTTTTACAATGATTTAAGTGGACACTTTTTTTTTTGAGTTAAAACTATCTGTAATATATAAATTTTAAAACAAAAAAGAGGTGATCACATACGATCCACCCCACACCCTCTGCATTAATCCAGCCAGTGATCTTACGATCGTTTAAGCCTTCAACAACTTTTGGGGAATGACTCGATGTTTTTTAGAACGAACTATGTCTCATCGTTCTCGCGTAGTGGACCTTGGACAATGAGGGTGAAAAAACCCTGGTGTGCTCCTGACATCTTTTCCTTTTCCTAAGTCTGTCATCATTTTTCGGTTCACTACATGCAAGTGATTACTTATATCGTTTCTACTTTCAAAAGAAGTTCACCTCTTAAGAGATAGATCCTCCTATGGATATGACTTTTTAGGTCATTCCATTATCCAACTTTTACCTTCTATGCTTTTTGGTGAGTTAGAATTTTATTTTTTAGTTGAATTTCAACCCACCATTAGCTTAAATATTACAGTTTTTTAATACAAGTTTCTACCGAATTTGAATTATAAGACAATCGTACTAATAATAAAAATAAATCAACATGGTGCCGGTTGGGCGCTTCTAGCCCATATTTTCGTTAATCGTTGCTCTTGGGTGTTTGATATATCTTGTATTATCCGTCTCCCTATCTCTTACGACCACGTGTGTCTGTCTTCGTGTACTCTCTTGTTTTTTTCGGTCCAAATCCCCCAGACTGCCGCAACCGTGTATGCAAATGTTAGACCCCAACATAGCGTGTTTTTCGTTCTGACGTGAGCCTCTGCCATTACCTGTTCTAATGAGAGTCCTGCGCATGTAATCAACCCTGGTTTTACATTTAATATATAAGACCATAAATCCATGAAAAATTTGCATCTGAAAAACACATGGTCTTGCGATTCCTATGGTTCTCCACATAAGATGCAATTGGTATTTCCCCCTCTTATTCCCCCAGCCTAGTCAGCAGCCCTCATGGATATCTTAACCCATCTAACCCTCCATAGTTTTATATTAAATTTTCCAATACTAGTGGTTCATACCCCCTTCCAAAGGTGGTCGGTCTCTCCCCTATTCCTTATGAATTCCCAGACGTTCTTGTATGTTGGTGAAGTACCACTGCCGGTCCAGGTACAGTTGTAGTTGGGCTCACATTTTAGAGTTTTATCTATCTTGTATTTGTTATCTATTATTTCAGCCTATAGGGTGGAATCTAATCTTGGATGCTTGTCTATATCTCTAAGCCCCCTTCTCCTCACATACCTCTCTCTCATCCATTAGGCCCAGATAGAATCCTGAGCCGATCAGACCCTTTCCAACCTGGTTATCCTAGCTGCCTCTACTGATTTTAAGAAGCATCTCATCCTTAGACTCCCTCCTTCTTGGGCAGTGTCATTTGAACCCAAGTAAAGTCTTACTTCTCGTTCCATATGTACTTATATGAAATGGATTGCAGGTCCTTAAGTGTATCTACTGGTAGTCTATTAGATATATTTCAGAAGTTGAATATGCCCATTATTCATCAGTGGTTATTCCCCAATGGAACAGTTGCACCCTCCCCGCATGAGACAACAACCTTATCTTCCACCCTTTTACCATCCCATTAACCCGATCTATCAAAGGAGTGCAATTCTTCTGATATAGAATCCTGGGTGAGAAAGATAACCCTAGATACTTGGTTGGGAAGGTCCCCTCATTGAACCTTAGATGGGTCAACAGTTCTTCTTTGCCCTTGGTTGATTTTGAGAAAAAGACCTCACTCTTTGCCTCGTTTACCCTTAGTCCTGTCTTTAACTTAAATATCCTAAACACCTCGTCTATGGATTTGAAGGACTCCTTTTTGGTTTTGCAGAAGATTAGAAGGTCGTCTGCATAAACCAAGTGGGAGATTCCCATAATATTGTGTTTTTTAAACCAAGTGGGAGTTAAGGGTTTGTCTTTATTTTGTCATGACTGCGAAGATTTTGGTGTTCTTGTCCCCGAGTTGGAGCCAATACGCCCTACTCCTCTGTCTTGCATCCTCTTCTTGAACCTGTATTAGAGCTTGTAAGTTTCTGACACATCTTTGTAGCCTCTCCTGTATTGTTACATCAAATGGTCTTGCCTCTAGCAAGTTCTCATTCTTTTGGATCTCTTCCTCAGTCTGAGCGATCTTCCTCCTTGATTGGTCCTCCGATGTCTTCCACCTCTTAAGCACCCTCTTCACATTGTTTAGTTTCTTGATAAATATATACATCGGAGTCCCCCATACCTGTATCTGCCAAGCCATGAGTTGGTGAACCTGAAAGGCTTTTCCTTCTCTTAAACGCCCCTAAGATTGGTGGTCAAACTAAGGTGGTCGGACGTGCCCTCGGGGTGGCTGTCCAACCTCATATCGGGTCATAGATTAAAGAGTTCAACATTCCCAAACCCCTTATCGATCCTACTGTTGATCTTATGCTCTCCTACCCTTTTATTTGTCCATGTTGTTGGGTTATCTTGAATGGAGATCTCTTGCAGACATGCATTGTTTATTGCTTGGTTGAATCTTTTTGTCCTAGCCTTGGGCACACCTTGGGCTTTATGGTCAACTTCACATTTTGGGGGTGCAAATCTTGGTCAAATTTGGATTGGTTTGATCTAGTTCACTCTTGATCAATCTAAGGACATGTGGACACTTGGATTGATAATGTTTTATATAACATTGAATTTCTCATTGGTTGGGGACACTTGGGCCGACCCAGTTGTATATTAATTAACTAATATTTAATGATAATAATAATAAACTAATATTTAATATAAATTTATACTAGATTAATAAATAACTTCATGAGATAATGTATCTAATTACTACATAGTTAATGAAAGAGAGTCAATAAACTTCTTGCTTATTTTTTTACTTCTGTTTTTAGTTCTGTTCTTATATATTTTATTTTAATGAAATTTAATTGTTTTAAAAAAATTAAATAAATAAATAACTAATCTAATTATCTTATATCTATAAGACTATAACTAACTTGTTTATTAACTGTAACCAAGGTTTTACATGTTAGTAGGTTTTACATGTTAATAAACTTCATGCGATGGATTGGATTACATATCGCATGAACGCCTAGACGTTGCATAAATGAGCTCGTCGGAGCTCGCCGGAATCGCCTTCGACGTTCGCCAAAGGTGGCCATTGCATGTTCTAGCCGATCGCCGGAGGTGGAGGAAATGACCTGAAAAAGAGGTGGAAGGGTGGATGGAATTGGAAATTTGGGGGAAAGAAGAAGAAAATGGGTGAAAAATGAGGGGGTTAGGGTTTTAAAACCCTATTCCCTTATTTTTAAATAATTAATTAGGTAAATGGGTCCGGATCCGCTTAACCCGCCTAGCGCATAAAGGCAATCGCCTACCATGATCGCCTAGACGCGCCTAGGCGATCGCTTGAAAAAGCCTGACTGTAACTATCTTACTTTGTAAGACAATAACTAACTATCTTACTTGTACCCTCGTCAATGGTACCTGGTTAATGTTCTTGATGGACCTCCGATTACGATCGTGTCACATCAAAATCATTTATAAAAATATAACATATAAACAAAAAATATTAGTATCACTTTCTAATATAACATATATTCGTCTCTCTGTCAGAAATGACAGAGTTTCGATCCTCATAATGGGGGACCCCTAGTCTTTTTTATAGGATTCTACAAAGGTAAAATGGATCGTCGACGATGGTATGTACCAGTAGGTTGTTTGGAGAGTCGGTGACCAACAACTGGCTTGATAGATATCACCGTCGATAAGGGCAAACCGTCGTAGACCTTTGACGACTGGTCTCTATATGACTCCTGTCAGGCTGTTGACCTCTTTGGTATCAACGTCGATGGTATCTGGTTAATGAGCCTGATGGACTGATCGTGAATCAGGACACATCAAAATCATTTATAAAAATAACATATGAGCAAAAAAAACATTTAGTGCCTCTTTCTAATAGAGAATGTCTGAACATTCGAATGGAACCAGCATAGTCGATTAATACAATTAGTCTACAAATAGAGATGGATCATTCGATCATCCAATCAAAATCTTCTCTTGGAGGTTTTTGTAATAAAATAATTTATAAAAATAGACGGGGAATTAAGATCATTCGTCTTGTAGAAGTCTACTACATAACAATGTATGTCTAGTCGAGTGGAACCAGTGTACTTGACAGCCTAGTCGACTTGACCACTCTAGTTGACTTGGTCAATCATGTCGTTTTCCCTAGTCGATTGGGTTTCTTAGTCTACTAAATCGATCGGGTTGCTTCATTCATCTTGTTCTGTACCCTTTACTAGTTGCTTGTCATTCAATTACACAGCCGACTGGACTACAATAGGCTTGATATAAGATCCCAACTCAATTTGAACTTCTGCAAAACTCTAGAAGTTTCAGATGAATGTTGAAATCATCGAAAAATATTGATTTAAACAATGATGGAGTGACATTAAAAAAGTTTGGGTGACTTTATAAAATAAACTGAAATATGAAGCAATAACTTCGAGTCTTCCACTTCTTTTCATTAGGTTTGAACTTGTAAATAAGATCTACAATTGTCAATTTTGCGAAGATTTTTTAAAACTGTAATACAATTTCTAACATTTCAAATGTCGAATTCCATCTAGTTTGAACATTCAGAATAAATTTTTTGTTGGAGCATCCAATCAGTCGAACTATTTCCTACAATATGGAGCATCCAAAATTAATTTAAAAAAATGCATATAAATTACGAAAATTAAATCATACCGAAAATTTTTGTTGTCGAGCAATTGATAATTTCACATATCGAACACTATCTCTGATTTTACTTGTGACATCCTTGCAATACCAAATTTAAAATGTGGGTTGTGCATCTGACATGAAAGAATTCTCCATTGAGCAACATAAAAGCAGTTGTTATTATCTCTTTCAATTGTCTAACAACAACATCATTCGTTGAGCAATTATCTAAGATGACACACATAACCTTACTGTCAAGATTCCAAGTAAAAATCTTTTGTAATAGACTCATCTGCTATCGCAACCCCTGTGTACGTGTGGAGATGGTAAATAGTAAATATTTAAAAAAAATTCTGCATCGTTCACTTACTATCAATATAATGTGATATGAGTGCCACTGTTCCACATATCCTTTGTTTTGAATAGATCAATGTCCACATATCACTAGTGAAAGAGATTCGACCATTCATAGAACTTAATTATGAATACAAGCTTTTTTTCTTTGACTTATAAAAAGGTATACAATCTTTTCGAATGATATGCCTATGCCATAATTTGAATTGTACGTGGATTCAATGAAACGACAAACTCTCGAAATCTCACATGATCAACAATGGAAAATGGGGTTTCATGTAATATAATTATCTTAGTTAAACACAACCTACTAAACTCTTGTGAAAATTTAAAGTTTTTCACATCCTTTGTATTATTCTTGGCCGCTATATGTAAAATATAATAATCAGTAAATGAATTGTAAAAATAATTATGATAAATAGCATGAATTACACAAATAGATAAGAATAAATACCTAATTGGTTCAATTATTTCAATGGGCGTTGAATTAGAAATCATACTCTTATTAGCTTTCACTCATATTTTCACTAAAAGAGATGAAAATAATTGAGGTTGACAACACATTGGATATAAAATGCAAAGGGGAATATTTTTCATGGTTGGCAGTTGAAAAAACTTCCTCGTACCATTTTACCATGGTTATGAGTATAACTTTCTAAACTTATGACCCTGATGTTTAAAAAATAACAAAGCCGATGCTGAATTCAAACAACCATGTATAACAAAGTAAACATACTGGATCAGTTTTAACATTTAAATGAAAAAAATCGATAAAAATCAAAGAAAACTAACAGGAAGAAGTTCTTATGAAGAACCATGTATAACAAAGTAAACATACGGGATCAGTCTTAACATTTAAATGAAAAAAAATCGATAAAAATCAAAGAAAACTAACAAGAAAGAGTTCTTCCGAAGAACCTGTTGAGATTCAAACTCAATATAATTTCTTAATTATTGATTTAGGACGGTAGTATTATTTCATGTTGACAAAGAGAATTCAGAATTCAAACACAAAATAAAGATGAGACGAACTCGTGGAAATAGATAATTTGGAAACGAAGACAGTAAATAAAAAATAGAAACAATAAACCCAAAATGAGAATTAAATAGAAACAGTAAACCCAAAATGAGACGAAGACAGTAAACCCAAAACAATAAATAAAAATGAGACGATATGAAAAAACGATGATGAATCCAAAAACGATGAGAACAAAAATATAAAAAAAAAACAATGGACCCAAAAACGATGAACTCAAAAGATGATTTTTACCTTAAATGGGTTGTATCCACCAATGGAAGAAATAGAAATAGAGAGAAAATCGATTTAGTGAGAGTGTGATTTAGGATTTAGGGATTTGGAAGAGAAATAAATTTAGGGATTTGGAATTTAAAACTTAAAATTTAAAAAATATTAAAAATTTAAAATGTAGAGGGTTAAATATAATTTTTTTATGGATATATTTTAAATATAAACTAATTATGTATTTAATATATTATATAAAGTTATTTATATAAATTATACTATATAAAATATTATATATATAAAGTTTAAATACAATTTACCCCAGATACGGGTATTATCCAAGGCAGGGATAGATTTCAATCTCCATCCCTGAATCCGGAAATTGCCGGGGACGGGGAATCTCACCCCTAATTGCTAAGGATCTTGCGAAATCACTCCGACACTCTTTTTGCATGGGTCAAAATTTTAAATATACAGTCGATGGAGCTAAAGGCATATTCCGATGTTGACTGGACAAGAGATACAACGGATTGGAGGTTATTTGATTTATCTTGGAGATAATCTGACTAATTTATTATGATTGTTAAATGGAATGATTTTACATTCAATAACTCATCTACTCTTTATATAGTAGTAATGAGTAGTGTTAGTAGAGAGTAGTTATAATAACTAACTAGATATTAATATCTAAAGTAACTAACTAATATTAATATTTAAAAAGTATTAACAATAAGTGTCAATAACTAAGATGTAACTATATCTTTATTTTTAACACGCCTCCTCGAGCTTGTGGGAATTTCTTTCACGAGTTCGCGTTGCCATTCTTCGAAAGGTTTAGGCTTTAGTGCTTTCGGAAGAATATCTACCTTATGTTCAGACCCAGATATATGTTTTACTTTTAACGTGCCTTGCTCTGTTCTCTCCCTGATGAAGTGGAGATCCATGGTTACGTATTTTAACTCAGTGTGACATATAGGATTATTAGCTACAAATGTGGCTCCTTGATTATCGCTGAAGATCTGTAATGGTATGCTAATTGGAATCCTCAATTCCATAAGTAATGATTTTATCCCTTTAATTTCTTCAATAGTTGTGGTTATGGCCCGGTACTCAGCTTCAGCGCTTGAGCGAGCTACATTATCTTGTTTCTTTGAGAACCAAGCTACCAGAGAGTTATCCAGATAGATTAATATGCCGATTTGACTCTTCCTGTCAGTTGTATCCCCCCCAATCAGAGTCACAAAATCCTGTGATGCTAAATTTTGTGACTTTTTTAAGTGTGATATCGTACACCTGTGTACCTGACAGGTATTTGAGTATCTTCTTCATTGCCATCCAGTTAATCGGTTTCGGTGAGCATATGTACTGGGACAATTTATTGACCGTGAACTGTATGTCTGTCCTTGCTGAGTGTCAGATATTGAAGTGATCCAATGACCCTTTTGTATTCGCTTACCTCTTCGATTTCTTGTTTATCAGACCATAAATCTTGATTTGCTGTCATGGGAGTTGATGAAGGTTTCATGTTTGTCATATTGTAACTTTTCAACAAGTTGACAAGGTATCTTTATTGTGATAGATGCAACCCTTCTTCACATTTCTTGACTTGGATGCCCAAGAAGTAGCTAAGATCACCTAAATCCTTCATAGTGAATTCCTTTCTCATTGTGTTTATAACTTTCTGAACTTGAGTTTGACTAGATCCTGTTAAAACAATGTCATCAACATAGATAAAAAGAAATATAGTATTGTCGTCCTGATTTAAAATAAACAGAAATGGATCTGAGTAACTCTCTTTGAAGCCAATTTTAATCAGAAACTCCTTCAATCTTTTATACCACATTCTCGGGGATTTCTTAAGGCCATAGAGGGCTTTCTTAAGCATGCATACATCATTGGGTCTATCTTTATTCACACACCCTACTGGTTGACTTACCACAATCCTCTCCTCAAGATTTCCATGTAAGAAGGTGTTTGATATATCAATCTGACGTAAATTCCATCTATTGGATCGTAATCTGAGGCTAGAGGGGGGTTGATAGCCTCTTTTTAATTAATGCAGATTGTAACGGAAGATCTGCAAAACACTCAAGGAAATACAATATCTAATATGATAATAATATAATATTGTTAGTAATATTATATTATTATATAACTTTAGTAAGTATAATATTGTATTTTATAATATACCGTAATGCTTTCTCTTTCAAAGTTTATTATAGTATATGAATACTAATTACTAAGTCAACTAATCAGGTATAAACAACTGTAGTATATGAATACTAAGTTATATTATAAGCACACGTTATATTATAAGTTAAAGTATAAATGATCAGTTAACTGGATAGAGAATTTAACTTGAATGATAGTTACTTAATAAGCCAACTATAGTATATGAATATTAAGCTTTCTTATAAGCACAAAAGTTATAATATAAGTTAAAGTAAATAAATATATAAAGATAACTGGATAATAAATTTGACTTAAAGTAACCTCAAATAATGACCAAATAATTGGATGAGGGTTCTGCAATAAAGTAGTCAACCTTTATAAAACCAACCTAGAGCTTTTTGGTTCAGCTCAATAACCTCCTTGCACTTTGGTGATCTTGAGAACAACCTCTCTCAACCAAAGTGGAACGCACAAAGAAAAAGATATAAGAGTTTTGGACAACACTTCTACTTAACCTGGATCACTCAAAAAGATTAGAAAAAGAAGTGTAGAGCTTTTTGGAGCTTTGAGCAAAAGAGCACTTGGACACAACCTTGGAATGTTGGAAGCTTGGAAGCTTTGAAGGTGGTGAACGTTGGAAGTTGAAATGTGAAGTTCAAAGTAAATATTTGAAAAGCTCTTGTATTGTGGTTGAGTTTTCACTTGGTATGCACCTTTATTTATAGCATGGGCCACTTGATCTCCTCTCCATTGGATCTTAAATTAATAGTTCTTTGATCTCTCACAAGAATCCAAAATGTGTTGGAGATTCTTCTTTCCTTTAATAAAATAAGCTCTTGGATTAATAAAACATGCATGTTGTCTCCAACGTATGTGAGAGAGCTCCATATGTGTAAGTGGATGTCTTCATCATGTAAAGGTGCATAATCCCATGTAAGTGAGCTCTTTCTTCCATGTGAGTCATTCTCTTTGCCCAAGGAAATCACTCTTTCTCAACCCATGTGAATAACCTATTTTCTTGATCAAAGATATTAGTTCAAGGGTGAGTTTCATTTCTAACCACCTAAGATGGCTTGGTTGTCAAAAGTAATCACCAAGCCTAGGTCTTAGGTGGCTAGGGGTTGTTAAGAATTATTTTTTCCTAATTTGTCCCACATTAGTTAATTCTAATACTCGTGGGTATGACCCTAACCCGGTAACCTGTTGTCCAAAATACCAATTTCAAACATCCAGGCATCCAGCCACCAAGATGTACGGAATGCTCGTCAGCACTGCCATCTCCGGAAGCATTCAAACAACTCCATGCCCGCTTCATTATCCTCGACCACTGTCATCTTCCGCATTCCTCTCTCTGTCCCATCATCTCCTTCTCATCACTCCATCCAACCAGCGACCTCCACTACGCAATCCTTATCCTCCTCTCCATCCCCATCCCACTCATTTACACATCTTCATCCTCTCGCTATCTCTTCAACACCGTCATTCGTGGATTCGCTAGGTGCCAAAAAAATCAGCATAACCCCACTCGGCAACAACAACACTCTTCAACTCCCCTCCTCCTTCCCCTTTGGTTGATTGATTTCGTATTTCGTGACTGCTACCACTTTCCAAAGTTGATTTCTGTAATTGTTTCCATCCACTTCTTCCTCCCATCCAGACATCCACAGATTACACACATCATTTTTTAATTCCTCTTTCAGCTGTTGTGCTGCTGATTTTTTCATCCTTCACCGCTGGTGATACAGTATCCCGAACCCGGTCACAACCTACCAGCAACTAGAACTCCGGATAGCCTAAGATGAGTTAAGGTACCTATTCTAGGGTTGGGGAGCTCCCAAGTCGAATCCTAGGAAGATCGACTTTCCTGAGGATCGACTTCCCTGGGATCGACTTCTGAATAAAGTCGATCCCCAGGAAAGTCGATCCCCAGAAAGTCGATTTCTGGAAAGTTGATCTTGAGCCTCGATCTGATCAGTTAGGCAGTTAGGCGGTTACTGCCCAAATGATCAGATTACCCCCATAAGAACCCCTATAAATAGGAGGCATCCTAGCGAAGCAGAGCTCTGCGCACTTGAGTTCCGGTCCGGTTTCCCGCGGAGTTCCCCGCTTGGCGCTTGCTTGCGCGTCTTGGAGTACTGGTCGGGTTTCACCCCCATCAGTTGGCGCCGTCTGTGATTCAAAGATACTCACGAAAAAAGCTTCTCAACTTTTTCGAAAAAAGGGATCGACTTTTTTTCCAAGTCGCCAGCTAGGGAGTCTTGCGAGGAAATCAGCCAGCAAGGGATCGACTTTCCAGAAGATCGACTTTTTTCTTCCAAGAGAAAAAGTCGATTCCTCAAGGAGCTACGCTTTCAGGCTACGACTTCCAAGGAATCCTCCAAGTGCACAAGGGAACGACTTTTTTTGAAGATCGACTTTCTCCAAGCAAAAAGTCGAACACTTTCAGGTCGCAACTTCCAAGGAGTTTCCCAAGTACACAAGATTGACTTTTTTTTATAAAAAAAAGTCGAACACTCCAAGATGGTGGTAACACGAAGTACTTCCCAAGGAAGAGCAAATTCTCAGGAGGCGCCAGAGCAACAACCTGACAACTCAAAAACTAAAAGGCCAGTGGGTCGACCGCCCAAGGGCAACAAAAATAAAAGGACTCCCACGGGACTTGAGGCTGAACCCGAAGGTAAGCCCGAGCAAACACCCCAAGCATCAGCAAGAGGGGAGAATTTGAACATCACAGTACAGGCAATAGCTGAGGCCATCCGACTCCTTGCTGAGAAGGAGAAACCTTCGGAAGAACGACCTCAGAAGGAAAAACCTGTGAGCAATAAGGAAGCAAGGGCTTCAGCATCAGAAACCACTCACGGATTCGTAAAAATGCCCATAGAGAAGCTAGAGAAAATGAAGGAAACCATAGAAAAAATGAGCAAAAAACTGGAAAATATTGAGAAGTCCAAGGCATCAATATTTCATTCAAATGCTCAAACCTCAAAAAAGGCTAAGGCACAACAGGAGGTGTCAAGCCATAAGGCAGCACACTCCAGCGCACTGCCACCCCGCAGGCCAGAGGAGCAACCCAAACCTCCTCCTAAAAAACCCGTATACGAGGAAAGCACGGGAGACACAAAAGGAGAAGGAGGCGAAGTCCCGAACTGGCTAGTGGGTATGGATGCCTTACATAAATCGCTGATGGTAAAACCACCACCTCTAAAATTCAAGCTACCCAGGCTACAAATCTATGATGGAAAGATGAACCCAGTAAACCATATAAATATGTTCGTAGGAACAATGCAATGGGCCACAACAAGGGATGACATCCTGTGCAGAGCATTCCCGGGAACATTAAAAGGGCCTACATACAGATGGTTCGTCAAGCTGCAGCCAGGGAGCATAACAAGTTTTGAAGACTTGAAAAAGAAATTCACTGCCCAGCATTGTGGAAACACAAGGGTCAGAAAGGGCACGGAATCATTATTTGCAATCAAATAGAATGGAGATATGCTTTGGAATTACACAACTAAATTCACAGAAGCCATGCAAAAAATCTCTGACTTGAACACAACAATTGCAATCTACGCATACTCAAAGGGGCTAGACATGAACACACCATTAGCATTAAAGCTAAATGTTAGTAATGTAAAATGTATGGAAGACCTGCTAACAAAGGCCCAGAAATACATAAATTCTGAAGAGTATGTAAAAGAAAAAGAAAAAGAAAAAAAAAGAGGTGTCATAAGCAACAAAAAGGCATATGAAGCACCAAAGAAGAAATATCAAAAATTTGAAAAAGGAGAACCATCCTGGAGACCAAAACACGATGGAAAGGTCTACCAGACATCTGAGGAGTTTAGAAAATCAAAATAGCCAAGGTATGAAGACTTGGGATTCACGGTTTTCAGCACTCCAAAGGAGGAAATCTACAGCAAAGAAAAGGGAAGAATAAGGTTTCCTCAACCAGAAGAATTAAACCCTGCAACAAAAGAGGCCCGAACAAGAGGGAACAGATACTGCAAGTTCCACAAGGACTACGTGCACAACACAGAAAATTGCAGGGAGCTAAGCACTTTCCTAGACACACAGGCAAAGGAAGGAAAGCTTAAGCAATACATAAACAAAGTAGAAAGGGGGCGACAAGGTTGCATTAACCCAAATAACAAGGGTAAGCGACAGCGCTCAAAAAGTCCCGACTCAGATACTGACCACAAGAGGAGGGTAATAGATTAAATCTTCGGCGGGGGATCGGTAGGAGAAAGCAGAAAGTACTCGCAAAAGTTAATACACGAGCGAGGGAAGGAATAAGCTTCTCTGAGGAAGATCCAGCCCACACAAAGATCCACCATTCATAAGCGTTCGCATGGGAGGTAGAATAGATTCCAGGGGGTCAAAACAACTCAGATGATGCCCTCAAGAGGGGGGGTAGAAAGAGACACTAGTTGACTCAACATCTACACCTCCGTGCAATCCGATCACGATACAGGCAAAAGACTGGAGAAAACCCTTAATAGAATACATTGAAGGGCAGAAACTCCCAGAGAACAGGAATAAAAGGCGTAAATTATAAACACGCATTCCAAGATTCTGCCTAATTAGTGACATTCAGCATAAGAAACCCTACGATGGACCTCTAATGAAAATGTCTCAACAAATAAAGGACAATTTATTGTAGAAAAGATACATCAGGGGGTATGCGAAATACATCAAGGGGGGAGGTCTCTAGCCCAAAGAATAATAGGGTAGAGGTATTTCTGGCCCACACTAAAGAAAGAGGCAATCTTACCTGCAAGAAAGTGCAAGGCATGCCAAATTCACAAAAGCATACAACTAACAGGGGTAGAAAGCCTCATCCCCATCGCAATGTGGGGACTAGACATTGTGGGACCATTTCCAGTATCGACAGGCCAAGCTAAATTTATATTTGTGGCTGTCGATTACTTCACAAAATGGGTCAAGGCACTAGTTGTACCCAAAATAACTCAAGGAGCAGTAATAAAGTTTGTCTTCAAGTGCATAATGTACAGATTCGGTGTTCCAATGCTCATAGTGACAGATAATAGGACACAGTTTACCGGTGGGGAGTTTACGAGATTGTGCGAGAACATGTGCACTAGAATCCATTTTTCATCGGTATACAGACCACAGGGTAATGGGCAAGTAGAAGTCACAAACAGAGCCATTGTTCAGAGACTGAAGAAAAAGGTCGAATAGGCCAAAGGTTCGTGGGCAGATCTACTACCAGAGATCCTGTGGGCGTATAGAACCACTGAAAAGACACCCACCGGGGAAACCCCGTTCTCACTAGCATACGGAATGGAAGCACTAATCCCGACAGAGCTAAGCATACCAACAGTCAGAGTGTTATCCTATGACATGGAAGAAAACATGAGATCATGCGCGACAACTCTAGACTTGGTGGATGGGCTGAGGGATAATGCACAGGCAAAAAATGCATCTTACAAACAAAGTATCGCTAAATATCATGACAAAAATATCAAGGATAAAGCGATAAGAAAAGGAAACCTAGTATGGAGAAGAGCAAGTGTTGGCAGAAAGGACTGCTCTAAAGGCAAACTAGGCGCAAACTGGGAAGGACCATATGTGGTGGAGGAGGAACTTCGACCAGGCACGTACAAGTTAAAGCAGGAAGATGGAACATGCATTCTCAATACTTGGCACGCGGACAACCTACAGTTATATTTTTAACAATCAAGTAGGACTATGTGTTACTCGTTGTGATAGTTTAAACTACTTAACTAATATGTTGTTTAGTTAACTATTAATCAGAACCAAACATAAAATAAAAGTACATTCCGTATATTGATATTCAATAAAAAATACAAGGGAATGCGGAAAAATATAGATTACAAGTTAGAGGATTTATTTATCACTAGGAGGGAGGGATGAGTCTTTGGAACCCGCTGCACCATTGTTATCTTGATCTTCAACAGAAAAGTCTTTGTCAATGGCGGTAGTGTTGTCTCCCGAAGCCTCTTCTTCATCCTCATCTTCCGCAAGCGCCCGATCCCGGATTTCAGTAGCTTCTTTCGGGTACTTACGGGCCCAGCGGTGGACATCTTTAGCCTCAAAACCAGGAAACACGTGAGGGTCCACCAGATCATTATAATCTCGCACGTTAGCGAGAAACTCAGTCCGGATCTGGCCCATATGCTCATTCATATTTTGGAGCTCCTCAATCTTCTTCTGGTTTTCTTCTGCCAGTTGCTTCATCTCAGCTTCGCAGTCACTCAGCAACTGAGAGATCTTCTGCCTTTCCGTTTCCCCTTCATTCAGTCGTTGAGCGAAAACATCATTTTGTGCCATGACAGAACGAAGGGTCGCTTCAGTGGCCTCAGATTACTTAGTAACCCCGTCGATTATAGATTCTTTTATTGAGACTCTGGCCCGCTGAGCATCACATTCTAACTGCACAGCTCCCAACTCCCCATTAAGTTTGGAGAGTTCCTGCTCCTTGTCAATCAAAAGTTTTTTCTGAGCAGACCAGTCCTCAGCTAACTTCTTATTTGTGGCAGAAAGAGTAGAGGCATCCGAAGTCCTCTGCGCAACCTTGCCTTCTAAATCTTGGCATCGGCGCTTTACTCTCTTCAGCTCGTCTTCTAGGAATTGATAGGATAATCACGAAGACGAGACAAGGAAGAGAGGCGGCCTTGAAACAAATAGGCGAGCTGTAAAAAAAGTAAGTAAGAACAGGCTCATCATAAAAATAAAAACGAGAGCACTTACATTGCTTAAGTTTTGTCCGACTTCCTCGATAGTTCGATCCATCGGATAGGCAGAGATGGCCCGCAACGTAGCTCGAGAAGCATCCGTATCAGCAACGGATGGAAACTTCGTCCCATAATTGTGAGGATGGAAACCTCAGTACCCCGGCATCTGAGTCTCCCGGGTAGAAGCATACGGGTATCGACCCCGAGAGGATTCCCCAACATGGTACCTCCGTCGAGGAGGAGTTCGTCGTCTTGGGGAGTGTCTCCTCGATTTCTTCGGAGGAGAGGGGTCAGTCCTTGGTGGAGGGGTCTTCCTCTTATTAGATCGGCTTCTTCTCCCCTCCGATCTTTTTGGCTGGACCCCCTTTCCAGCATCTCTTTCCCGCTCTTCTTCCGACGTACGAAAGAAGGAGGCAAGTCTGGCAGCAGAAGACTGCGCAGGAGGAGTCTCCACGGGTACCTCCTCTTCATCAGCTTGGCCTTCACCGGGAGGAGTAGGGGTAGGCGCCCTCGTATAGGCATTCTCGTGGGCACGACGCCGCAGATGTCGGGCGTCGGAAGGCTTCGAGGCAGGCGGATAAACCTTTGTGCCCGTTTCATTTTATCCCACGCGTTCAGGGACACCTCCAAGATTATGCATATAAAAATCTGCGAGAAATTAAAAACAGAGTTAGTAAAAATGCACATCAATAGAAAAGTTAAAAAACAAAGGAGAACCTTGTCGGTTGAAAGTATCGTCTATCGCGTGACCGACAGGCACAACGATGGGGTGAAGAAAGGTCAGCCTTTGTACAAAAGCTCCCTCGTCCGAGGTCAAAACAGGACGGGGAGTGGGCCTACAATCACTACTGGATGCAGGAAGAAGTCGACTACCGGGACATAGCCTGCAATCCACAAAAATGAACTCGCTCTTGTTCCGCCTAGTCGGAGGATCTTTCAAGAGAGCAGAATGTTGAACAGAAGAGGCACGGCTGGCACATGCAATAAAAGGGCTACCCTTTTTCGGATTTTGAAAAGAGAAAAAGTGGAAGAACAACCGAGCGGTTGAGATTATGCCAGCATCCCTAAGGATATTCATGAACCCCCTGACATAAAAAAAGAAGGCAGCACCCATTTGAGAGATGCACAACCCAGAATACAAAAGGATTTCACTAACTAAGGGAGGAATCGGAAGAATCGGAAAGTTAGTGAAATAAATACGGTTGATGAAGCACGGAATCTGCTACCAGTGGGCTCGCGGGGTGGCGAGATGAGCCGGAGGCTGTGGAGTCCACGACGCACGCTCTACGTCAAACACCTGCAGAAGAGGAGGGGAATCGACGACTCACGTGGGAGTAGGCGATTCGGGCTCCTTGGATGCTCTAGTGTGGAGTGTGAGTCAAGAGAGGATGAGTTGAGGGTAGAGGTCCCCCAAGGACCCCTTTTATAGGGTCTTGGGGGGCGTTTCCCCATTCATTCGAGTGGGGCCCACGCCATTAAGGTACCCCAATAAGGAATGCCTTAATGGCGAAGGTCCGCTCAAGTAACGGCTGGGAGTCGGCGATTCAGGTATGGGAATCGCCGATCCAGAGGTTCAGTCGCCGACTCCCCATGAGCCTAGTGACAGCCTACCAGAGATGTCCACGAGGCCTAGAGTTGGCGATTCCCCCCTGGAGTCGGCGACTTGGTAGTCCCAATCGGCGACTCCCAAGTGTTAACTTGAGCTCTTGACGTAGACACGTGCTCCGCACCGTGGAAGCCTTTCCGGGGGTCCGGCGTATAGCGACGGAACCCTATTCCTTGTTTGAAGGGCGTTGCTGGGAGTGACTGACGTAATCAGGCATGTCTCATCTGGTTCACTATCAGAACCCATGTTTATAGTCCACCCTGATCAAGAGCGACTTTATGTCCGCAACGACGGTTACCCCACTAAGGCCAAAGCGACAAAGTGGGTCGAGATCATTAAGGCTAAAGCGACAAAATGATCTCCAAGTCTATCAAGGCCAAAGCGACAAGATAGAAGAATTATTGAGGCCAAAGCGACAAAATAATTCTTTGGTCCATTGAGGCCATAGCGACAAAATGGACCGACTCGTTTAGAGTCTGATTCTGGCCGAAGCGACAGAATGCGTGGATCCTGGCCAAAGCGACAGGATCGTTCCTATAAAACAAAAATAACCTGCAAAACAACTGTATCAGTCTAAAGGATATATTTTTTATTGACTTACTAACCTTGCCGTGAGGGGCTGCTTCTCGTGCCGCTCCTTCCCACGCTCAATAGCTCCTCGATTGATCTGGCCGAAGCGACAGATCTATCGTGCTCAAGGTTTGACATCTTCTGG
The DNA here is from genome assembly GCA_001185155.1 of Zostera marina. Lineage (NCBI taxonomy): Eukaryota > Viridiplantae > Streptophyta > Magnoliopsida > Alismatales > Zosteraceae > Zostera > Zostera marina. The sequence continues at coordinate 158,192 of LFYR01000863.1, read as the reverse complement.
CCAAAGCGACAGAAGTGTCGGGAAGAGTTTGTGATCCCCCCCGAGTTTGACGACTTCTGGCCGAAGCGACAGAAGTGT
>LFYR01000863.1:108330-141716 GCA_001185155.1 Zostera marina | reverse complement strand
GACGAGGGATCACGCCCAACCTCAGTCGCAGAAACGGCGAGAAAAAGGAGGGGGCAAGTATACAAAAGTAAACCTCACCTATAGAAGAACGTAGGTAGACGAGGAATCACGCTCAACCCCAGTCGCGAAAGCAGCGAGCAAAGGGAGGGGGCAAGTATTCAAAAAATAATCCTCACCTATGGAAGAACATAGGTAGTCGAGGAATCACGCTCAACCTCGGTCGCGGAAGCAGCGAGCAAAGGGAGGGGGCAAGTATTCAAAAAATAATCCTCACCTATGGAAGAACATAGGTAGTCAAGGAAGCACGCTCAAGCTCAACCGCGGAAACAGCAGATTGAGGGAGGCAAGAGACCTCAAAATAGAGAACTTTACTTATAAAAATAGGTAGAAGAGACAACTCTCAAACCCGGCCACAGGGAAGGGGACTCGAACATTGCTCGGAGATGGCTCAGGCAAGGCGTCAAGGTGGGCAAGCAGGGTTCCGCTCGGAAATCGGGTCAGGCAAGTGCGCAAGGAGTATGCTTCGGCTAGGACAAACCGAACAATAGTTGGCAAAAGCGCGTGACAACCTCCGTGGAAGCATAGATACAACCTCGCAGGCGTAGAAGGGGGGAGAACTGGTGAGAGAGGATCTCGCATCCTAGGATATCACCAAAAACCCACACCCCAACACGCAAAGAGGGGGGAATACTGATAGTACAAGGTCCAACACACAGACCATAGTACTAAAAGACATATTCCAAGGTATCTAATACGCAGAGGAGGGGGAGTACTGGTGATACAGTATCCTGAACCCGGTCACAACCTACCATCAACTAGAAGTCCAGATAGCCTAAGATGAGTTAAGGTACCTATTCTAGGGTTGGGGAGCTCCCAAGTCGAATCCTAGGAAGATCGACTTTCCTGAGGATCGACTTCCCTGGGATCGACAGGAAAGTCGATCCCCAGAAAGTCGATCTCTGGAAAGTCGATCTTGAGCCTCGATCTGATCAGTTAGGCAGTTAGGCGGTCACTGCCCAAATAACCAGATTACCCCCATAAAAACCCCTATAAATAGGAGGCATCCCCACTCATTAAAGGCAGGTCATTTGGAGTGAAAGGAATCCTAGCGAAGCAGAGCTCTGCGCACTTGAGTTCCGGTCCGGTTTCCCGCGGAGTTCCCCGCTTGGCGCTTGCTTGCGCGTCTTGGAGTACTGGTCGGGTTTCACCCCCATCAACCGCCTTCTTTTTTGGGAGGGTTTTGTGATTTTCCGGCGAAATTTACTGCAGGATCTGTAATTATCTAAAAAGCAAGAAAACCCAGTTCCATCGATGGAGTTTACGAACACAGGAACCGAAGACAAGGAGTTGTTGCACCAGCAGGTTGAGGGAAGTAGAAGTGGTGGGTATTATCATCCGACGTCCGTTCTGTCGGAAATTGGACTTGCAAGTCAGCCATCCATTTTTCCCTTACTTTCGACGAGTTCCAGTCGAGTCACAAAAATCATATCGGTAAGGATTTTGGTTCAATGAACATTGAGGAGCTACCTAAGAACATTTGTTCAGCTGAAGAATCGGGATTTCCGGATCTGACAACCTGCTCTAGACTTCATAATCAAACCTCTTTGAAACTGCAACATACGATTAATCTGAAGACCGTAGATAAAGTGTGGAGAGATTTCTTCCCTCGGGAAGAGAACATCGCCATCGGTGGTGTTACCGTCTGTGATGACACTGGAACATGGATCTGTTACTGGAAGAGAAGATGAAAGTGGAGCAATTTTAGGTAAGATGATACTCGAACAATTCTTAGTAAGAGCCGGCGTGATCGGAAAAGAAATCCCTTCACGGGAAAATGAAAATTCTTCTACCGCCATCAACAATACCGATTCACAACTACCACCGATACCACTAACACAGGTCTCTCTCTCGGATTCCCTTCCGTATGGGTCGATGCTTCCGTCTTTCCCACGCCGTATGGTCGACGCTTTCGTCTCTCCCACGCAGTATGGTCGACGCCTCCGTCTCTCCCAACAACTTCATCTACACATTTTTAATCCAGGCATGCGTCGTGCCGTCTGCGATGTTGCTTGGATGGCATCCAGCCATCGTTGGGAGGACGATGGGTTTTGGGTTTTTCTTCCCGTTTTTTTTTGACAATGACATCTTCAAAAATTTGATTTAATTGTAAGGGTAAAATGGTCAAAAAAATTATAGGTGGTTATTTTTGATGAAGCACGGAATCTGCTACCAGGGTCTCGTGGTGGTGCGAGGGGGGCCAGAGGCTCTGGAGTCCATGGCGCGCACTCTATGTCAAATCCTGTAGAGAGAGAATAGGCGATTCTGGTGTGGGAATCGGCGATTCTCTCTGAGTGTGCTCTAGTATGTGTGGAACTGATATTCTGCCTTAGAGTGACTCCTTGGAACCCCTTTTATAGGATATTTAGGGGCGCACTCCACGGAGGGCATCGCGCCCGTGCCATAATGGGGCACATTGATAGTCCATTATAGCACGGGCAGACGACGAGTAACGGTCGCAAATCGTCGATTCAGGTAGGGAATCGGTGAATTAGGGGCAAACTGGGCGATCTCTAAGGGGCGAGATCTGAGATCTACCAATACTGATTATCTCGGTCTCAACTCGGCGATTTACCACTAATGTCAGCGATTTGGTAGCCCAATCGGCGATTTACGTGTTAGACTCGGCGATTTGACGATGACCTTTGTTCCGCATTGTGGGAGCCATCCGGGGTGGTCCGGTATAAAGTGAATGGAACCCTAGTCCTTGTCGAAGGACGTTACTGGGAGTGACTGACGTAATCAGGCATGTATCACCAATTTTTAACTTCATACCAATCTTAGGTGGGTACATTTGACAATTTCAAATATAATCAAGGTTAAATAATAATAATAATCACATGGTAAATTTTTTTGAAATAAACTCTTAAGGCATGTTGTCTCCAACGTGTGAGACATTTCCTTTGTCCAAGAAAAACACTCTTTTTCAACCCATGTGAGAAACCTATTTTCTTTATCAAAGATATTAATTCAAACATAATTAAGGTTAAGTAAAATAATAATAATCACATGGTAAAAGTGTTGACCTGTTGACCAAAAATTAGGGTTTTGACTTTTAACTTATTTTACAAATGAGCAAATAATTTTAGAGTTTAATATGAGCCTAATTGAGATTAGGTTTAATTTAAAAATCAAATCACCCTATTAAATAGTCAAGTCATAATGTTGACTTGTTGACCCTAAATTGACTTTGGTCTTTGGACTGGGTTTAAGCATGGTCAATCAATTTCTAGGGTTTAATATGTGACCTAATTGAAATTAGGTTCAATTCAAAATATTAATTCATCCTATTAAATAGTAAAGTCAAACCGTTGACTTGTTGACCCTAAATCGATTTTGGACTTTGTTTAAATATGGTCAACCAATTCTAGGGTTTAATATGACCTAATTGAGATTAGGTTCAATTGAAATTATCAATTCTCCCTGTTGACTAATAACATGATTAGGGTTAATTAAACATGATTATCAATACAAACTATATATCGGCAATTTAGATTCTACACCATCCTCTAGATACGGGAATTTACCAACCTCATCGAAATTGGCTTTACTACTCAGCTGAATGTTTGTGAGTAATTTGTGCCTTTGATTTGTTGCATACCATTTGCTACCAGACGTGCCTTGTCGTTCTATCGACCCATCTTCTTTCTGCTTGACCTTAAATACCCATTTGTGATGTTGTCGGCCCTCAGATCGTGAGATTAGACTCCATGTATCATTTCTTTCAAGAGCATCGAATTCTAGCTTCATGGTTTCTTTTCAGTTGCTGTCCAGAAGTGCTATCTTGGGAGATTTGGGAACACAGACTTGACATGCTTCTATAGATAGAGCATATCTTGGATTAGGCTTTACTATGCCGTGTGCTGCCCTTGTGACTACCCTTGCTAGTAGTGGAGGTGACATTGATACAGAGATGGAGGTGTATCATACTCGGAGACTGTAGCTTGACCATCACTAGACAAATTCTCAGTTGATGGAGAAGCTAAGTTGTTGATGTGTGAAGTTTTCAACCGAACTACTGTCTACCTGCTCACTTGGATCAGGATGGGATATGATTGGAGATCTGGATTCTTGATTTAAATGACTTTCAACTTCAATTATTGGAGGTGTTTGGGTTGGTTCATGTATTACTTCCTCTTCAATAGTGATTAGATCGGTGATACTTGAACTCTCTTCCCCTTTTGTATAATCATCCTCCGTAAGTAATTTGTTGATTGAAAAATCACCTTCAATAAATTTAATGTCCCTTGAAATGTGGACTTTCTGATTGATTGGATCAAAATATATGTATCCGTCGTGATGTTCTGGATAGCAAAGGAATATGCATGTCGCTGATTTTGGTGCTAGCTTGTTTGGCCGTTGAGATCGTAAGCACGGAAAACACTTGCTCCCAAAAATCCGGAGCTTGCTGTAGTCTGGAACCTTCCCAAACAGTTTTTGAATTGAAGAATGGTCGGAGAGTGTGTTGGTGGGGTTCCTGTTGTAAATGTATGCAGCAGCCATGATAGCATAATCCTAAAATTTGTGTGGGATACCAGCATATTGAAGGAGTGTAATGCTTGTATCAACCAAGTGTCGATGTCTCCGCTCAACGTGGCCCATTTGTTGATGACTGTAAACGCAGGAGAACCGGTGATGTATTCCGAGTTTGTTTAACGCTGATGCGAGTTTCTCAAACTCGAGTGCGTTGTCAGTTTGTAGCTGCCTTAATATTCTTCTGGTCTGACGTTCTGCGAGAGATCTGAATTTCTCAAATACCTCTGATACCTCTGATTTTCGGACTAATGGAAACACAGTTGAAATTACTGAAAGCATCTACAAAGTTGATGTAATATTTGTAACTTTCAACATAATTAATGGGTGTTGGACCCTAAATGTCTGCAAATATCAATTCTAGAGGTGAAAAATAAAACGAGTTGCTTTGTTTGTGATGTAGATTATGAGACTTTCCAATCACACAGGCATCACACGTAAAGTCCTTTTTACAAACGTATTTAATATATTTATTCTTAAAAAGAGTATTAATAGCTTGATCATGAAGATGACCGAGACGACAATGCCACAATTGTTTTGATTCTCCCTTCACCGATAGCACCTTTGTAGACTTCATCATCTTCAATGGTAATTGGCAGAGTCCATGCCTCTGGCTCCCCTTGGCCAACACTTTCTCAGTTTCTCGATCCCGTACCCTGACCTTCATATCATCAAATTCAACTTTTACTTGATTGTCTGCACAGAATCTGTTAACTGATAGTAGATTTCTAGATATATCGGGAATTACGAGCAAATCATTTAAGCGAAAATCAGCCCCATTAACTGCCCCAATAGAGTTACCCGATTGTGTGACCCTCGTAGAATTACCATTGGCAGCCAAAGCTGATGATGGTTGACTAAAATCAGAATGTGAACTTAAATTCATACCTGAATATGTAACATGAGAGGTGGCGCCCGAATCCGGGTACCACATAGTCATAGTGTTTCCAGATGTTACCAAATTTGTTGAAGGTGGTTGATTCATTCCTGCCGGTCCAGTAGGTGACAATTCTCGGCCATGAGTGGTGGGATATTTCGTGAAATTAATTCGGATATAGCAATTAATTACGTTGTGCCCTTTTCTTGAACAAATTTGGCACATCAGCTTGCCTGCCCCACCTTTGCGATCATCAAATTTGGATTTAGTTAACAAATTTACCTCTGTTGGATCTTTCTTGATATGGTCATTCATAGTCATGTCGTGATCCACGAGAAGGTGTTGCAATGTTGTGAAAGTTATAGTGTGATCGAAATGTATTGTTATTGAGGTAACAAACGCTTCATATCCATTTCCAAGGCCTCCAAGTGTGGTTAAAATAATCTGAGAATCCTTCATCTTTTCCCCTGCAGCGGCGATAGTATCTTTCAAGATACTGATTTTCATGAGGTAGTCGCACATCTTCAAAGAACCCTTGCGAATTGATTGTAGTTGGAACCTTAGATGAAGGAGATATGTCTCTAATGACGACGCGTACAACTGAAGAAGAGCATCCCAGTCCGACGCGGAAGTGTTGAGAGAAGAAACTTGCGACAAGATCGATGGTGATATTGTCATGAAGATCGCGCTCAAGATGAGATGATCTTACTGCTCCTCAACGGAATCGATATCCTCTAACCGGATTTGGGATTTTCTTGGACTTGGGCGTTTTGGGCCCGTCAGGCCCATGGGCTTCTCGGCCCACAAGGTGAACAGTGCCCGCAACGGTTCGTCTTCGACTTCCCCCTATAAATAGTGAAGAGGGGGTCATTAACTTCTTACCTACTTCCTTCGCTCTGAGGCATCGACTTTCTCCGCTTCGACTTCATCCTTAGAGGTGCGACTTCTTGGGGTCTGACTTCTGTGGTCGGATTCTGCTGAAGTGGCACTGGGATCGACTTCTTTGAGGTTCGACTTTTCTTAGGTCTTCCTTGAAGTTGCTTCCCCTTTGGACTGTGGTCCGACTTTGTGAAGTCCGACTTCTTGTCATCGACTTTCCAAAGTTGGGCCCAATATAACTGGGATCGACTTCCTGGGATTCAACTCTTGAAGTTGTTTTCCTGAAGTGGCCTTCCCTTAGACTACGGTCCGACTTCCTGAGGTCCGACTTTTTGTCATCGACTCTCTTGAATCGGATCTGCTGGGATCGACTTCATGAGACTTCTTTTTAAAGTTGGGTCTCCTGAAGTTGTCTTCTCTGTGATTCGACTTTATGAAGTCTGATTTCTTGTTATCGACTTCCTAAAGTTATATTACTACCGGGATCGACTTCTTGCTTCTCTAACTTTTTGAAGTTAGTTTTCCGAAGTTGTTTCTCCTTGACTTATAGTTCGACTTCCTGAAATCTGAATCGACTTTTCTTGGAATCGACTTTTTGCACCCTTTTTACTAAATTAACCAAAGCACTTGTGTTTGGTGCAGGTTGCCATTATGTCTACTGACAAAACTGTTCAAGAAGAAATTCCTCAAGAAAAGGAATAGGCCATGGAGCATAGTACTCCTAAAGTTGGGCCTAATATTCCTATGACTGAAGAGGCGGAGCAGAGCGTCGAACAAACTTCTGACCCAGCTGTGGAGAAGGGGAGGAAGAAGAAAAAAGGTCCCACTGCTCGCCGTAAGCGAAAATCAGTTCCGAGTAGTAAGTTTCTATTCTTTGACTTACTTTGGATTTTTTGTTGTAGGCTCTTCTATCGTTTCTTCGTCCAATTCTGGTTTTTCTAGCTCGGGCTCCTCCTCATCTTCTTCCTCGACTTCTGGGAGTTCGGGGTCTGAATCTTATAGTTCTTCCTCCTTCGAACGGGATGTGGATATCGGAGGGACTCCCACTGCCCTTGTTTTGGCATCCGTCCCGGAGGATGTCCCTATTGTGGAAGATCCTCCCCTAGCTTTAGACGAGTCCTCTCGACTTCCTCCTGAGGTCTGCCTCGAAAATGTCTATGTTTTAGAGGTCTCTCCTGTAGGTTATCCTCCTGAGATCGAGGAGAAATACCCTTTCCCGTCGCCTCTTAAAGAGAGTGTCATTCCATCTTTCTATCGGGAAATTGATGGTTCTTGGCGTCAGTGGTCCGTTCTAATTCGAAATGGTTTCCATGTTGTCCCTGTCCTTGACCGGGGCGAGTATGGGACTGGGTACGGTTTCTTCTGTTCTGTTTCTCTGACAGACATACCGGGCTACCCTTTTCTCTGACAGACACTGTTCTAACACCCTTTCCCTCAATGTCGCCCGAAGGATTTTGCAGGGTTTAGAACTTAGAGAAAGGGTGTTCTGGGCCTTCCCTTCTGATTCTACGGGTGATGTGCCTCCTTATTTCATATTGGCACTTCATAAAGTTTATTTCACTAACTTTCCAATTCTTCTGATTCCTCCTTTGGTTAGTGAAATCCTCTTGTATTATGGGTTGTGTATCTCACAAATAGGTGCCGCCTTTTTCTTCTATGTGAGAGGTTTTATAAATGTCCTTAGGGATGCTGACATAATTCTGACGGCACGGCTATTCTTCTACTTCTTCACTTTTCAAAATGCGAAAAAGGGTAGCTCTTTCATTGCCTGTGCCAGCTGTACTGCTTCTGTCTTTCACTCTGCTCTGCTGAAGGATCCTCCGACTAGGCGGAATTGGAGTGAGTTCATTTTTGTAGATTGCAGGATATGTCCTGGTAGTAGACTTCTTCCTGCATCCAATAGGGATCGTAGACCTACTCCTCGTCCTGTTTTGACTTTGGATGAAAGGAATTCTGTACAGAGGTTGGCCAACCTTCACGAAATCGCGGTGCCTGTTGGTTTTGCGATTGACGACATTTTTTATCGTAAATATTTCTTTTTAGAGTTAACATTTGTATATGTATTTTCTACCTTATTGACTCCTCTTTTTTTGCAGTTTTTTATTTACATAATCCTGGTGGTGTCCCTGAACGTGTGGGACAGAATGAAATTGGTTCGAAGGTCTATGTGCCTGCTGTCAAGCTTTCTGACGCCCGACATCTGAGCGTCGTGCTGCTGAGGATTCTTATCGGGTTGACTCTCCTCTCCCAGAGGATAACCCGCTTAATGAGGAGGAGGTGCATCCTGCTGTTGTGGAGACTCCCCCTGCGCAGCCTTCTACTGACGAAGCACCTTCTGTGCAACCTGTTGCTGTTGATACTCGTGATGCTGGACTTGCTTCTTTCTTCCGTACGCCGGAAAAAGAGCAAAGAAAAGATGATTGTGAGGCCAGCAGAAGGGGGGAGATAAGAGCCGATCTGAGAAAAGGAAATCCCCTCCTTCTAAGTCTGCTCCTTCTCACGCGAAGAAGACTAGGAAGTCCCCTCCCCGACGACGATCCCCCCCTCGACGAAGGTATTATGAGGGTGAGTCCTCTCGAAGCAGACACTCTTTCGCTTCTACCCAAGAGACTCAGATGCCTGGCTACAATGGTCCCCATCCTCGAAACTATGGGACCAAGTTTCCGATGGTTACTGAGACGAATACTACCCGAACCACTTTGCGAATCATTTCTGGGTATCCGATGGATCGCTTCGTTGAAGAAGTGGGCCAAAATATTAGCAACGTACGTGTTCTTATGTCTGTGTTTTTTGTACAATAAGTTTGTACTTATTTGTTTTCTCTTTTGCAGCTTGCACATCTGTTTATGGGTCGCCTTTCTTCAATGTCCCGTCTCCGAGATAATCATTCGCTGGAAGACGAATTGAAGAAAGTTAAACGCCAATATAAAGAGTTGGACGATGCCTATCACCGTAAGATTGTGGATATGTCTACTCTTTCAGAGACTAACAAGAAGCTGAGCGAGGACTGGTCTGTTCAGTCTAAGGCCCTGAAGAAGTCCCAACAAGACCTCTCCGAGGTTCGGGGAGAATTAGGGGCTATGGAGTATGAGCGTAATACTGAACAGGCCAAAGTTAAGCTCAAGGAAGGCGTGATTGATGAACTCACTCGTGAACTTAAATCCACCGAAGAGTGCTTTGACTCGGCGATGTTTGAAAAGAATCTTCTTACGGTGCGATTGAATGAAGAGCACGCGGAGCGGGAAGTGCTGCAGAAGAAATATAATGAGACTTCCCAACAGCTGAGTGACAGGGAGGCTGACATTGAGAACTTGAAAGCTGCCTTGGCTGAGAAAATTGAAGAAAACCAAAGGATGATGGAAACTCTGGGCAAGATCCAAACTGAGTTCCTCGCTAATGTGCGAGATTATAATGATCTGGTGGATCTGGGTCCTCACGTATGCCCTGGTTTTGAAGCTGAAGACGTCCATAGCTGGGCTCGAGAGCACCCGGAAGAAGCTATGGAGATTCGAGATCGTGCTGGTGCAGAATCTGAGGAGGAAGGGGAGATTTCGGGTGAAACCGTCGTTGTTGTTGATGAAGAATTTTCTGTTGCTGATCAAGACAACAATGATGCGGCGGTTTCGACTCCTGCTATAGATGTTACCCCTGAGGAGCCTACTACTGAGAAACCATCTACTCCTCCTGCTTCTTAATGTACCTTTATTTTATGTTCCTTTTGTATTTTTCTTTTGAAATCAATATATGGAACTTTACTATTTACTTTTAGTCATAACTACTTAACTGTATTGAATGTGGTAATCGAACATATCTTAGTCGAGTAATTCAAACAGTTACAACGAATGATACAAATGGCTATTTAATTGCTAAAAATATAACTGTAAGTTATCTGCATGCCAAGTGTTGGGAATATATGTTCCGTCTTCCCGTTTTAATCTGTAAGTGTCTGGTCGGAGTTCTTCTCCCACCACATATGGTTTTTCCTAATTTGCGCCTAGTTTGCCTTTGGACCAGTCTTTTCGATTGATACTTACCCTTCTCAATACTAGGCTTCCTTTTCTTATCGCTTTATCCTTGACGTTCTTGTTGTGATATCTAGCGATGTTCTGTTTGTAAGCCGCATTCTTTGCCTGTGCATTATCCCTCAACTCATCTATTAAGTTCAGAGTCGTTGCGCATGATCTAATGTTCTCTTGCATGTCATAGATCAAGACTCTGACTATTGGGATGCTCAGCTCTGTTGGGATTAGTGCTTCCATTCCGTATGCTAGCGAGAACGGAGTCTCCCCGGTGGGTATCTTTTCAGTAGTTCTGTATGCCCACAGGATCTCTAGTAGTAAATCTGCCCACGCACCTTTGTCATGTTTGACCTTTTTCTTCAGTCCCTGAACAATGGCTCTGTTTGTGACTTCTACTTGTCCATTACCATGTGGTCTATACACTGATGAAAAGTGGATTTTAGTGCCCATGTTCTCGCACAATCTCGTAAACTCCCCACCGGTAAACTGTGTTCCGTTATCTGTCACTATATGCATGGTGGTGATACAGTATCCCAAACCCGGTCACAACCTACCAGCAACTAGAAGTTCGGATAGCCTAAGATGAGTTAAGGTACCTATTCTAAGGTTGGGGAGGTCCCAAGTCGAATCCTAGGAAGATCGACTTTCCTGAGGATCGACTTCCCTGGGATCGACTTCTGAATAAAGTCGATCACCAGGAAAGTCGATCCCCAGAAAGTCGATCTTGGGCCCCGATCTGATCAGTTAGGCGGTTACTTCCCAAATGACCAGATTACCCCCATAAGAACCCCTGTAAATAGGAGGCATCCCCCACTCATTAAAGGCAGGTCATTTGGAGCGAAAGGAATCCTAGCGAAGCAGAGCTCTGCGCACTTGAGTTCCGGTCCGATTTCCCGCGGAGTTCCCCGTTTGGCGCTTGCTTGCGCGTCTTGGAGTACTGGTCGGGTTTCACCCCCATCACATGGGAACGCCGAATCTGCACATTATGCATTTGAAGACAAATTTTGTCGCTGCGCCTTGTGTTATTTTGAGTATTGTCAGAGCCTCGACCCATTTTGTAAAATAGTCGACAGCCACGAATATAAATTTAGCTTGGTCTGTCGATACTGGGAACGGTCCCACAATGTCTAGTCCCCACATTGCGAATGGGATGGGGTTTTCTACCCCTGTCAGTTGAGTTGTGGGATTTCTTTGTATGTTTTTGTGTATCTGGAAGGCCTTGCACTTTCTTGTAAATAGGACTGCATCTCTCTTTAGTGTGGGCCAGAAGTATCCCTGCCTTATTATTCTTTGGGCCAGAGACCTTCCAACCTGATGTATTCCGCACACCCCCAGATGAATTTCCTCTACAATGAATTGCCCTTCATCTGTCGAAACACATTTCATTAGAGGCCCATCGTAGGATTTCTTTTATAGGATGTCACCGATTAGGCAGAACCTTGGAATGCGTGTTTGTAGTTTACGTCTTTCATTTTTGTTCTCTAGGAGTTTTTGCCCTTTGAAGTATTCTATCAATGGTTTTCTCCAGTCTTCTGCCTGTATTGTGACCATATTGCATGAAGGTGTAGATGCTGAGTCAACCAGTATCTCTCTCTGCCCCCTTCGAAAGCGGATGCTAGCTTTGCCAGGGCGTCAGCTGAGTTGTTTTGACTTCTTGGAATTTGTTCTATCTCCACCTTGTTAAACTGCAACTTTATTTTTTCTAGCGTAGCTATGTACTGCATGATCAGAGGTTCTTTAATTATGAACTCCCCTGTGAATTGCCGAGCTACTAATTGAGAATCTGTTCTGATAATTACTGAACAAGCCCCTAATCTTTTGAATATCTTCATGCCTTGGATTACAACCTCATATTCTGCTATATTGTTCGTAGCTGAGAATTGTAACCTGACAGAGTGTTCATATATTCTTTGGTTTGGAGTGATTATTTTTATCCCTACTCCTGCACCTGTACTGCAGCTTAAGCCATCAACCTCTATTATCCAAGGTTTCTCCTTATTCTCCTGAGTCATATCCACAATGAAGTCTGCTATGGTTTGCCCTTTAATGGCAGTGGCGGGGACAAAATCTATATCAAACTCGCTTAACTCCAGAGCCCACTTCGTTAATCTTCCAGAAGTATCTGGCCTGTGGAGTATTCTGCGCAGCGGATGTTCTGTCAAGACTTTGATTGTGTGAGCCGGGAAGTATGCTCGAAATCTGCGTGCTGCATGTATTATTGCCAGGACTATTTTTTCCACTGAAGGGTATCGTGTTTCTGCCCCTTGTAGCCTTTTAGAGTGATAATATATTGGGATTTGTTCGTTGTCCCTTTGACATATTAAAACTGCACTGATGGCTTCCTCTGAAGCTGCTACGTAGACATATAATTCCTCCCCTACTTTTGGTGAGGTTAGATGAGGTAACGAAGCTAAGTGTGCCTTGAGCTGCTGAAATGCCTGCTCGCACTCTGGAGTCCATGTTATTGCTCCCTTTTGACTAGTTTTTAATAACTGGAAAAAGGGTTTGCACTTGTCTGCTGTTTTGGAAATGAATCGACTTAAGACGTTGATTTTTCCATTTAGTTTCTGCACTTCCTTTATTGTTCGAGGCGGTGCTGTTTCTAATATTACTGATATTTTATCCGGATTTGGTTTTATCCCCTTCTTCCCTACATAGAATCCAAGAAACTTTCCTTCTTGTACTCCAAAACTGCATTTGGCGGGGTTTAACCTCATTCCATATTTCTGTAGAGTTTCCAGAGTTTCTTTCAGATCATTTGGGTGTTCATCTGCTTTCTTGGATTTTACCAGAATGTCATCTACGTACGCCAGGACGTTTCTCCCTTCTTGCTCTTTGAAAACCTTGTCCATTAGCCTTTGAAAGGTTGCTCCTGCGTTTCGTAGCCCGAAGGGCATGACTTTATAGCAGTATGTTTCCCAATCTGTGATAAACGATGTGGCCTCTTCATCCTCTTCTTTCATTAGGATTTGATTGTATCCTGAATATGCATCCATCATAGATAACAATTCGTTTCCTGAGGCCGCATCCACTAATCTGTCGATGGATGGGAGTGGAAAGCTGCCCTTTGGATATGCTTTGTTGAGGTATGTGAAATCCACGCACATCCTCCACTTCCCGTTAGACTTTTTAACCATGACTGGATTAGCTAGTCATTTCGGGTACTTTACTTCCCGTATGTGCCCAGCCTTGATTAACTTTTCAATCTCAGCCTGTGCTGCTTCCTTTCTTTCGGCCGCGAGTATCCTTCGCTTTTGCCGGATAGGAGTAAAGTTGCTGTCTATGTTGAGCTCATGGCATGTTATGGTGTGTTGTACCTGTGGAGGTGCCTCGCTCTCCCATACAAACGTATGCACATGGGTCTCCAATAAACATAATAATGAATTTTAATTATGTGTGCTTTTATTTTTATTAGCCTTAGGTGGCCGACCCACCGGTCTTTTAGTCCTTGAGTTGTCAGGCTGTTGTTCTGGTACTTCCTGAGAGTTGGCTCCTCCTTGAAAAGTACTTTTTGTTGCTACCATCCTGGAGAGTTCAACTTTTTAGCAAGAAGAAAGTCGATCCTGGTGCACTTGGAGACTTTCTCTAAAGTCGTAGTCCGAAAGTGTAGCTCATTGAGAAATCGACTTTTCTTCTGGAAAGAGAAAAAGTCGATCCCCTTTTCTCTGAAAAGTCGATCCTTTGCCGAGCTGATTTCCTCGCAAGACTCCTTGGCTGGCGATTCGGAAAAAAGTCGAATCCTTTTTTCGCAAAAGTTAAGGAGTTTTTGTCGTGAGTATCTATGAATCACAGACGGCGCCAACTGATGAGGGTGAAACCCGATCAGTACTCCAAGACGCTTCCATCAAGCGCCAGGCGGGGAACTCCGTGGAAAATCAGACCGGAACCCAAGTGCGCAGAGTTCTGCTTCGCTAGGACTTCTCCACTCCAAATGACCTGCCTTCAATGAGTGGGGGGTGCTTCCTATTTATAGGGATTCTTATGGGGGTAATCTGGTCATTTGGGCAGTAACCGCCTAACTGATCAGATCGGGTCCCAAGGTCGATTTTCTCGGTATCCGACTTTCCTGGGACTCGACTTTGTTCAGAAGTCGATCCCAGGGAAGTCGATCTTTGGGAAAGTCGATCTTTGGGAAAGTCGATCTTCCTAAGAGTTGACTTGGGACCTCCCCAAACCTAGAATAGGTACCTCAACTCATCTCAGGCTATTCGGACTTCTAGTTGCTGGTAAGTTGTGACCAGATATGGGATACTGTATCACCAGTACTCCCTCTCCTCTGCATATTGGATGTTTTGGGATACGTCTTTTAGTACTATGGTCTGTGTGTCGGACCTCGTACTATCAGTATTCCCCCCTCTTTGCGTGCTGGGGTGTGGATTATGGGTGGTGTCCTGGGATACGAGATCCTTTCTCGCTAACACCTAATTTGAAATTAGGTTTCCGTGAAAGTTTCCTTATTGATGATACCCCTAATCCATCAGACCAGGCCCATTCAAGACCAGGACTGATAGGCCTAGTAAGGTAAATAGAGGAGGTCGACCCGTGTTGTCCAGTGGGTTTCAGCCCAGACGGGTCGGCCAGGTCCATCCACCGGGTCAGACGGGTCCACCGACAGGTCTGTCGGGTTGGACCTAAGGCCAGTGATAGGAGGCCCAACCCAGTAGAAAAATGTATAAATACCCCTAGGGGTGAAGTGTAGAAAGAAGGGAGAAACATTTGATACTTGTAAGATTGTTTAGTGTATACCAAATACCAAACACCAAACACCAAACGATCACTTATAATTCAAATCGAATTCGTCGTTTGATAAACCTATATATTAACCTCAATGGTTACTTGAAAAGTGATCAGGTTCAGACATGGGTAAAATGTATTTTTACATTTACTGTTTTTTAAATTACAGTTAATATAGAAGCAATTTTTGGGATTTAAAATAGAAGCAATTTTTTTAAAAATAGAAGCAAATTAATATTGAAGATTTAACAATAAAAAATAAGGATTTGGTAATTCTTTATTTAGAATATGAATTAGTTTGTGTGAAAAATTAATTTTAACAGGGTCAATTGCAAAAGAAAGTACACATTTTATAATAATTTGGATTGCGTCTCATAAATATTTCTAAGGACTTTTATTTCCGACCGGCGGCATGCCGCATCAAGCTAGGGTTAGGGTTTGAACTACGAAACTTGGATAAATCTGCTAAAATTAATCACACAATTAAAAAAAAAGACATTCCCTCACAATTCGGTTTCAGGAACTATTAAGGTTTCTATGGTTCGAATATCACTTAAATTTATCCGATGATATATTATATGACTTTGATATATCGTCCGAAAGTTGACAACTTTACATCTATAGAGAGATACCCTCCGTTATCAAAAAAAAAGTTTAACTTCAAAATCCTTGAGACTGAGTAATTATATAGTTTCTAAGTTTTCGCGAAGATTTTAATGATAATAATAATTCAGTAAAAATGGTGTCCCAAAGAAGCCAATGGTAATCTGGGAGAAACAGGCAAACAGCAATGTGTGGAAGGGTGTAATTGCAAAGTTTGAAAATGGGAAGGTTTTAGTTTGGTTTATAATGGAAAGACAAGGAGGTTTGAAATATTCAACCGTCATCTCATCATAAATACTACCACCGGGGGGAGTTGATTTCAATCATCTTTCTCTTCGACGGACGGACTAAGAACCGTGAGTCTGTGAGGCGATCGATCGGAGAAGAACATCGGAACATGAAAAGGAGGTCGCCTTCTCGTTATTCACCGGAGCCGAAAAGGACTCTGCTAACTGGTATGCACAGAGAGTTATATCCGATCGGAGAATCCTTATTGTTCCCTCTCCCCACCAATATGGTCCAGGTCTTTTTAGTGATTTTTTGCTGTTCTTTGCTTCCTTGCTGTGGTTTATGTTCTGTTTGACTTACTGATGAATCATTGGGGTTTTCCGAAAGGTTTTGATCGATTTATCATCTTGATTTTGAGTTCTATTGCGTGGTTGTTTTGCTGTGCGGTTTTCAGTAGGGTTTCGATTCTATGCAAATTTCTGAACTGTTTTCTGTTTGGTTCGATTTGGGGACTGTTCTATAGTTCAAGAATTTCTATTGCTATTTTTAGTTGTTGTTTTTGTGTGATGCTGACACTTTTGGGTCCAAAAGAATAATTTTCTTACCTTTCTGGGGATACTGTAAGGAATAGGGATATGGAAGTTATTTCAGCTCCAAATCAATACCTGTTTATATAATTGTTTCGTTTTTTTTTCTTCCTCTGCTTGTTTTTTTCTTGTGTTCAGATGCTGGAATGAACAACAATAATAAGTCAAATGAAGAAAATTATGTTCACGGTTTAGATTTCAATCTCAATGCCCGTCCGGCGGAAGACGATTCGTTTGAGTCGTCGAATCAAGCGACTCCAGTGAATCCCATTCATTTTACACCAAGTGGGTATAAAATTAATAACATACCACAGCAACAGGATGCTGCTTCTGCTACAATATCAATAAATCGACATATTGGTGCTAATATTGTCTATTCAGGTAGCCCTACTCGATTTATTGTGCCGACTGACTACCGACCTTCCCAATCCATTGAGCCAACTGAACCAGTGGTTCAACCGCAAATGTTCAATTTTGGTGTAAGAGTTGACGGTTGGACAGGTCAGGTCTTTCATCCGTCAGAGTTCTATCAGTCAACCTTTGGGGGATTTGATGCTACGATGGTCAATAACACCGCCTTGCCTGTTGTGTTCTTAAGCACATCTCCTCCTACTATGCAGGTATTTAGAAACTCAATTGGGGTTTTACTTAAAGGAATTACAGGTTAATTAAGATCAATTACAGGTTAATTAAGATCAATTACAGGTTAATGGTTAGAAATAGCAATGCTAACACTGTCATGCTCCAGGTGCAGAATCTATTTGCTGAAGCTCCACCTGGAGAAATCACCATCAGTGGCCATTCTGCGGTTGAACCCCAACCGTTGGGTATTTTTTTAGCACTATCTCTCGATCGTGTCATCCATTGAAATATCTTCTTTGAGATTTTTTTCTTTATATTACCTTCTTTCGATAAATTTCATGCAGTTACTGCATTCGGTGCTGAAGAAGAAGCATTAACGGCGCTAAGACTTGGTTTACATCACCCTGAATGTGAAATACAAATGCCAGAAACTGAAAGTGGCCAGAATAATCAGGCAAGAAAACAACACAAATATGCTTTCAAATGTCTTTAAACTTTAGACTCAATTTTGGTCATGAATGATTTGCAATGCAGATTAATGCTGTAGCAGATGTTGCTGAAGCTTCTGTGAAGGAATCAAAGATAGCTGAAGCTGCTGATGAAACTGAAGAAACTAATGAAAATAAGGAAGAGGAAGCTAAAGAAAAGGAAGCTACTTTCACATGTGCTGTGTGTTGGTGTCCATTGAAAGAGGAAACTTCAACCATCTGTGGCCATATATTTTGCTCTGAATGCATAAGAACTGCTATTAAAGCTCAAAAGAAATGTCCTACTTGCCGAAGAAAGCTGACCCGGAGGAACATCCATAGGGTTTACCTTCCTACATCAGATTAAGTTTCATCCCTTCATACATGCAATTCCTTACATGCAGCAGTTCCTATCCATCCATCTATTTATTTATCATCCATCTATTTATTTATCATCCATCTATTTATCTATCTATCAATCCATACATCCATACATCTATTTATCTATCAATCCATCCATCCATCCATATAACACGCCCAAGCTTTGCAGGAAGTGTTAAGTTATATCTAGTTGTTGTCTCAATCTATAATAAAAACTTACAAGAAGATTGAAATCCATTAATCTTCAATAGAAAATTGATAGCATATTTGTAGTGCCATATACAACCCCCCCCCCATAGGAGTTAAAACTCATTCATTGTCTAATCTCATCAGTTGTTCTAGTATCATCCATCAACAGTTTTTAAAGCAAATATTTTGGTGTATAATAATGTAGGTGAAGTTGTTTTGGTTTCATTCTTGTTTAGCATGTTGTTGCTGCTACTACAATACTAACCTGGTTAAGTCTGTATATTATCTTTCTTATGTATACTTGTACTTACTGTAGTAATGCATCTTGTTATTTTGTATCCATATCTGAAGCCATGGAGGTTGTAGAAATCAGCCATGTTTGCACCTTGAATCAACAAGGGCATTTTAAAAGAGATTATAAAAAGAAGATTTAACATAAAAAAATAGGTCAAATTTGAATTTAATAAATAGAAGACGTTCTAGATTATGTGCGGTTGGGACATCCATCAAACCTATTTTTTTTTAGATTTGCATTTTCGATTTTATTCTTATTCAATACACATGATGACTATCAGAAGGTTTTTAAACAGTTAGGATCAAGTAGACGTACACATACTTAATCCTAGGCCTGAATAAATATTCGGATATCTGAATTTTGCTTAATATTCAAATTTGAATCTATCAAAATTATTTGAATAAATTTTACATGAAATGCAAATCATTTACTATTAACATTAATGAAATGCAAACATTTAGTATTTTATTATAATAAATTTGGTGTGCTAAGTGCTATACCTCGGGGTGTAAATGGGTCGGGTCTGGGCTGGTTGGCTTGGCCCCAGATCCAGACCCATGAAGTTGGTCCAGGTCTGGCTCGGGTCCAGGTCCAGAAGGAAAATGTCTAGACCGGACCCAACCCAGACCCATAAAAAAATCCGGGTCTGGGCCGGGTCCAAATAGGGATTTTTTTTACCTAGAATAAATCAATAATTATACCCAAAAAAATAGTAAAATTCTAAAACATAAAATAAAAATATCATTCTAAGTCTATAATATTTAACGCATCAGTAACAACAACAAGTTTAATATCATTTGGAGGTGCATCATTCTCATTTGCAGGTAGAAGATCTTTGGGGAGAATATTTCATAACATTTCATAATAAAAATTAAACCCTAAGGTTGATGAAACTCTAAGATTGAAATTTATATACGGTCATTTAAGATTCACTCACCCTGAGGTTGATGAAACTCTAAGATTGAAATTTATATAAGGTCATTTAAAGATTCTTGGTATATTTATATTTAAATCCTAAAGTTAAAGATTGTATAGGTTAAGGAAATATAATAGGTATTTTTATCATTAAAACCTTAAACTATACTAAATTACTAATATATTATAAATATTTATAATATCCGGGTCCAGGTCCGACCAGGTCTGGCTACTATGGACCCGGACTACTAACTAGCAGGGTCTGGACGGGACCCGGACCTCCGGGTCCAAAACCTTTAATGGGGCTAAAATTATCCCAGACCTGAACCCAGAGATCGGGTCTGACCCGAACCCATTTACACCCCTAGCTATAACTAGTAACTACATATTGGGAAGAGATTGAAGCTCTTTTAAATTTTAGAAACATCCTCATCTCAGAGGTTGATCTTATAGATTGAAGGGTCAAGTGTGGAATGGAAAAAAGAATCATGATTAAAATCACCACCCAGTTTTAACTGCATGATACATAATTGATGCAGGTTTAAAAAAACAATAACAATAAGTCAAAAATCATGTCATAAAATGAAAAATGTTTAATATAAAAGTAAAACAAAATTACGATTAAAATGATATATGGATCGATACTGAACAAAAAATCTTAAATATATCACTTAGAACTCAGTCTTCTTTGGTAACTGCATATATTATAGTGTTCATTTTCACACACAATAAACCTCCATTAAGATGAAAATCAAGGTTCTTAAACTAATTGTGTAAAAAATGTTCCTTTTGAATTTGAGAGTCACTGATAATATCAAGTCTGCTGTGTTAAAGTCTTAAAGAGGATTAATGGAATAAGTTAAGTTAGTTTTGACTTTAATTAAGTTTGTCTATTTGAGGTTGAGGTTATTTACTATAAAAAAAATAGTCTATTTATTTTAGGCAAATGTGAGTTATTGTTAGTGGGTTAAGGTGTTTAAAGTCTTACATTGAACATGTAAAATAATTATTGAGATTTTATGGGAAAAGTTAGTTGAATTCCAGTTAATTTCTTGTTAAATCAAATGAAGACTGAACTGATGAGCTAATGAAAACTTTTTCCCTAAAATTCTAAATTACAGCCTTTTTACTCATCTCTAACAAAATCAATTTTAGTTGGTAGAGAACATATTTACAGAGTGGTGGTGATTGTGGAGTTAACAAGTTGCTATTGAACATCTGCTGCAGATCGCCCTTGAGTACGTGGCATTTTCTTTGCTCCATCTGCCATAGTCAACAAGCACAGATAAGTGTTGATGGTTATTAAATTTGTAGTTGATACTAAGAAGTAGAGAGTTCGTCAAATATACCATCTTCGACGTCCTTCATTTGGTAATAATGAGGAGCAATTTCAACCAACCAATCTGGTTTGAGCTCTGTGATCTGCAAAGGGAGAAACAAGAAAACATAACCATTTCATATATTATAACCAGTAAATCACAAGCTGCAGAAAATATTATGGCACATACCTGACGCATGTATTCTTTTGTTGTAAGTACCATTTCATGATAAACAACCCACCTTGGAAGAACCTGAGAAAACAAAATGAGTAGAAAATATGATATGTCTTGAATCTTGATTCACTTCAATATAATTTAAGCATGATATCTGGAAAAAATATTTTGCAATGAACCATTTACTGATTTACCTGGGATAAACCAGAACTTGGATGAATATGAACAGTCTGAGGATTTTTAACAGTTCTATATGCACCAGTTTTCTGTAGCTTTGCTGTATTATAGAAAAATCCTGGTGTACAGCAAAATTACAAAAAAGATGGATGAAGAAATGGTTGATACCAAAAGTTAAGTATAAAATTTATCCCATTATAAAAAAAACACTATACCTGCAGTTATAGCTTTCCTTATGGAATCTAAATCATTCATATTGGAAGAAGGTTCAATTTCAACCCTCTCTAAGAGACCTTCCAACTGATCTCGAATATCCCTCGCACGTTTCATGCTCCGTACCTAATAAAGTGAACGAAAACCATTCATCATACCTCTATTGCTCAATAAAAAACAGTAACAGCAAAGTTGTATATATACCTGTATATAATTTTCATAACACCATTGTGTAGAGAAATTTGTTTCTTTCCAAGAGTCATAAACCTAGAGTGATATTTGAATGAGATAGTCAGAAAACCAGCCATTAAAACAACACTAAAAAACATAATTTAAATAATGCACCTTAAGTAACGCGATATGATCTCCAACGTTTCCAGTGTGAAAATTCAGCCTGGCATTGTCTGCATGTACTTGTTTGTCCTTAGGACGATAGAATATTGAATTACCAACAGAAAGCATTGCAGCGGTGGAAATAATCTCTTCAGAGCACTTGTATTTGTCTGAAGCAACAATCATTTTTGAAAGCATGGGATCTAATGGGAATTCAGCCATTCTCCTCCCTACCTTAGTCAACTCACCACGACTGTTCAGTGCACTAAGAGCAAAAAGTAGCTCAAGTGCTTTAAGCAAAGCTTCCGAGGGTGGTGGGTCCATAAAATCAAAGTTAACTAAGTCATGAATACCCAGACTCTTGAGTGTGAGCACAGTATTGGCAAGGTTAGTTCTCTGTATCTCAGGAACGGTATTATCATCAAGATCGTGTTGGTAATTGTATGCGGTATACAACCGGAAACATTTTCCTGGTCCAGTTCGTCCAGATCTACCAGCTCTTTGCATTGCAGACGCTTTTGATATAGGACTAATCAATAAAGATTCCATACCCGTACGAGGGTTGTATGACTTGATCTTGCAAAACCCAGGATCAATGACATATTTTATCCCATCTATAGTAAGTGATGTTTCTGCTATATTTGTTGCCAAGACAACCTTACGAGCCCCTTCTGGTGTTGGTTCGAATATTTTTGCCTGAAGTTCAGTTGGAAGATTAGCGTAAATGGGACAAATTATAAGTTCAGAAATCTTAGTCCCCAATCCCCTTGTTCTGTGTTTCAGAATCTCATCTGCAGTTTCGATCTCTTCCTGCCCTGTAAGGAATACTAAAATATCACCTGGTTCTTGGGTTACATGTATCTGAAGAACAGTGACAATAGCAGCATCTAAATAATCAGCTTCTGGGGCTGTTGTAAAATGAATATCAACAGGATAACGCCTCCCTGGAATTTTGAAGATTGGAGCAGAATCAAAGTAATCACTGAACTTTTCAGCATCGAGAGTGGCACTGGAGATAAGCAACTTGAGATCTTTTCGAAAACGAGCAATATCCTGTAAGATCACGATTCAAAATCAATAGCTACAAAATCTGAGAAAACATAATATGTTTAATTAAGCATATTATTTTATTTTTAATATCTCAACGATACCTTTACCAAACCAAACAAAATATCTGTAGACAGAGTTCTCTCGTGGGCTTCATCAACCATTATGACACTAGAAACAATCAAAATGAATGATTAGAACTTTAGAAAAAGAAAAAACTAATGCCATTATAGAAAAGAGAAACATGCCTATAACTGGCTAAGTCAGGTTCACCGAGAAATTCCCTCAGTAACATTCCATCTGTCATGTATTTTACAACAGTCTTATCTGACGTACAATCTTCGAATCTAATAGAATATCCAACCTAAAGGTGAATCAACAAATTCAAAAGAATGACAGAAGGAGAATGATAGGTTTCACATGCAAAATATTTTTTTGAAAAGAACATACATATAAAATCAAAAAATTATATACACTAAAAAATAACTATAACCAGAAATGCATGACAATTATTGTATGTAACTATTGGTTTAGCTTTCAAAAAAATAACTATTGGTTTACGAAGCACTCGTCAAATCTTCATCTCTTATATTGTTATATATAAGAAGTACCTCATGACCAAGTTTAATACCCATCTCCTGAGAAACACGTGCAGCCACACTCATTGCTGCAACACGCCGAGGCTGGGTACATCCAACCTGTACTTGTGAAATAATAGGGCAATAACATGAGCTCGGAGAAAATAATCTAAAACATTATTTAACATGTGAACTTGGAATAATTTGCAAAAAAAATCTAGCAAAAGTATTTAATTTAAAGCAAAGTTTTTCAGGCGGTCATGCGATGGCCATGACTGCATGGCTGCATAGAGAGCCCAGCCGACGCCTAAAATCAGGTGGAAATTTATAATAAATCAGGTGGGAATTTATAATATTTATAATAAATCAGGTGGGAATTTATAATATTTATAATAAATCAGGTGGGAATTTATAATATTTATAATAAAATCAAGTTTTTTACAATATATACCCTGTGTTTATAAAATATATATATAATATTGTTGGAGTTAATTACAGATTGAAGGAGTTAATTGAAATTGAAATTAATTGCAAGGAGTTATTTGCAATTATTTCAGTGAACAATTAAATTAAATTATAAGGGAGGCATAAGTTAGATGGAGAGTATTATTCATGGACTAAATAATAAGTTATTGGGCCTAATGGATTAATTAGTTATCTAGGGGCCAGGGCACGCCTCCCAAAATAACTAATTATATAAAGCTCCTTTCTTTTCCTTTGTAATGTGTGCTGAACAGAATCGTGTGCCGTCTCCTATTTTTTTCTTGTAATTTTCATCACCAAGGGTAGGAGGAACCCAATCACCCCCAGGGAGTAGACATAGCTGAACCTCGTTAACAAAACATTCTCTTATTTTGTATTCTTTTTCTGTTCTTCCATCTTATTGAGTGTTTATTTCTGATCTGAATACACGTTTCAGATCAGTATTTTGTGTGGGATCAGTGAGGAGGAAAAGAGTGAGAGAGAGCCACCATTTCGAGTGAGGAAGAGAGAATCTGATCTTCCTGATCAGATCTGTTCGTGGATAAAAAGAAAATAACAAATATTTATAATAAATTTATTATATAATATATTTGCATCGGGATTTCTAAAGGAGCGGAGCTAGGATTTGCAGAAGTTACTCCGCTGAAAGAAGAACTAGAAGGTACGAGTGCAGATCTGCGAACGTCCACCAGATCTGCAGACGTGGGAGGAATAAGGTCCAGATCTGTGCAGATGTGGAGGAATAAGATTTTTTTTTAATATTTTATTTGGGTAAATGGGTTAGGCGGATCCAACTAACCCGGCCAACGCATGAAGGCAATCGCCTACATGCGCTAGACCGCATGATGGCATATGCGACGCCTAGGCGTCGTATAAAAAAGCTTGATTTAAAGATCAAACAAATGAAGTTTTCCTTGAGAATTAAAACATAATTACAGTTTTTCAATGTACCTTCCCACGTTCTGTAAACCCAGCTTCATGGAGATATTGCGGTATCTGAGTAGTTTTTCCAGAACCAGTTTCTCCAACGATTACAAGAACCTGGTAAGATAAAGAACATATGATTTTAGAAAGATGCTTACTATAAGAATTGGTAAACAAATACACACATTCTAATGACAGATATTAATACAAATGAGAAAGCATAACACCATCAAATTTGTCAAAGATATTGAAATTAAATAAAAAATAACTGTACTTTTACCAACATGAAAATAATTTTTTTTAAAAGCAATTAAATTTCATTAAAAAGCAATGCTCAAATTACAAAATAAAGAATAAAAGTAAAAAGAAATGAATAAGAAACTCATTGACTCTCTTCCATTAGCTATGTAGTATGGTTATAAAGTAACTAAATACGCTGCCTCAGGAGGTTGGTCTCCCATACTTCCATTATAAAAGTCTCCAAAGGGTGACAATAGCTCTTTTTGTAACACTCTGGATCAAAGGAAAGATTGATGTCCTTAATGACCTCCTTAAGGACTACCTCAAGAGACCTACTAACGTGTTGTCTGTATCTTTTGTTTCTTTCTGTCCATATATGTCACGACAAACACCCAATAGCATTCCATAGTAGTCCCCACTCCCCAAGGAGGAGAGTGGTCTGTGAATTTTTGCACAACCTCCGTAAGATCTCCCAATCTAATATCTGGATTAGATTAGTTTAGATTAGATTGGGTGCGAATTATAATATTCATTATTCTTCAAAAGACAAATTCAGGTGTTCAGCCAACAGAATTAGAAAAGACCTGGAATAAGAGCAGTCAAGGTTCCGGGTGCAAGTGCATATGCGCAGGTGCGACCCTACAGGGAGATGCACCTGGCACATCTCCCTTAGCCGGATCCGGGTAGGATCCGACCCAGATCCAGACCTGTTTTAAGTTATTTAAATAACTTAAAATAGGGTTTTGTTTTTATTTAAAAAAAGGCCAAAAAAAATTAATTTTAAGATCTTATAAATTTTTATGCCAAAAATTTATACATTGGTCCATGAAAAGAGCTATATTATTTTTAATATAAGCTCCTCCCACTCTTAAGACTTTATATTTGTTTTAAACAAAATGAATCTTTATTTATAGACCAACCTTCTTTGTGTTTTTTGAATTCTATCGATGTGAGACTAAAAAAGAGTAGTTAAATAAATTATTGTTATAGAATATTTTTGATGTTATAGATGTATTTTAAAAAGGCCCAACCCATTACATTATTATTTTTTAAAAGTCTCTTAGGTTATTTATTATTTTCTTTTTATAAAAGCCTCTCTGTCAAATATATATTTTCTTTTTTCAAAAAGAAAATATATAAAAAAATATATGAATTTCCTTTAGTTTTATATATATTTACGAAAATGCCACTGGCACATCTGTGCGTATATGCTCAAGTGCTCCAGGTAGTGGCACATCACGCAGAGGTGCATCCGGAACCTTAAGAGCAGTTGAAGAAGAGATGACTTTTAGATTCTTCTTCCAGATTGCATAGTAGGCAATCAGGAAGTACTTGCATTTTCCAACTTCTCAATTTCCTGAACGTGTTTAGGTGATCCCATTTCACCTTCCACAAGAGAAGAGAGAATTTAGTTTGCATTTTCGACCAAATTCCTTTGGCTAGCACATCTTTATGACTTCTATCTCTAATATTTTCCATCATTCCCCCAACTTGTTTATAAGAGTATCAGATGATTCAGATCTCCACACAGTCGTATTATTGACCCTACAATCCAAACATTTATCCATTAGATTCTTTTCTGAGATGAAAGCTTTTCAAAAATGTGAATCCTCTACAGTAAGCCTGATTTGAATATCTCTAAGTGTCTTCCCCTTAATATACCCTATCCTAGATCCATTTTACCAAAATAGAATCACTCTTATACCAGTACTTTGAGGCTCTTTTAATGTTGGTTGCAGTAGTTATAATACGAAGGTCTCTAACCCCTAGACCCCTTTCCGCCTTGGGAAAGTCCATTTGGGACCATGTGATCTCTTTCCTTCCACCCCATATAATTTATAAGTTCACCTTTTCACCTTCTTAGCAACAGAATCAAGGATAGTCATGTTTTATGCCCAATAGGTATACTTTCCATCTACTATCCAATTAACTAGTTGTATTCTTCCTCCATAGAAAAGACATTTCTCACTCCATCTTGGTAAGAGCGCCTCTATTGACTGGATTAGTTTCCAACATTGTCCAAACGATTTCTTTTTTCCCGTGATTGGTAGTCCCAGGTAAGATATGGGTAGACTTTTACAGCATATCCTAAGATATCATGAAGAGATTGGTCTTATGCGCATACTTTCGAAAAGGTGGAGGAGCTCTTGTTCGCATTTACTTCCAATACATAAAACAACGAGAATTTCTCAAGCAGTGCCTTAATTGCATTAAGCGATTTCGGATTTTCCTTTGAAAAGATGAGGATATCATCCGCATACATAAGGTGAGATATAAAAGTAGCACCATTAACCAAATAAATGTTTATCCTTTTGTTCCTCACTTCATTTTGTATCAATCTACCTAAAACGTTCATAACCATGTCAAATAGGATGGGGGATAGAGGATCACCCTGTCTAATCCCCCTTTGGCTTTTGAAGGGAGGGGTTGGAGTCCCTTCCACCAGTACCGAGAATGAAGCAGAGGATATGCAATTCCAAATCATTTTGCAGAATACAGGAGAAAATTCATAAGCCTCAAGAGTGGCAGGCAATTATAGCCTCCCACCTGACTGTGTCAAAGGCTTTTTTAAGGTCTGTACTCAAACAACATCTTTTGGGAGTTCTCTTTCTCCCAAAACCATGAACTATCTTATCAGTTAGAATTAGGGGTGGCAATAACAGACACGATTAGTAAAAAAACACGACACGACACGATTTTAACATGACACGAATACGACACGTTTATAATAGCGTCGGGTTAGTGTCGAAAGTTTTAACACGATTAATAATAGTGTCGGTTTAGTGTTTGTCTCTAAAAACACGACACGATCACACGAAACGTAAATTGACACAACACGATACGATTATATGACACGAAACGATTATTGATGAAATATAATATAATATTATAAAAATATCTAATATAGTAATATCAAATATAGTAATATTAAACATAGTAATATTAAATATCAAACGATTATTAATTATAAAAAAATATTAGATTTAGAGAGAATGGAGATGTAGCACAAATGGTAAAACATTTCCTCAGCATGCGAGAGGACATGGGTTCGATCCCCCATGTTTCCGAATTAATTATTTTAACTTGCAGGTTAAGTTCGAGCCCAGGCTCGCGGGCTCGAGCTCGCGAGCCCGAGCCTGGAAAGTCTCTGACGAGCCGAGCCCAGATGATACCTTAACGAGCCGAGCCCGAGCCCTGCTTTATAAGAAAAAGCTCGACTCGGCTCGTTTGACACCCTAGTCGTGTTGTGTCCGTATCGTGTCGTGTTAACACGAATTTTGTGTCATGTCAGTCGTGTTGTGTCGTGTCGACACGGATTCAGTCGTGTTCGTGTTAAATTTTTTTAACACGGGTCGTGTTCGTGTCTACGAAAAATTAGTCGTGTCAGTCGTGTTCGTGTCGTGTCAACACGAATTGCCAGTCCTAGTTAGAATGGTATTGTCCGAGATGAGTCTACCCTGAATGAAAGTTGCTTGATTTGGGGAGATGAGTTCACTAGAAACCTTACTGATCCTATCTGCTAAAAAATTTGTCATCAACTTGTAGATCAAGTTAACACATGAAATAGGCATGAAATCAGACATATCTGAGGTTGTGTCTCTGATCCATTGTGCCTCATGCGGTTTGATCTTAGTTTCTAAAATCGAAAATATATCTATAGATTTGAACCTAACTAACTCCTTGATTTCCTCATGCGATTCGTAGGAATTAAACCCCCTAATATTCCAAATTAGGAAATCCATTATAATATGACTTCCCTAATAGAAGATTCAGGTAAGGGATCACATGTCCTTCAGTGCGACATCTTCCACACCTACTTTGGAGCTAAGATCCCCTCCATGAGCATAATATATTCTCTTCCTACTACTCGCATTACTTCACAAGCCCTCTTGGCCTGATACCTTGGCCCAATCATGGTTTTCCACAGTCCTTATATCTGAGAGCTCAATCATTCCTTCCTTTTGCTGAATATGGGCAATCCTTGTTTTCCTTCTAGCATACTTCCTGTTTGCTTTCCTGTGTCTTCCCAGAGTAGTGATCATATTTAAAGAAGTATTCCCTAATCCTGCATTGGAAGAAGAGAACAGCCCCTTCGGGACCACCTTGGGCTCAAATGACGGCGTTGGTTGCGAATACAAGTTGAATCCTTTTCTTGGGGTACCCTTGTCCCGTAGACTGGGACGACATACCATCATTGACCTCCCAACTATAAATTGGTGAATTATTGCTTTACTCTTGCGTTGACTTCCCATTGTCCCCACTAGTGTCTTGGAAAACACCCTCATCTATTTCCACTATCAAAGCTCCCTTAATGAGCGAAGGTTGCAGAGACCTACGAGGAGAATGGGGTCTCTCCCTCCACCTGCAACCCTCAGTTGGGGGCCAACGATCTCAACCCTCTCTATTACATCATATTCCTCATGGTGCCCCTATATTGACACCCTCATCTATTTCTACCATAGTTCAAAAAAGCGGAAAGCGCTCCCAATTTCCAGGGAGCGCTTTTTTAGCTTTAACCGCTTTAGCGACGCTTAAAGCGAAAAAAGCGGTAGTGGCATAATTGTAAATATTTGCAATTTTTTTAAAAATTTCATATATACCCCTGTTTATATATATAATTTTTTCAAAACCTGTACATGTATGATGTATGATTAAACATAAAATATATATAAACCTGTCAATATTTGCCCATCATCTTAAAAATACACATCCAAAACAAATACATCCAAGTTATTTGAAAAAAACTATCAAATCATTTACCCTAATCATCTAGACGAGCACCTAATTTTATATTATCTAGGCGAGGTCTAGGGTTTGGGTAAGAAGTGTGAGTGAAAGTGAGGGTTAGGGTTTGTTAGAAGAGTAGAAAGGGAAATGAAAGAATTTAAGTTCTTCCATTTCGGGTAATGGGTTGGCCCAACCCATTTACCCGACCCGACCCGCGAACCCGCTAAAAAAAAGCGATCTGAAAAGCGGTCCTAGAAAACCGCTTTTCAGCTTTTATAGCTTTAAGCGCCGCTTTTAAAACTATGATTTCTACTATCAAAGCTTTCTTAATGAGCGAAGGTTGCAGAGACCTACGAGGAGAATGGAGTCTCCCCCTCCACCTGCAACCCTAAGTTGAGGGTCAACGATCTCAACCCTCTCTATTACATCATATTCTTCTTGTTGCCCCTGTATTGACTTGCCATTCTCCCTATCTACATTGATGTCTTTAGAGACATATGCACCCCCTTCCTTTGACCGGGCCTCTTGCGGGGTCCCCTTAATGGCCGAAGGCTTAGTAGATCTATAAGGAGAATGAGATCCCTCCCTCTCTACTCTCTCCCCTACATCACCCTCTTCTTGCTGCCCCTTCCTGATGTCCCAGGAGGCATCAACCTCATCATAAGTTTTCCCTTCCATCGACTAGGTCCCTTGTGGGGAACCCTTACTGGGCGAAAATTATATAGATCCACCAGGAGAATAAGTTCCTTCTCCCTCTCTACTTGTCACACTTTGTAGAGAGTCAACAGTCTCCACTTCATCTACTGCATCATTTTCTATCTGTTGCTCTTGTATCGACTTACCATTCTTTCTGTTTTTACTGGTGTCCTGGGAGACATCAACCTCGCCTACAGATGTGCCCCCTTCCGTATATTTGGACATCCCCTCCTGATTCACTTGCGAGGTTCCCTTAATGGATGAGGTTTGCACAACCCTATGAGATCCCTCATTCTCTTTACCAAAAAATACTTTGCTAGGATAAATCGACCACCTCCCTTTCACCTATTCCCTTTTGTATCCGGCCAAAGTCCTCATCATTGTCCAACTCCGCCCATCTGTTAGATATAGAGAGTGGATCTGAATTGATGGCCTTTCTCAACTTGCTCCGACCTTCGCACCAAGCATCATCCATGCCATTAGCTTCATCTTGCGGGATGATTATATTACAACTACATTCCACTCCAGAGATAGAGAGGGAGGCGGGATTTCTCCCATGGATGTCCGACAACACTTATCTGACCAGTGACTAAAACGTCCACATTTCAAACACTTCTGAGGTCTTCACCTATATTTCACCCCCAAGTATGTGGCATGTTTCCTTCCCATCCTTCTCTCGGATTATTACTCTGATTTCTCCAGGGAATCGGAAATTCGGAGTACTCTAAAAGCATACTCTAAGAGATTGCGGGTGTGACGCAGTATCTATGTGCTCCTCGCCTCCTCATACAAATGAATGCCTAGGACACTTGTTATTCTATCTATTGCATCATTAGAAAACATTCCCGGTAGAAGATTCCCAATGATTGGCCATTGAAACATTGTTTCATAGCCTCCGGATGGAGCTTGCTGATTTTAAAGGGAGTATCACATAACCTATCCCACGGACAATCACAAGAGTGCAAGTAGTCCGCCATCTCCCTAAACCTTACATCAAAGGTAGCATCACAAAATCTTACAATTTAAATGCCTCCATTGACCCCTCATTTTTTCCTCAACAAACAAATCATAGCCCCTATAGACGGAACCTCCCCCATTACTCTGAGTGATACTTTAAGTGCTTCCCCTGGTTTAGGGAGAAGAAGTTGGGACCTTTGCAAAGTGGCACAAGTAAACTCCTCCCTATTAGAAGGTCGTACAAACTGGAATCGTCTTAGATCCTCAGAATCAGGAGTAAACCACTTCCAATTATCCAATATACCTTTGTTGAAATCATCCCTCTTCCTAATCTTCTTCCATTTACGGAATCTGAGGAATCACGAGCAGGAGATGCGAGCAAAACGAATGAAACAGACCACGAAAAAGCAGAACGCGAGAAGAATCAAGAACTGAAGATTGCAAGCAAGAAATCGCTAGAAGACTTAATCTCTTTTAAGAGTTAAAACTAATCACGAGCAGGAGTCAAACAGAACGTGAATCCGATGTTCTGCTCAGAAGAAGCAAGAAATCAACCGACATTTGTATTTCTTTAATTTTCCAAGAAAGGCTCGCCAACAGTTAGAAAATGCCTTCTCGGAAGCGAGTTTCGAATGAAGAAATCTGATGATGGCAACCATCCGGTGATGAACACGCTGAGGAGGAGATGAAGAAATCAAGTAACAGAAATCCGTCGAACCAATCCCACCTCCATGGAAATCAAATATGATACCTTGAAATTAGAGTATCTCATTCTGGATATGTAACTTTTTATTCATTTTTCAGGCAGACAAAATGTAATATTAATTATTAGCATACCTGATGATTATTTATTGCCTCTAGAAGTTGTTCACGGTAAGGATATACTGGGAGTGTTTTCCGATCATCCTAGAAAAGTAGAAAATAAAAATGTCAAAATATTTCCATTATAATAACCAAAGAAATAATTAGATATGGGATTGATGATAGATTCAAACTTGAAGCTTTTGTAATTCAGATTTAGCAATAGCATCTGCTTCTTCAGTATCCAATTCATTTTCGTACTGCAAAACAAGAAGAAATATTACTCAGTATCAGAGATTCAGAGAGAACATAACAACTTGGAAAAAGTAAAAAGTATATAATTGATCAAAATAACTTGCAAAATATCAAGGGGATAAATATTTTCTCAACGTACCATTTCACCATCCATGACGGACTCCTTGATAAATTCAACACCATCCTCAAAGACATACCTGCGATAGAGTTGTAAAATATAAGTGATTCAAAATGTATTCAGTATAAGGAATTAAGGATCAATTCATTCAATTCAATGCACATCTTCGTAATCCAAAGAAAAGGAATAGCGATTGTGAACTCACTGAAAATCTTGAGAATCTTGTTTTTTATTCTTAGAGCCAAATGAAAGAGAAGCCTTTCCTGGTACATTAACAAATAAACATGTACACTAAGAAACTATAGAAAATAATAACTTGGAAAGATATATGCTGATATCTAGAAAATAATACCTTAAAAGTAAAAGAAAATTAAACATACTAAAAATATAATCATATCTTACAAAACATTATCATATCTTTTAAGTATTTTGCTCATTACTAAAAACATCAATATCAATTTGTTTATAAGCTCTAACCTACTCATCTTATTACAATCTCTGAACATCATTGTACTGTTCTTTAAATCATCGAAAAAAACTTGTTGAACCACTCTACGCTTTTTTATTAAAGAAGTAAGTTTAGCTATCTGATATAAAAAAATCATTCATAAAAAATGAGAAATTGGATATTGATGAATGGTACCTATGGGGCTAATGCCTGATTAAAATTTTGATAATCTGGATGATAATGGAAAGGTACGAAGACGCATTGGAAACTCATAATTAGGCCAAGCCATGAAAACCTATAATTGGGAATGAAAAGAGAATTAGACTGGTTCATCAGTCAAACCTCCTTTCTCACTTGGTACGAAATCTGTTAGGAGTTAGGACGTTTGGATCAATTGTGAGACTCGACCAATTAGGCCCGTGTGCAACCATGCCCATTACACAACCTCTATAAATAGTGAAAACCTCTTTAAAAATTGCTACCAGATTTATAATTGATCAAAGAAGATCAAACCATTCTCTCTTTTTTTCTTTTTTTCTTTTGAGAAAT
>LFYR01000863.1:22094-74021 GCA_001185155.1 Zostera marina | reverse complement strand
CTGGATCGGCGATTCCCATACCTGAATCGCCGACTCCCAGCCGTTACTTGAGTGGGCCCACGTCATTAAGGCACTCCTTAATAGGATACCTTAATGGGGTGGGTCCCACACTAATGAATGGGGAAACGTCCCCCAGGACCCTATAAAAGGGGTCCTTGGGGGACCTCTACCCTCAAGTCATTCCCACTTGACACACACCAACCAGAGCAACACTTGGAGCCCGAATCGCCTACTCCCAAGAGAGTCGCCGATTCCCCTCCCCTTCTGCAGGTACATTGACGTAGAGCGTGCGTCGTGGACTCCAAAGCCTCCGGCCTTCCTCGCGACCCCGCGAGCCTACTGGTAGCAGATTTCGTGCTTCATCAGCTGGCGCCGTCTGTGGGACTATCGAACTACGATATCCCGTCGTAATCGCGAAATTTTCTTCGCAAAGATCAGCTCGATTCCCTTAGGGTGAGTCGCTGACTTTGTGTCAAGGAATCTCCGATTCACACAGGCGCCCGATTGGACTACCAAGTCGCCGACATAAAGGATAAGTCGCCGAGTTAAGGCCAAGATCGGCAGTATGGTAGACTGCACATCTTGACCCTAGAAACTCGGCGAGTTAGCCCTAACTAGGCGACTTCCATACCTGAATCGCCGACTTACGACCGTTACTCGCCGCTAGCCAACGTCATAAATGTTACCATATATGACCATAGGCGCGATGTTCGCCCTTGATCAGAGAAATAAATTTAAGGATTTGACGTTTTACATTTGGGGTATAAACTTAAAATTAAAAATTTAAGAAATATTGAAAATTTAAAATGTAGGGGGTTAAATATAATTTTTTATGGATATAATTTAAATATAAACTTATGGGGGTTAAATATAATTTTTTTATGGATATATTTGATATATAAACTAATATATTTAATATTATATAGGGTTATTTATATAAATTATATTATATAAAATATTATATAAGGTTTAAATGTAATTTATCCGGGTACGGGTACTGTTCGTGGCGGGGATTTCAGTCGGGGTAGACCCACGACCCCACTCAATTATTGTTGTAAAGTTCATTTGTAGGAGCAAAGAGAGTAAGAGATTGTTCTTTTAGAACAAACAAATATCACTATTTAATATTTATAATTTAAAATGTATATTTTAATTTATAGTTTTAATGTTTTATTGTAAAAACATCAAATTTTAACTAGATATTTAATAAAATTAAAGATTTACTAGCACCTTTCGCAATTGGCATCATTGTATTATGTATATATAATATAAAACCCATTTCCAGAACTCCGCACGATGATCACGGTGCGGTACGTTCGTTCGATGCCGGACGGTCCCAACCATGGTACAGTGTCGTCCATGTGGACGACCATTTGCGATTTCGACCTTGGTACGGTGCCGTCCGATGGTCATTGGTCGGTCAGATCGCGGTGACCTTACCTGAAAATTTCTGATATAATATATGTATAAATAAAGGGATAAAAAAGGATAAAACAATGACATATATGAACGAAAAAAAATAAAAAATATAAACAACACATTAGTAAGTCTTCTGAGGTAATCTTTAAAAAGATCATTAAAGACACTCGTCTTTCTTTTGATTCAGAGTATTATAAGAAGAGTTTTGTCACTTTTTAAAAACATCTATGATGGAAGTATATGAAACCAACCTCCTAATTACTGTATAACTAAATGACATAGCTAATAGGAGAGAGTTAATGAACTTTTTATTTTTTACTTCTGTTTTTTATTTCTATATTTTATGTAAATTGAACATTGGTCTTATTTTTTTTAATGAAATTTAATTGTTAAAAAAAAAAAAAAAAAAGTAAAATAAGTTTACTTGAAAAAAATATCAGTGCAAACCCTGCATTTTTTTCTTTCTTTTCCAAATCATTTGAATAGATTCAATGCCCAAAATGAACACAATCATGACTTTCTTATCAAAATTTCTGAACATTTGTCCACATATTTTGAAATGTTTGAAAAAATTACAAAGATACAATAACTGATTTTGGAAAATTCACTTCTGTATATTTCAAAATTTCATACGTCCCAAGCATGAAGCTCGACGCTTCTTTACCGATCTTACACGGATTAGCTTCTTTTCCTGGTTATTGCCAATTGTGAACATATCCACACTTAAGATCTGCAATTATGACATGAACAGTAATAATATAAGCAAGTGATTCTTTCATACCTTGGTTCCTAGAGGTTTTTTTACTTTCCAGTATTTACAGCAAAGAAGCCCGCCGTAGCTCTGTGCTGAATCATAATCTCTATATAAAGCAAAACACATATCTGGATATCAGTAAAAATATCGACAGAGGAAGAAAAAAATTCAGAGCAGAATTTGTGAAATAGCTTGAACTGAAGGTTCGCATCCAAGAAAATTATAATGATCAATCCATGATTTAAAAACATAAATCAAACAATAGGTGACAAGTTATTAAATACTTAGTCAAACCTGATACATTTTAACAGTGGTTGTTGGATTATTACAGTTTGATTTCAATGTACAATAAACAATTCAATGTAAATATTTTCCAATGTAAGTTCCATAGTATTCTCCAAGATCTGTGAGGAGTCCAATAACCTAGAACCAATCCTCAACTTCTCAGTGACTAAACTCCCGATAATCTACCTAGGCTTGCCCATAACTGGCAAAGATAAATCATACAACCAATGCTGGAAACTGATCCAACCCATAGAATCCATGGTAGCCAGATGGAGTGGCAGGTGCCTCTCATATGGGGGTAGAATTCAGCTTGTAAATTGGATCTTAGCTGGCAAATATACCTACTGAGCTCAAGGGATTGCCTTACCCTCCTCTGTTCATAAGAAAGTCCAAAAATTAGCCTACCAATTTATATGGGATGGGAGAAAAGGAATCCCCTGGTCCCTGATTATCCTGCTTAAAGAGGAAGGGAGGCTAGGTGTTAGGAACCTACACACCATAGTCAAAGCTGTCCCAATAAAAAAAGGCAGCCATAATATGGATTAAGCAATCCATCTTAGATATGTGAAAGGGAAGGACATCCAATCCATCAACATTCGGCCCACCATTGACTCAAGTACTCAACTCAATGGAAGGAGTTAATGTACTATAGGGAACAAATAAACCAATGCATAGAATGCAGGACAGGCAATATTGTAATTTGGAAAATAGGAAATGGGAACCAAAATCTAGGTATAATTATAGAGGAATTGAGAACCAAGACACCCAAGGACAACATAGCAAAAGGTATATGAGACTTAAGACTCTGTTAATGCTCAACTCATGAGGGGTACCAATTCAACCTACTTGCATGCTTTGTGGTCAGGACAATGAAACTATCAGCCACCTGTTTTTAACTGTGAATACACTAGGAAACTCCTATTTAAAGTTGACTGAATTCCTAAACCAGGCACTGTGGAAAATCTCAAACAATCCAACCCCAACCCTCCTAAGTTCATACCTAATAGAATAGGAGATGCAATAGAGGCTTGCCAAAAACTGACACATCATGCATCTCCTTGAGTTCAAAAAAAAAATATGGGGCCTCCATTGGAAGACTCACTTGGCACATCTGGTCAGAAAGGAACAGAAGGCTACGACAACATGTTCTCAGACCTCCAGAGGCTCTATTTTATGATATTATTAGGGACTCTAGTCTTTCTTATAGATCAGAGAACTTTAAGAAAGATTGTGGTTCACAAATGGAAAGTACTACTATGCAGGTTTGGAAGATAAACCTCCTGAGGCTTCTCTTAGTTACTTGATCACTAAGGAATATTAGCTATATAGGAGAAGGTCGATGGAGGTGGAAACAACTCTATCACCCCCACCACATTTTATATCTTTCTATTTGTAACTCCAGGGGACTACCCTTCATTTCATTTAATGAGAAATATTTAATATTTGTAAAAAAAAAATCCAAAAAGAAACAATCATCGACCACTTAATTGTAACTATAAAACCTTTCTTGTATTTTACAAGAGATTGATGTTTCTAGCCTCATGAGTATGAAATATTTATCATTATAAAAATATTTTCACAAGCAGGCTAAGATAGTTTTCTGGTGGAATTAAAGAACTTGATAAATATATTAAAAAATAGATTGTTTATCTGATAATAAAAGAAATGCCAATTTGTCCTTGGAAGTAAAAGATGCAAAAAAAGGCAAATTAAGTCGATATGATTTTGAAAAAGGAGTTTTTTTGCAATGAAAACCCCTCCTAGAAAGATTAAACCCCCATGTGGCATACCCACTTGGTAAATTCAATGTGATATGCACTGATTGGAAATAGATCTCATGACTACATGCAAACTTTATTGTTATACTTAGAGCTAGACCCTCAGAATGATGATTTATGATTATAATAAAAGTGTATCAAAAAAAACTTTAAGAGCTCAAATTCATATGATAAATATTAATTTTAAATACTTACAGCTTATCTTTATCAAGAATTCCCATCCTTCTATTAGTGGACAAGTGTATTTTGCTTGGAGATAAGGTTGAATGGACAACTGTGCCACTGTATTCTTCCTCGTTGTAATATTTTTTATCACGTATCTTCAGTGCCTTGATCTCTTGATTAAGTTCATCTTCCCAGTGTTTGGATGACAAAACTGATGTACTGTTTTGGCTAAATTCATTTTGAGGCAGAACTTGATTGCTCTCGAGTTTCAAAGCACCAGGTATTCTAGAGGCGCTCTTTTCTGTTTCCTGAAGCCATGCACTTTCACATCGCTGTTTATCTATTTCTTCATTATTTATTCCCTGCATTGAAACATCTTTTTCAGAATGAATATTCTGAACAATTTCTTCAGGAGAGTAACTAATTTTCCCTGGCAGACCAAGAGAATCATAAGTTGAAACAAGTTTGCAACCCTCTGCATTGCTTTCTTTGTTTGATAATTCAATTATTTCTGAAGGATCTAATTTTACTGATGTCCCTTTTCTACATTTTTCTGCTAGAAGCCCAATTCTGACTTTCACATTTTGTCTAAGAACAATCTCAAGTGAATTTGTTATGCTGCTTAGGAATCCCTCAGCTCTGGTTTTTTTTGAGAGGTCCCTAAATGCAACAAAAATATCCAAAGAACCTACATAGCATAGGAAATAGAATCATGTGAGGCAAATAACATTTTTTACGCCATATCTTTTTGTAAAGACAAAATTAAGGGCAGTTGAAAAGTTTATTTTTCCTACACAACCAAATTTCAATATAAAAATTTACATACTACTCTCACACTTTAACAAGAATGCAGGGATGGGGTATCAAACTTCAAACCACCTCTCCTCTCTGTGGATTAGAGGAAGAGTCCATCCAGCATCTCTTCTTCAACTGTTCCTACTCTAGACACCTTTTACTGGAGGTCACAAGCAGCCTTAACAATATTTTATGGTCGAGGAGGGACCAGACACCTCCATCCCCCACAGATGATATCAGAATAGAAGACATCATGGAAATCATTGAAAAATTTACACACAGAGCCGGCTGCTGGGGAACCCACTGGCTAATACTAGGCTCTCTATCCTGGCACACATATGGTGTGAAAGGAATAGGAGGTTAAAAGTTAAAACAGCACACACTTAAACCCCCAGAAATAGTCAACAGAGAACTAATGAGGGATGTGAGCACTGCCTATGGTGCCACACCCTATAAGAAAAGCAATCTGTTACAGATTGAAATACATGCCATAGTTCTAAGAGAGTCCAACCTCTTGAGGTATCAGTCCATGGCTACTTAATGCCAGGGTTATAGCATTTTGAATAAGAGAGTGACAATGTTACTGTATATTTTTATATTTCAGCATTTTGCATGTATTTTATTTTCCCAACATTTGTAATCGGGTAATGCCTACCCCTACTTTTTCAAAAATGAAATCTTTAATAATATCAAAAAAAAGTGGCTAAGGACATTAAACAAAGATCTACAAAAAAATATAAAAATTATTACTTGTAATTTGTAAATATCGAGTAATTTAATAAAAAATCAAACTTTTTGAATCACAAATTAGTGTCATCTCCAAAATGCAGCCTCATGCAGCAAACGAAATACTCGAAAAACATATGTATGAGATATTATTTTCTAAATGATATTCTAAGCTAGTATCTTTATTCTTTCATACTATGACACTATTAAAAAATGAATATTTGACATCACTCAAAAGTATATCATGGTATTTAAAAAAAAATTAAACTTTAATTTTAAAGCAATCATACCGTGATCATCAGATATTGAAACTATTTTCCCATGATTGTAGAGCAAATTCCTCAAAATCTTATTATGGCATCTTTCTATGCACTTTCTCCAAACAGCATCGTACTTGTTGTACACATCACCATCATTAACAGAAGATGAGGTTATCGGCAAAGAATCAAAAGTAGCATTCTGCCACATAGACGACGAGGGACTACAAGAAGTATTTACATGAGGACTTGAGCGCCCACTGGCAGCTCTTGCAAATGAACCTGAGCTTGACTGATATAAATCATGTAAAACACCATATTTCGTATTTTCCAAGTTATCTTTAGCATCATTAAACATCTTTTTCTTTAATTTTGCAATGCTTTTGCTGCTGCTTACCCCACTTGAATGACTATGATCTGTTGGGTGTCCAGAACCAAGTTGTAACAATACTGCAGTGAACCAAGTTGAGCGTTCACTGGTATTCCGGAGTTGCTTTTCAGCATCTGAAAGTATTTTTAATGCTTGTTGTAACCTAACTAGTTCAACTTCAGTTACTGAACAGTAATGGAAAAGGGTAAACAAGTTTAAGGAATCAGAATAGTTATCAAGTGTGAAAAAAATGAAATGACCAAGCAGTTAAGAAATTTATATACTTGACATCATTAACAGAATAAATGAATTATTTTTTCATGTACTTTACTTTAGAAAAAGACTTACAGCTTCTTCCCCCTAGTACTGAATCACTAGACTTTGAGGCAGCTAATTGATGACTTCCGGCAATGATATCCATAATAACGCCTGCCAGTTGACACATTAATCTCATTGGACCAATGCCAGAATCCAACAATTCTCTGGACATTCTCACTGTTTCTGCAGTGTCAGAAGACAAGGCTATATCTAAAAGATCAATTAACTTCTCATCTGAGACAACTCCAACCTTGAAATTAAAAAATAAGATGAATTAGAACAATAAAATGCAGGGAAAAAAAGAATGTGTTCCTAAAAGACATGAAATGCACAATGAATTCAAAAGGCAGCACAATAGTAAATATCAGGAATCAGGATTTAAAAATGCGCACTTGAAAAACGTTCTTCAGCATAACCTTACCAGGTCATTTACAAGAGAGGCGGTGATTCTTTTACTAAATAAACTCAATTGGTCTAATATTGTTTCTGCGTCTCGCAGTGATCCATTGGAATTCAAAGCAATCAGATCTAGAGCTTCACAGTCAACATCATAGTGTTCTGCCAGAGACAATTTTTTTAGGCGATTTACAATGTCAACATCTTTGATTTTAGGGAAAAGATATTTCTGGCATCGTGATAGAACTGCACGAGGCAAGTTATCTGGATCGATGGTTATAAATAAAAAGACGACATGTGACATTGGATCTTCAAGGAATTTTATAAAAGACGACCATATCTTGTTGGATAACATGTGACACTCGTCAATAATAAAGATTTCATAACGTGTATAGTTTTTATGAATAGGCATGTTTTTCATCAGGTACCTAATCCTATCTATACCCTTCTTATTTGTGGCATCTACTTCTCTCACATTCAATCTTTTTCCAGAGGCAAAATCAGCACATTCTCTGCAAAATCCACAAGGTTTTTTCTCTTCTATAGATTTACAATTTAAAGCTGCAGAAAATATTCTCGCGACAGATGTTTTTCCAGTTCCTCGTGGTCCTTGAAAAAGATAAGCAGGAGCAATCCTTGCCCTTAAAACAGCATTGCTAAGTGACTGAGTAACAATATTTTGACCAACAACTTCCTGAAAAGACTTAGGCCTATATTTCAGACTCAGACATCTGTTATCAGACATGATTCCATTGTCAGAAACAGATGATGTTAAGTCAAATCCATCTTGACTTTTGTAATTAGACCATATACTCCCATCTAGACGGCTCAAAGCTTCCAAATCAAGCTCTCCCAAATTAGTTGACACTTCATCACTTTCAAAATCACCTGATGATCCTTCACGTTCACAACTGTCAGTCAACAAGGGTAAGCCTTGGGAATTCCTTGCCATATGTTTCCTTTTGTGAAGACCAGGTGATTTCTTCTTGTACAGAATTTTACATCCTTTTCTCCTCAGTGTATCAGACAAGGATGGTGAATACCAACCACCACTACCTCTGTCCTTCTTTCTTTTATAAGAATAACAGGGGAGTCCACAACCCTGGCGTCCTGGTAAATCCATTGGATGATCTTCCTCTTCATCAAAAGCTGCAGTTCCATCGGAGGAACAAAAGTTACTGGGGTTCTGATCTGCATATCCATTGTAAGAGCTAGTTGAGACTGGAGTGTGAGAGTAGCATGATCCATCCCTTCCGGTTACAGATTTTTTCAATAATTTTGAAGAATCGGACCAATTTCCATATCCAGGAAAAGCGAGTATTGGTGAAGTTGGCCGAGAAGTATGTACAATTTTCTGCAACGAATCAGGAATTGAATTCTGTGCATCGTCAAAGGTAGACTTTTCAGCATCTTCATCACCCACCATCATAGAGTTGAACGTGGCTAAAGTGCCGGATGGGATATCGAGCAACTTTGAAATTGCAATATCTCTTGCAGTACGATGCCTTGAAGTAGATTTTCTTCTCAATTTCTTTGCCGTTCGTCTCTGTGAGGTTTCTTTTTTTGCCTCTCTGAGATCAAGGCTATCGACAGGATTTTCCAAATCCTTCTGAAAATTTTCTAGGATGATATTAGGGCTTGCGGTGCATGATTCTTGTCTGCTATCTTTATCCACTTTAATTCCACTGTCACTGGATTTAGCTGACTGATGTCCCCAGTTGTAAAGGTATATCTTTTTCCGTTTGTTCTCAACTCTCAAAGGGATATCAGAATTACGTGCGGCCTCATCAAATTCAATACAAGTATTTGTAGCTGTGGTGTTCCGTATTTTATTATTTGTGCAATTTACGCTACAGCTACCAGCAGCTTCGGATCTAGAACTCAAAGGTGATCTCCAAGATGAGCATGTTTCAGGATCACGAAACAAGCGTGATTTACGAAGAACAGTGAGTTCTTTTTTAAGATGAAGTTCGCTTGGGCCAGAACATGACTTCATCATCTACACACTTGCTTTGAAGTTTGAGGAACCAAGCTTCAGCCACAATTTACACAGAAACAGTTATCATTCCTGAGAAGAAGAATAAGAAGAAAAACATCACACAAAAATCAAATTTATATTAACAGAACTTATTTCAACTTGGAGTTAAACATCCTCCTATTCACCTTCACCCAAAAACAAAAAGAATGCTCTACTGCAAAAACTGCAAAATAGATTTTTAAAAAGCAAACCCCCAACAACAACAACAAAAACAGCACAAGTTTGATTTGATTTACATTTCTAGTTTCAGTCTGAAGTCGATTACATCATCACAACTTTTTTTTTAAAAAAAAGACCCATTCGAATCCTTCTGCTTAATTTAAAGTTTTAAACCATAAATCTGAAAAGGGGCAGAAAAAAAAGACGACACCCTTTCAAAAGGCCCACAGACAGTAATGAAAAGATGCAAAACCTCGGAGTACAAACGGAATGCGCAGCAGACAGCAAGAGGATGGAGTGTCAGAGAAAGCTACGGCGGCGGTGGATCTGGCTAAGGAAGAAGAAATGAGAAACGAAATCAGGAAAGTAATGGAAAGATCAATCGAGCAACGAATATTATGGTAACTACAAATAATAAGAAGGAAATACACGCATTAAACACGGCAAGATTCTCATATCTTCCTACTTCAATTCCCATAATCATTCCCTTCGATTTCCCGATTCTTCCCTCTCTTTCTCTCTCTTTTTTAAGCTTCTGGGACTGCAGTTTCCTGTGCAGAGGAGTGCATGTGCTCACTCTTTGCTGTTCCTTATGAACAACACATCGCATTAAAATAGAAAATATATTTAAATCGCTATTCCTGATTTTCCACCTACGAGGAAGGAAGGAAAGAAGGACGAAAAGGTCTGAAAAAATTACAAAAAAGCACTAGAATGTGTCTCACTCTGCCACTTACAAAATTACTATTAAAGTTTCTAAGGATTCATGGTTTGATTTTTGAGGACTAACTTTATATCAAAAATGAGATCCTTCTTTTGTATTTCTCG
Organism: Zostera marina; assembly: GCA_001185155.1. Taxonomy (NCBI): domain Eukaryota; kingdom Viridiplantae; phylum Streptophyta; class Magnoliopsida; order Alismatales; family Zosteraceae; genus Zostera; species Zostera marina. Next base: position 63,733 of record LFYR01000863.1, on the reverse strand, counting down.
AGATGTGATAATGGTTGTATATCGTGTAATGAAAAATTAATAGTAAAATGAACATGATTTGTGTATATCATTCAGATGTATTCTCTATCATGGTTCAGAATAAATTTACTGTCGATTTTTTTTTAAAAAAAGGTCAAAATTTGCTTAGATGAACTGGATTGAGCGAGCGCATCAGATCTTTTTCGTATTTTTATATATCAATCCATAAATTCTGTCAAAAAACACAGATTACTTTAGAAAATATATAAATAGAATAGTCAAATTTTTAGATTATCTTCTAATCAACTTGAAACAAAGGTCGCCGGAGGAGAAGTCGGGAGGAGGTCAAGGTTGTTTTTGCTATTCAGACTCTGGTATATAATCTAGTAGGACAAAATATGACTTAATAGGTAAAGTAAAAATTACTGAAAGTCTGAAAATATAACTCAGAGTAATTAATGATTAATTTAATAGGAAATGGTTCTTAATTCTTATAAGATACCTAATATGAAATATCTCTTGAGATATTTTTCATCTCACCTTTAAATGAACATCCAACGGTTGTTTATTCCTTCAATTGTTAGATCTAGGAATGGTATGGAACAGATCAATAATATTCAGTTAATTTGAAATAAATTGTTATCTTATCAAATATATTTTTTCAGTTATCTCAGATTCTCAGTTGAATCTGCCCCTAATTTAATAATCGATAATAAAATCTACAATAAGTATCATTTGCTGTACATAAAACTACATGTAAGAAAACCTGAAAATCGCAAAAATAAGTCAATTTAAGTTGAAGCAGAAGCAGCAGTTTTGTTTATTTGAGTTGAAGGCAAATGAGTCAATACACCCCTAATTTAATGGAGTGATGGGATTGGATCTGCAGGAAGAAAGAGAGGGATAAGAAAAAAAATATTATCATATAAAGATGCTTTACAGTTGACGTGATATTACGATTAGATAAAAGTCACAAAGACCGCTCATTTTTTAATCAGATCATAAGAAGAAAATCTGACATAAGTGGAAGAAAAAAAATAATGAGATTCAAAATGTGAGCTAGTTAATTTCATCACTTTGGTGCAGTTTCATCAGAGTGTGCAGAAGGAGGGGGGGATTAATGCAGATGTTTCAGAAGAAGAAAAAACGATGAAATTAATGAGATTCAAAATGTGAGCTAATTAATTTCATCACTTTAGTGCAGTTTCATCAGAGTTTGATCATGTGCAGAAAGGAGGGGGAGGGATTAATGCTGATGTTTCAGAAGAAGAAAAAGCTTTGATGAATACACAAATTAAAAAAGAGAGAATATTAGGATTAATCTTTACCTTTTTTACATATGCTTCTTCCAGCAATCTGTATTTTCACTTGCACAGTTACACTAAATTAAAAATCTCACCTTAAGAATTAAAATCATTCGTTATAAAAATACTTCTTCGAGATTTGGCTCCATTATAAGAATAATGATCTTCAACTTCCTACAAATCATTTCAACCAGAAAATATAGGTTCAAAAATTTATTTTTATAACGCAAGAGAAAAATGAGGTTCAAATAACATACCTGGTCCCATCGAGTAAACATACTTTTTAGAAGCAAAAACATCAGAAAAAGCTTTTTGAAGTGCGTCTTTGGCAACCTTATAAATAAGCGTCGATGTCGCTCCCTCTTCTGCATACCTTATGGCATCTCGACAAAGATCATTGCATCTCCATTTGAATGCTTTGAGGCAATCGGGTGGGAATGGAGCATTATGTTCAGACAACAAAAGGCTGCATTTTGCATTCTTTGTCCATCGTCTGAGGATATAATTTTCTGGCAGAGTCATAATGCCAACTGCTAAACAAACTCTGAGGATATGCCTACATACAACTCCAGAGAATTCAAACTTGCAACAAGTACACCTGATTATCTTCTCAGAAGGATTGTAGGCAACAATGTGTGGAAAAGTACTATCTTCGACCTTTGTAACACGAAATCTATTTTGCAATTCATCCTCTATCTTATCCACTAATAATCCAGAGGATCCAGCAAGTTCCGCTTGGAACACATCAAATATTTCCCTTGTATATACATCCGAAGCATGTTTTTCCATTGTTGATGGGCTCTGTAAAACTGGTCGGGAACAGATAGTAGTTGAATCAGAAAGTACTTCAATTTCATACTGGCTTATTATGGCTTTATCAAACTGTGTTACTATATCCCTCAATGTGGTTGTCGTAATGGTGTGTCGTTGAAAAAATTTATGAACCGTCTCCAGTTTTGGGGTTTGTATTTCTGCAAAGAATGTGTATCTAACAAAAGTAGGTATCCATTTTTGCCTGATACTATACAAGTGTTGCAACCAAACATCATTCTCGACGTAATACTTTACAAGAAACTCATTCCATCCTACCTCAAATTGTTCAACGGATTCTGATTCGTTTACTAGTTTCTTAAACTCAACCTTAAAAGAAGGGTGGGAGGCATATGTATCAGCTAGTTTTACCTTGCACTTGCTAAAAATGTCTCTCTTGCAGAATCGATGGCAAACGCTTGGAAGCACTTTTTCAGACGAGGCTTCAATAACATCATCAAGAACTGTAACTAATGAAATCGGGCAACGTCCACTCATTGATGTGATCCATGTTTGGAACAACCAAGTAAATGAAGCTTCAGATTCATTTGTCATGAATGCACATCCAAAAACACAAAGCTGACCATGATGGTTTACTCCTGTGAAGGCAGCAAAAGGTACCAGTCGCTTGTTTTCTTTGCATGAAAGATCAAGCCTAACAGCATCGCCAAAGTAACTATATGCCATTTTTGCCCTAGCATCGGTCCAATACACATTGGAGACACAATTGTTCTTGTCAACTTGTAATGCATAGAAGAATGCAGGATTATCTGCTTGCTTACGTTTGAAATATTCTAAGAGGCTCTGAACAACTCCACCACCAGCACCCAATCCATTTTTTGGGGACTCGCTAGCACTCGGACCAATAATAAGCTCCCAAGGTTTCTTTGTGAGCTTCTTCAGCATAGAAGGAGATGTGTTATGGATCACTCCAAGAGGATGGCAATGCTCCGCAATGCATCTAGATACTACCCATCTCCCATTTTCCCTCCGATTGACCTGAAACATGGCTTTGCATCCTTCTCTAGAAGATACTCTATTCCGACGTTTCTTGGTGACGTCAAAAGGGTCCTTCTTAGTAGGTCGTCCCTGCTTGGAACACACAAACCTACGCATAATAACAGTTTCATCAACTCTTGATGTGAAGGACTTGCTGTTGCGTACACGAAAACCTACACGATCGGCGTAAGCAGAGTAAAATGATCGGGCTGCTTCTGCCGATTCAAACTCTAATCCAATAGCCGGATTTGATGAATATTCCATCTTAGATTCATCCATTTCCATCAAAACCATTTCTCCTCCCCTTTCTCCACCTTCTACCTCCTCCACCACTTCTACCACCCCTCCTACTTCCCCAACTCCTATTTCTCCCAATTCTACCACTCCCAACAATGGAGCATCCATGGATTCTTCTCTACCACACTGACCTATGGTTTCCATCATATTATTGTCCTCAACTTCAATTGGGAAAGACATGTTAGGTTCAACATCCACATCAACCTCGTGCATGAGAACAGAATCCATCATATGGATCAGAATGGCTAATAATTCTCGAAAGTATCAGTAACTAGGAATCATAAGCATTATTCCATTGCATCACCAAAAACGAATTAAAACAACTTTACTCACAGATGACTCGATCCGATCCGGTCCGGAATGAACGGAATGGAACCGTCGGAGGCTGTCGACGGATTTTTTGCCGTTGTTATTTCCGTTGGATATGGAGGGAAAAATTACTGTCGAGGATTTGGATTTGTCGATAGGTTTGTTTGAGGTGTTCTCGCAGGAACCCTAAAGGTAAAGCATTTCCATCGAAGACGCCCCTTCCTTTTATACACTAAAGGATGGATGGGTCCCAGTGAGGCTATTTATTTTATTTCGATATATTCAAGGAAATTTCGAATATTTCTCCTATTTTATATAAATCGTGTGTGTGGTTGCGGGTGGCTTCGCGGGTAAGAAGAAGTGATGAACTGAGAAGAAAAACTGAAAGAGGAACCATGAAGGCGGTGGCTGGACGTTCGCCGGTGTTCTTCAATCCGTCCATCGCTTTCTGTCGTCAATCCACTGACTTCCTCTGTCACACCGTCCCCAGTCCTCCTTACATCGTGTCGCCGGTGTCGGTTCTGCGGAGTTGTTCTTCTCCCATCAGCAGCAATTGTAGCCGTGGGATCACTACTGTTTCTGCTGCTGCGTCGTCATCCGTCGTCGCGGATGTGGACGCAGATGCTGTAGATCTAAGCAAGGGTTTAAAAGAGTTGTACAAAGGTTGCAAAAGTTGGAAATGGAATGGATACGACATCAATTTCATCGTACGGACTTCCGATCTTAATCCCGATTCTCCTCCACTTCTCCTTGTCCATGGATTCGGTGCCTCCGTTGGACACTGGCGCAGGTACGCATACATATCGAAATCTTCTCAATTTAGGTCTTTAAATTGGTCTAAATTTCAAACTATGATTCATATTCTGTCTAATTTGGGTAAAAAAAACTGATCTTACTCGTAACCAGGAATATTGGGATATTAGCAGAAAGCAACACTGTATATGCAATAGACCTGCTAGGTTTTGGGGCGTCGGATAAACCAACAGGGTTCGACTATACAATGGAGACATGGGCTCAGGTTAAGATTCAGTAATTAGTATTGTCATTTTTTTTAATTGAATCGTTTTGTACAATATGATCTAAATATTCTAAACCCCAATTGATCGAATTGAAACAGTTGATTTTAGATTTTCTGGCTGAAGTTGTGCAGAGGCCAACTATCTTGGTTGGCAACTCAGTGGGAAGCCTTGCTTGTGTTATTGCTGCAGCAGGTTTAATATAGGATTAAACATTCTATTCTCTAAAAAAAAGTTTAAGAAAAACACTTGTTAATGTCATTGATTGTTTATTTTATTTGTTTTCTCTGTTCAAACTTCAAACAGATTCTTCTGAAGGCCTGGTTGGAGGACTTGTGCTCCTTAATTGTTCAGGTGGGATGAACAATAAAGCAATTGTAGATGACTGGAGAATAAAGCTTTTGTTTCCCCTTCTTTTGTTGATTGATTTCTTGCTTAAACAAAAGGGGATTGCATCTGCGATTTTTAACCGTGTCAAGCAAAGGTACTTTTGGATTTTTATTCTGAGTCGTATTTACTATTTAGGCATCTTTTATTAAAACCTAAGTATTTAAGTGATAATGTGAATATATTCTGAATTATCCAATATTGGATTCTATTTTCACATGCAATCAATCAAAAATTCTTGTTGTTTTGTATGAACAGAAAGAATTTGAGGAACATCCTGCAATCCGTATATGGAAACAAAGAATCTGTCGATGACGATCTAGTTGAGGTAAGAGAAAAATAAATCATTCTCTAGAGTTCTGATAATTGGTTTAAACATTGGAATGCCTGCAAAAACAGATCATCCATCGGCCGACTAATGATGAAGGAGCTCTAGATGCTTTTGTTTCTGTTGTCACAGGTCCACCAGGACCAAATCCTGTGTCACTGATACCAAATATCTCTATGCCTGTTCTTATTTTATGGGGTGATGACGACCCATTCACTCCCATAGACGGGCCTGTAGGAAAGTATTTCTCTTCCCTCCCTTCAAAACTATCAAATGTTAAGCTCTGCATGCTTGAGGGAGTTGGCCATTGTCCTCATGATGACAGACCAGAGTTGGTGCATGAGAAGCTTATTCCATGGCTAGCTGCTCTTCCTGGTCTTTGAGTAATGGTGGGAGGCTTAGAAGGTATGTGGAATAAGCATTACACAAGGTCAGGATTTTTGTTCCTTTGTACAGAAACAAAAAACATTAACATGTCATTTTTTTGCATGAAATATGATTTTGTTCTAACATTAAGTTTTGAAAATTTTACCTTTATAACAAAAAAAATTGTTTTGAAAATTGTTCAATACACCCAAAATCCATCATGTATGTAATCATACAACATAACATGGCTATAAATAAGCCTACAAGGCTACAACTTATAACTTAATTATAAGATAAACGTATAGAGTTTCCAAACATAATCAGAACACATAAAACAAACTTTGGCCAGTCCACAGAAAGATCATGGATAGAGTCCACAAAACATCCTTCTAAATTCTAATCCTGCAGAAGATACCACAATTCACAACGCATTAAAGGATATTACTGCATAAAATCTGATTATATGCAATGCGAATTTGTAATCATTGATTCATTAATTCTAGGCTGAAGTAACAATGAAACAACATACCTCGTCCTCGTCGTCCTCGTCAGACTTCTTGAGACGAGTGGTGCCTCCTTCTTTGGTTATCGGCAGCTTCATATTCCCAAATGGAGTGGTGGCATCAACCATTCCTTTCAAGGTGTAACCAGTACCCCTTCCTCTAATCATATCCCATATACCAGATCCAATGTCCTTTGGCCTAAAGCTAAATGGTATCTTCATCAGACAAATTCCATTTTTGTCAATTATAGTTTCAGATTCTTGAAGATCAGCCTTTGCAATACTCACTTCACCCAGCCATAATTCATATTCCAAATCATTGAGTGCCAACTCAAAGTCATTCTTGTTCTCCAGCTTCAGATGCATGATCGCTGTAGTTTCTTCAAACGAAAAATGCTCAAACTGAATTTTTTCAACATCCATATCGGGCTTATATGGAATAGGAATTTCTCCATTTTTTTCAAGCGGAATAGTAAACCGTCCGAAGACAGGAACATCTACAATAAGATCAACCTTGACCTTATAAGGAATGATGCTTCCAGGTTTGATGTCATGGTAAGTGCTCTTTATATCATCATAAATCAAACTCAATGGTATCTTCACAGTCTCCGAACCATGTGCATGAATGGTTCCAGCATCAGGTATTAATCCTGATACCAGTTTCCTGCCATCACTTTCTATCAAATAATTGATGTCTATGAGAGGAATGGGAATAGGGTTTGGATTTGTGACTAAAATATCAATGACTAAATCAGCTTGCTTCATATTTATCAAGGGAATATGGATTCCACTAACATCAGCTGTTGGTTTGCCAAATCCAATTATCCCTTCGATTTTTTCCCCGACATCATGGATGAAATGCTTAACCGTGCCAATGAATCCACCACCTTCACCTTTCTCTTCTTCATTTTGGTCCTTGTCTTTGTGCTCTCTTTCAACTATTTCAACTTTATCAGAAGATTCCATATCTCTAACTCTGTAAGGTATGTAATTGTATGAATATATATAGTATGAACTATGAATATATAAGCATAAGAAACTATAAAAACAATGAAAAATTCCCACTAATTCTTATCTTGCAACTTCCACTGAGGTTGGATTTCACCATATGGATTTCTCTGTGAAATGGTTTGAGTATTTCACAACAAAATAATCGGATGAATGCAAATCCGAATCCTAATTTAGACATCCAATTCTTAGAAATCTTAGTGAATAAAACTCCCCCTAAACCACTGAAACTCTCTTTTTACTGGGATTTTCCGATCATCAAAACAAGCAAACAATCCAACCTCAAAAGTTACCGATCTCCAAAAAAAAAAGATTTGGTATGCGATCTACAGTCTAAGATCTGTACTCGTCCAAAAAATGCACAAATATCAAAAAGAAATGTAATCGGCGGCGATCCACGATCTTTAACAAGTGTGATCTTGTGGAAATCTGCCTGAATCTCCGATTCCCGGAACAAACAGGAAAAAAAAACATAGATAAAAAAATAAATCTGGATTCTGGAATTACCTGAGAAAGGAAGGAGACTTTTCCTGAGAGTGAGTGACGTAGAAGTGATTTGGTTGTTGTTTTGCTTCTGTTTTATATGGTTCGAATCTCATCCTATCCGATGAATCTCAGCCGTTGGATTCTCTTCCCAGTGGAGATTTTCTCACCGACACACGTAAAGATCTTTCCTATCAGTGCTCACTACTCATTGCTCAATAAGATCTTGACCGTTAATCGTTGGTGGAAAAAAGTCAAGTTGGATAAAACTGAAGGAGGAAAAAAGCGATCACACAGTTCTAACCCTAAATCCCAATTCAAGACCGATTTAGGCGGATCATGATGGGCGTCGTCGCATTTTTACCTTCCCCCAAAACGCAGAAGCAGGAGCAGCATCGTGAAGAAAAAGAAGAATAAAGAGATGTTCGCTGGAGGAATCAATCTTACTACCACCGACGGATTCGTGAACGGTAATTTGGTATACCATCTTTTTTTTTCTTCTTCTTTGCCTTGTGTTAAGGAATCTTGTTGATTTGCTGGTTTTTTTGTTTGTGAGTTGATCAGTGAATCGGGATATGGAGGAGATGATCAAGAATTTAGGAAATGAACCGTCTGTGGGTCTTTTCTTTGTTCAGAAGCATGCACAGGCTTCCATGCCTAATTTGATTAATCTCAAGAATAAGGTCATCGATACCAGTCGGGAAATAGTCTTCAATACTGAAGATTTGGAGGATTCGATTCTTTCCGTTAGATCAATGAGCGAACTTGGCATTCCAATCGCTGATTCGATGATTAAGGATATCGCTACTTCTTTGAGTATCATCTCAACATCGTACCCACGTCGCGGGTAATACCATAGTTTTTTATCATAAAATATAATTGACGTTCTTGAGTTTATTTGGTTTGATTGTTTGAATATGACTGACTATATCAGTCCCTACTAGTTCTGTGATCTTTGATGACAAAATTCAGCTCTGAAATTTTGATTTGCTCATTGATAAAAGTCTTCTTGCATTCTCAGCTTGATGGTGGAAACTTTTGCCAGTGAGGCTTAAAGTTTGGTGAAAATATCAGGAAAAAGGCTCTTGTATTTTCAATTTGCTTTGGAAAATGATTAAGGATTAGTGAACTAGGTTCTTAATATAGTCTTAAATGGCATAATTGAGTTTGGAAAAGCTAATCTTCTTGCTAACTAATATTAGTCAAGTTCAACGTGTGTTCAACAGGAATAGGCTTCCCTTTCCTAAATTTATGTGAAATATGACTAGGACCACTAGGGTATAAAGTTTGGCAAGATTATCAAGATTAAGGAAAATGCTTCTCTGATATAAACTTGATTGATATTAATTTGTAATATGGTTGGGGCTTATGCTCTTATCACCAATGACATAATTGAATATGAAATATGAATAACTAATTCTGTATGACAGTTTAAGTTTTGACAAGATCATCAGAATTAAGGAAAATGCTCCTCTGTTGTAAACTTGTTTGAAACTTTGAAGAAGTTGCTTCCAATATGACTAGGGCTTATGTCCTCAAGACGTCAACATAGTCTTTAATAACACAAGTGAGTTATGAATAACTGACATTTATTTTAGAGTTTGTAAGTTTGACAAGATCATCAGGATCGAGGAAAATGCTCATGTTATAAACTTGTTTGAAATCTTGAAGAAGTTGCTTCCAATATGACTAGGGCTTATGTCCTTAACATAGTCTTTAATAACACAAGTGAGTTATAAAATAACTGATTTTTTTTAGAGTTTGTAAGTTTGACAAGATCATTAGAAAAAGCCAAGAAAACTCTATCATCATTATCGTCATTGCTCTAAACATGGACCTTCAATCGCATAATTAAATTCTGAACAAAAGATTTTTCTCGTTTATTTTAGGATTTACGATTTGAGTTTTGCCAGATCATTGGAAAAAGGCTTATCCATTCTTAATATGCTTAGGGCTTATGCATCTATGTTTTAACGTTAATTATTTACTTTCAATGACTCAATTGTGTTTTGAATAACTGATGATGCTCATTACTTTTAAGCTTTTAACTTGATCATTACTACTATCTTTTGTATTTCTTAATTTCTTTAATGAGTATCAATAGGGTTACTACAAAAACTGCTCAGCATGAGGTTTTATTGATGTTTTATCTTGAAGGTTATATTTTGCTTACGCAGGTTAATTCTAAATCAAAGTTTGGTAGAAAATAGTAATATCACACCAAAGGCTGCATTGCCATCGTCATCATCACCATCCTTATATAACTACAATTCAGGTATCAGCCTGCAGGAAGAACCCAGTCAAGGTTATTTGTCAAAAGTATTCAAATCAGCTACAGTTCAGAAGGCAGCTACCAGATTTGGATGGTCTAAACATGATTCAACTTCTAAAGAACATGGATATAGTGAGATGCCAATGATCACTAATGATCGAAACATTGTGGAACATCAACAAAGCAATGAAACAGCTTCTATGATAGATAATTACGAACAGACTCATTCTGAAAAGGTGGTGAAATTGGCAAAATGGTTGGATGAAGAAGTTTAGGAAAACAGATGTAACTAACAGTAATATTGTTTGTTCAATTATTGCCTTATCTGTAATAAAATTATTGCCTTATCTGTGTGTATAGTGCATACTGATATTATAAACTTAAAATTGATGCTTTGGTGTCTGTGAAAGCATTTAAAAAAATCTTGGTTGTTGTTATGGAAGTAGATGACTGGAGCCTGGAGGTGTGAAGGTAGGTAGAACATCCAACCTCAAGAACAGTTGTTTATTTAGAATCATAAATGAACCACATGTATAACATTCATATTCCAATTGACATTACCAACCATGACATGACCAAATAACATGGGAGTGGTGTGTTAACTGTCACTCTCTACCTTCCAATTAATATTGGGTTTTGATGATGATAAATTAAAAACTGCATATCTTCAACTGTCAACTTTAATACATTATTTACATTATCCCAAGATGATGATAAAAAAATATGATAAACATATGGTTAATAAATATATTTTGAACCTTTAATTACCACTAGAACTTTAGAATTTATTGGGTTTATAAAAAATTATATGAATTGTGAATGACGAGGGTTCTAATGTCCCATCAGTGATTCCTGATAGGCACATTCAACTAACTCATGAATGCTATTTATTATATAAATACAAACTGCTTCTTAGCTATTATGTATATGTCTGTATGCCATTGAAAGATCTCACAGCATTATCTTGTAGTAACTACTTTTGGAAATGAACCCAATTGGATATTTCTTGAGTCATCTTCAGTTCGAATGCAATACAACCATGTTCCTTCTTTTTGTTCAAGTCTCGCTCTTACTTTTCCGCTGTTCTTCGGAATGCATAATCGAATGCCAACCTCTCAAGAACATGTTATTTTTGTATATTGTGAAGATGATGTCCATGATCATGTTGGTTTCAGCAACATTCGATGCTCGAAATGCTTCAGTCATAAACAGAGAAGAAAACCACACAAGTCTCGTGAATTCTGGCTTTTGGGTTTCTATTGAACTTTTCATCAGTCTGAACCAAATCATTGCAGCTATTGTTGTGCTGTCTTTGTCGAAAAATGAGAAACCAGAAATTGCATTGTTTACATGGGTGATAGGATACATTCTGGGTTGCATCACTACAGTCTCCCATATCTGCTGGCGCTACCACACTCGATCTGAAAACCAGGACATTGAGCAGGAGTCTAATATTCAAAGGTACATCTGCATATCTTATTGTTTTAGTAGTTTACTGGTTTCATAGATCAACCTGATCCATATTATAATTTAAGTATTTGACATGAAGAAATTACCAGGAACAGAGTTAATTACTTGGTTGATCACACAAAAATGTCTCTGGATTGTTTTTTTGTCGTGTGGTCTGCGGTCGGAAATGTATGGATTTTCGGCGGACATTCCTCTTTTGCTGATGCTCCCAATCTGCACAGGTAATTATCCTTTGATCTGTTAGAAATTTGAAAATATAATTCTGCATAGAGTGAGATATTTTCCTCTTTTCCAGGTTATGTACAGTGTTCATCACATTTAGCTATATTGGATATGCAGTGCCATTTATTTTGTGTGCTACCATCTGTTGCTGCATGCCATATATTATTTATATTACAGGTATTGATGAGGATACTCAGGATATTAACCACAAAAGAGGAACTTCCCCAGAGTTTATCAATACACTTCCCACCTGCAAGTTTAAAGCAAAAAGAGAACAAGGCAGTGAGTATTTGTGTGAGAATAATTGTGGAGAGTATGGGATATTGGGATATACCACTGGCAAGGAACAATTAAGTTCGGCCGAAGACGCTTTATGCTGTATTTGTCTATCGGAGTACGTCGATAATAGCATCATCAAAGAACTACCATGCACACACTTCTTCCACATGAAATGCATCGATAGGTGGCTAGAGATAGAGTCATTTTGCCCTTTGTGCAAGTCAGATGTATTGGAATCCACAAGCTCAGACATTTGGTTTAGTTAATACTTAATACTATTAGTGTGACATAGAATCACTTCACAGAGTTTGATTTAGTGTAAAGCAACTAACATGTAGCAAGTGTGTTACTAACTAAGTTAAAGGTACTCATTTTTTTCTTGACTGAATCAATTTAGACTCTTTTTTAAAATTCTTAGCCACGAACCTTAAATTGATAGCTGTTCCCTAATTCTAAATCATAAACACTAAAAACAAACTTCCAAATCCAAATATCAGATAAGACAGAAATAAAATCCATCAAAAACGATCAAAGATTTGAAATATCGAGGAGGAAAAATCAAGGCATACCTGAAAAAAAACGAACTAAAAACAAATCATTTTCGGCCTCAGAGGGATTACGGTTGGCGACTTGACGGTGTTCATCTGAGATCAATGTAGTTGTACATTTCAGATGATTTGATCGGAGTTTGGAATTTTTTTGAAGAGACCTGCCGGAACCGAATATGCGGAGACCGAATAACGGTGATCAGTGCCGGAGATAAGATTAGGTTGGTAACTTGGTAAGTAATAAGCCTAATTAAGATTATGATAAATTGTCAAAATACCCCTTTAATTGAAATGGGTTTAATATTGAATCTAACCTTCAACTTTTAAATATTTATGAAATATTTTGTCAACAATTTGCAAGATTGATAAAGTTTATGAAATATTTATGGATTTGGACTCGGCTGGTTATGTTCGATAAGTTCGGTAAGGAATAAAAAAAAAATATAACACAAATGGTAGAATACTCGCTTAACATACGAGAGGTCTCGAAATCGATCCCCCATATTTCCAATTTTTTTTTTAACCTACAGGTTAAGTTCAAGCCCGAGCCTAACAATTTTTTAATGAGTTGAGCCCGAGCCTAACAATTTTTTAACGAGTCGAGCCCGAGCTCGGCCAAACCAGGTTCGACGAACTCGAGCCTGAGCATGAGACTGTAGATTGAGGTAAGTGTAAGATTTGGAAGTTTATTTGGGTTGATTCGATAGAGTTTGTTTGGTTTTGGAAATTTGGTCTAAAAAAGGATGTAAGGTATTGGTTTTTTGAAAATCTTGTCAGTCATGTCTGTTGGGATTCTAGGGTTTTGGCAAGAGGTAGTCGGAGAACAGAGATTTTGCATTCTTTTTTTGATGATTTTTTTTATGATGATTGCTGTTCCCCTTTTTTTTGATCGCTCCTTCTTAGTGCATGTTCTTCATCCCAAGTTGTGTTATCAGTGTCTTGTAGAGAGTTCCAACTACCGGCTTTGTGAAAAGATCGGCCACGTTCATCCTTGTGTCTACTTTGTTAACTTGTAAGTTTTTCTCCATAATTTTTTCACAAACTGTATGAATATCTATTTCAATATGTTGGTTCTTTGATGCAACACTGGATTTCTTGTTATTGCTGCAACGGAGTTACTGTCAGTGAAGAGGATCGGTGTTTCGTGTCCTTCCTTGTAAGTTCCAATTTCCTTTAATAAGTTTGTTATCTATGTTATTTCCCAGCTTGTACTTGTATGCTAATGTCATGTACTCTGCTGATGAGTGAGCTACTGTGTGTTGATTTTTTGTTTGTCAATATATCAAAGAATTTCCTAAATAGATGGCGAATCTAGTTATCGACCTCCTTGTTGATGGGCAGGATATGCTCAGTCAAAATCTGAGAAGGCTTTGATCCCTGAGGATGTAGACCCCGAGAAGAAAAGTGCAAAACTAGGTGACTGTTTAATGTATCTTAAAACCTTAATTATGTGCTGCACTTAGGTCCCTTTGTTTGGGTTTAGCCATATTTTAACTTGATGCATTTATTGCAAAAGTTATATCTAGTCTAGCTACAGTTAGATATGCTAACTTTCCTACTGTGCTTCTGTAATGTGAAGGATCTTCAAGTTCTTTTTCATCACTTTCTTTTTTGTTTTATTCTTGTGTTTTTTTATCTAATAAACCAACATATCAATCATTCTCATTATTCCCTAACCTTAACCCTAATCCTAACACTAACACTAAACCCTAATCCTATTTTCTCTGCTCTATATATACACCTTTTTGTGCGAATGTGAATTATAATCTTAAAAAGTATTTTAGTCTTCCTAGATCTTTTATGTTGAAGAATTTTGTTAAGTCCCTTTTTGTTTTGTTTATTTTATCTATGTCATTCCCTGTGATCAGTAAGTCATCGACATAAGCTAGTATGAATGTCTTAGAACCTTGTTCCTCTTTGACAAATAATGCATAATTAGTTTTTGTTTGTTTAAATCCTATTGTTTTTAGTGCATTGTTTAGTTTATAGAACCACATTCTAGGAAGCATGTTTCAAGCCATATAGCGATTTCTTTAATTTGCAGACTAGATTTTTATTTTGTTGGTTTTGGTTTTCAATTATTAGTCTTTAGGGAATTTTCATGAAGACTTCTTTATTTAGTTCTCCATGTAGGAAGGTATTTTACATATCCATTTGGTGCAAGTGTCATCTGTTTTGTACTGCTAATGCTATTATTCTTTTTAAGGTTGTCATCCTAGAAACAAGTGCAAAATTGTCGGTATAATCAATTTCTTCTATTTGGTTATATCCTTTTGCAACTAGTCTGATCTTGTATCTTTTTAGTGATCCATCTGAATTAAAATTTGTTTTATATACCTATTTGTTACCTATTGCTTTTTTGCCTTCTGGTAGTTTTACAATTTTTCAAGTTTTGTTTTCCTTTAGGGCCTTTAGTTTATTTTCCATTGCTTCACACCAGTTCTTGTCTTTGATGACGCATGTGTATATGATTTTGGTTCTTTAGCCATGCTTATTTCTATCATGAATATTTTGAAATTTTCAAAAGTGTTACTTTTGTTTCTCATCATTATCGTCAAAGTTGCTCTAAAGAAATCATCCACTATGGTTAAAAAATATTTATGCCCTTTATGGATAGGTACTTTGTAGGGCCCCCATATATCAATATGCAATAACTCAAATATTTCTGCAGTTTTAGAATTGCTAAAAGGAAAAGAGAATCTAGTATGTTTTGTCATTTGAAAATTATTACAAAAATTATTGCTCTAATTTTAGCATAGAATCATTTGTCTAGCTTTCTAATTAGATCATATATATCTAAGTAGAGAGCGATGTCTCAATCTTTTATGTCAAATGTTTGTTGATGGGTTTTTGTTGACAGAGTAAGACTTTGGTTCTTCCAAGCTTTCTTTTTCTTCATACAGCATGTAGAGTCCATTAGTCCTCTTACCCATAGAAATCAAGTTCATCCTCGAATCTTGTATCAAACAATGATCAGGATGAAATGAAAAACAACATTTTAATTGTTTTGTCAGTTTTGTTACTAAGATCAAATTTATATTGAAATCAGTAATTTGTAAGACATTGTGTAATGTTAAGAGATTGTTTATCTTGTAATTCCCAATGCAATTTATAGTTGTTACTTGTGAATTTGGAAGATGAACAATGATTGATTTGACAAGTGTTTTTTATCACTAAGTATGATGACTGGTCCACAGATGTGGTCAGTTGCCCCACTGTTCCCGGTATCCCCGTACCCGGTACCCCCGTACCTGGACGGGCGGGTACGGGGATGGGGAGGATTTTCCTACCGAAGTAGGAAAATCTCCGTCCCCGGCCGAAATCCCCGACCATTTCCGGGTATGAGGATGGGGATTGAAATCCCAACCCCGGATAATCCCCATACCCAAGGAAAATTGTATATAAACCCTATAAAAAAATTTATATTGTATAATTTATATAAATAACCTTATACAATATATTAAATAGATAAATTTATATTTAAAATTATAAAATTAAATCTATATCCTAATTAAAAATTAAAAATCGTAAACTTAAAAGTTAAATCTATATTCTAATAAAACTGTAAACATAAAAAATAAAAACCCAATCGACAATCGTTCAATGATTCAATCCTAAATAACCTAATCTCCAAGTTCAAATACTCAAATAGCCACCGTCGACCATCTAGTTCTTATTCTTACACGTTGTTCCACCGTTTTACATCTTGTCTTCAAGGTCCTAAGGTAAATTGTTGCCTGTCTGCCTATATGAAGTTTTATTCTACTACATTTGTCGTTTGGAGTAAGGGTTTTATCTCCAGTATCATATTCAATTTTTTTTGTCTTTTATCTCCAGTATTCTATTAAATTTTTGTCTTTTATCTTCAGTATTCTACTAAATTTTTATCTTTTATCTCCAGTATTCTGCTACATTTTTTTTTATTCAACATCGTTACATCATAAACTTGGACCAGTATTTCCTGTACTTTATTATGGCCATTTCCTGACATTCCAGAGGAAGAGGGAGATACATATCAAAATGACTTTAATGAGTTCCCTTTAAATCTTGTTGATAATAATAACATTGATAATGTATCTCTAAATGTGGATGGCTTATTTGATGTTGTTTCAATCGAACCTGAACCCACTTTACATGAAGAGAGTGAGAGTTATGGTGAAGATGAAACAGAAAATTTCAATTCTGAAGATGAATGTTCTATATGATTCGTCTGAGTGAATTATATGTTTTATAATTTCATTTTTTTTTAAACAAAATAATTTTATTTTATTTATTCTACACTCTAATATTATAAAATATTCCTTTTGAAAATGGGACGCGGACATGGTCATAAACGGACAATCAACGAACGACCAGAACCAATAATAGAGCAAGAAATCGTAGAGGACCGCTTCGATGAAGAACATCGAATAAAGTGGACTAAGGGACTGAGGCAACCAGATGCACCAACTCCCGCTACTATTATTAAAAGCGGGTGAGTGCTTTCATTATAATTAATTAATTCATTATATTATATTATTTGATTTGATTGTTTTTATAAGACTTTTACGAACAAGGTAAGAAGTCAAATAGGAATATTAGTAAAAGGTAACATAACGTCACCTTTAACTAAATGGACTTCTTGGAAAGAAGAGGACAAGGAAAATCTCTTCGTCAAATTTTTGGTATGAATTATTTATTTATTTGTCATTTTTTTCCATATGTAATTTTTTTGTCTTTATGTAGTGCTACTTTTTATTTGAAGACATTCAATTGGCTCGTGAATGTTTTGATAATCATGTTCAACTGAATTATACATGTTGGTTGTATAAAGCGAAACAGCAAGAGGCAAAAAAGTAAGCCAAAGTTGACAAATTCACCAGATCTTGTACTCGATTTCCACCAATATACCTTTCTGCGGAAGTATGGAGTGAAATGGTAGAAAGTTGGTTAAAAGAAGATTGGCAAAAAAGATCTGAAAAAGCAACAGACAATCGGAAAGCCAATCCAGATTACATGCCATACACTGGTGGATCTTGTTCAGTTGCGGTCACTCATCAAAGAATGGTAAAAAAACAATTCTTTCATATAATTTACGTTTACCATTCTAATTTTTTTATGTATGAGAATCAAAATAAAGAAGCTGGTCATGAAGTCGGTCACTGTGAGGTTTATAAGAAAATACATAGTTTGGTTAAGACAAACTACGATTGGGCTCATCCAAAGGGAGGATGCTTCATTATAAGAAACTTCGTTAGAAATGCTTCGTTGTAAGTATTTTTATAAATTTAAGTCATATTATTTATTTTCATTTTTATAAGCTGACTATAATGAGCTCCAAAGAAATGCGATGGAAGCCGCTAGTATTGAGATCAACGATCAAGTACACTCATCAAATGGATCACACACATTGTCAGATAATTTAGAATTATGAGTGAAAGCAACTGAGGAAAAAAAGAAAGGCCGTGTGCTTGGAACAAGAGAAAGTGATCCAATGCCACTACCATCAAATCCTAATATGGTGACTTCACAGAACACAACTTCAGATATTTTAGAAATTCAACGACAAAAAAACAAAGAAGAGTTCGATCGAGCAGTTCAAGAAGCCATTCGAAAACAAATGCCGAATATAGTTAAGAAAGTAAGGGAAGGCTTACGTCGAGAGACGATTGAGGTAATTAGCATTTATATATATCATTTATATTTTCTTTGTAATTTTAATATAATTTTTTTTCATTAGGGTCAGTCGAGCTAAGGATAAGACAACATAATCACGCCTATTACAAGAGATTCGAATGTTGAAAATGTTGGCAAAAGTGCGACTAATAGCGTGACAGACACCAACAAATAGGTTTCTCTTTTTTTATATTTGGTTTGGTTTTCTTTTGAATGGTATGAATTGTATTGAATGGTATGAATTGTATTGAATGGTATAAATTGTATTGAATAGAATTTGTATGGATATTTTTGTATGTTTGAATGAAATTTCCATGTTTATGAATGAAATTTATATGTTTGAATGAAAATTATATGTTTGAATGAAATTTTCAGGTTATATGAACGTGTAAGAACTTACAATAGGCGTCTTTTAACATTTAAATTTTTCCTGAATTTTTTTCACAAATTATCCACGGCCTTAAAGCCATTTAGCCACTGATTTTGCCCGTGACCCTTCCATTTCCTTACTGTTTCAAACATTTAGCCATGGCCAAAAAAAAAATAGCCACTGATATTGGTCGTGGCCTTTTACTTTTCTTCCTGTTTCAAAAATTTAACTACCGCCAATAAAATATTAGCCACTGAATTATGCCTTGGCTATTTTTAAAAAAAAATTTACCCGATTACAGATGACCAAAATTAGCTACGGAAAATGGCCGTGGCTAAACCGTGGCCAAAAATCAGTAGCCACCAGACCTACAGCCACGGCTCCTCCCGTGGATCTTGGTCGTGGTTGTTTTCCTGTTTTCTTGTAGTGTGCATTCTCAATCTTCGAAATATTAAGGTGACGATTGTATCTGAGATCCAGAACATGCCAGTCCCCGTCTAGCACAAGAGTTAACCCCAATTAGTTATTTCATTTAACCTAATAAAAATATTATCATATTATAAATTCGGCACACGTCAGGTGTGCCAAACACTGTTTGCGCTATCTGCGCCATTCGTCCATGGTCGTTCGATTCGTCCATCACGTATGTTAATTACTAGTATAAACAATATTAAATTTGATACTATTAATATAAGAAAAGGTCTGATATGCAGAAGGAAAAGACAAAACAATTGAAGCTAGACTATAATGTAGGTAACACTTATAGTTCTGCAGGTTGAAAAAAAGTCATACAGTTGTCTAGGATAGACCATAATAGGTAATTAACAATAATAGGTCATTAACTATAAGATTTAATAATTAGTACTAATAAAAATAAGGAACATTAACAATAGATGACGTTCGAATAAAGTGGGTATATAACAAGACAAATTTCGACAGTAGTACAAACCATAATGATGTCGAAGTCCACAATCAAATCAGTAAACAGTAAACAAAATACTATTACAATCTATAAAGCGAGATTCACCCAAGATTCACGAAGAAAGGCCGAGAATGATCAAGTGTGTCACCGGCGGGAGTGGGATTTGGGGAAGAACAGAAAAACAAACTTTTGAAAACGATTAAAGAAACTGTGTATTGGTTTGAATTGTAAAAATTACATCAATTATTTATATTGTTTTAACTATTTTTATTACACCCCAGAAATCTCTACTTATACAATTAGGTCCTTGGAATTCTTTTAGTTCTCTTTTGAGCCGTTTGATTTTTGGGCTGGACAATTAATCTATTAACCTGTTATAAAGACATTCATCCATTAATCCATTAACAACATAATATTTAATAACCTGTTATTAATAAATTAATTATTAATACAGATTTAGATTGAGAGTTATGTTTAATTAACTATGTCTGATACAACCACCACTAAAAAAAATTTAAAAATAACTTGTTAAATAGTGTTGTGATTGACTTGGGGGCAACTAATTGTCTCCGTGTCTCGAGATCATATCCAAAATTTAAATTATGTCGTAGGCATACCATTAGAAAAGATTGTATATCTTTTTATGAGTCTGAAAAAAAAATCTTGTATTCGTAATTAAGTTCTATGAATGGTCGAATCTCTTTCACTAGTGATATGTGGATATCTATTCAGAACAAAGGATATGTGTGGCACTCACAACACATTATATTGATAGTAAGTGGACGATGAAGAAAAGAATTTTAAATTTTTACTATCTACCATCTCCACACACAGGGGTTGCAATAGCAGAGAGTCTATTACAGAAGATTTTTACTTGGAATCTTGATAGTAAGGTTATGTGTGTCACCTTAGATAATTGCTCAACGAATGATGTTGTTGTTAGACAATTGAACGAGATAATACCATCTGCTTCTATGTTGCTCGATGGAAAATTCTTTCATGTCAGATGCACAACCCACATTTTAAATTTGGCAGTGCAAGAAGGGGTAGATATTGCAAGGGATGTCACAAGCAAAATCAGAGATAGTGTTTAATATGTGAAATCATCAACTGTTCGACGACAAAAAATTTCGGTATGATTTAATTTTCGTATTTTATATGCATTTTTTAAAAATCAATTTTGGATAATCCATATTATAGGAAGTAGTTCGACAGATTGGATGCTCCAAAAAAAATTTGATATTGGATGTTCAAACTAGATGGAATTCGACATTTGAAATGTTAGAAACTGCATTACATTTTAAAAAAATCTTCGCAAAATTGACAATTATAGATCATATTTATAAGTTCGAACCTAATGAAGATGAGTGGAAGACTGCTGAAGTTATTGGTTCATGTTTCAGTTTGTTTTATAAAGTCATGCAAACTTTTTCAATGTCACTTTATCTTTCTTCAAATCATTATTTTCCGATAATTTGCAACATTCATTTGAAACTTCTAGAGTTTTGTAGAAGTTCAGATTCATTGGTTGTACAAATTGGTCAAGTCATGAAGAACAAGTTTGACAAATATTGGGAGCAGATGAATATCATATTGACTATTGCTTCCATTTTCGATCCCCGTTATAAGGTGATATTCAATCATTATGTTTAATTATATTGCATCTTATATTTGTGTTTTTAATTGATGAATTTATATGTTCTAGTTATCAAGGGTAAAATACTTCATGACAAAGATATACGGAAAGGAAACAACAATTATAATCGTCGACGAAATATGTCAATACGTTCGTTCAATCTACAATGAATACAATCTGAAATGCAAAAGAGGACAGTTTTTACCAACAATTAAATAATTTTTTACTGCATTAGAAATTATAATTTTTGTTTGACATTATCGATTGTATAGGTGAAAGTGGTGTGGAAAATAATGAATTCGATATCAATACTGAAATGGATAATGAAGCAAAGTTAGATCAATTTATGAACGAGGATGCGATGGAGGTTCAGATGACAGAAATGAACTAGAAATATATCTTAATGATTCATTGACAGCCAAACAACCGTCTTTCGATATTTTGAAGTGGTGGGAATTTAATGAAGTAATTAAAATATCCAGTTGTAGCACAGATGGCGAAAGATATCTTAGCTATACCAGTGTCAACAGTCGCACCTAAGTCATCTTTTAGTACTGGCGGACGTGTGATTCACAAGTTTAGAAGTACTCTAAACACTAAAGTTGTTGAAGCCCTTATTTGTAGCCAAGATTGGATTCATCATACAATGCCAGGTAGTGGTGAAGAAGTTGATGAAATTGAAGATTAATTAATTTCGATAATTTTTGTTCATTAATTAAATTATTATCCATTTACATTTGAATTATTTAATTTTTAACTATTTAGACTATTTACATTTAAATCAATATTTTAATTACATTAGTAAGTAGTAACATACTAACATTAGTATTTAGTAAATTACTGTTTAAAATAAATTTTAAAAAAAATAATATTTTGACCAGGGACGATTTTTGGGACCGGAGATTTTCCCGTCCCCGCTCACCTCTACTTACTGTCTATTATCCAAGTAGTGGCATTTCTACTATGAATGTTAAAACAAAAGGAATTTTGATTCTTACCAGTGTGGTTAGGGTCATTGTATGTTTCTGATGATTATACTTGTGCCCTTCCCATGTGTGTAGAGTGTCTTTCTCCTTCTGTTGTTTGATCCTGACTCTGATTAAAGAGGCATCTGATTTGGTTCATTATGTCTTGGTTGTTTTGATTTTCACTTTCATTTTGAAACTCAGGTTGATAGGAAGTGTTGTACATTGGCCCAATGATCATTTTCCCAATCTCTTTCAATTGTGTTGTAATCTTGGTTTTGCTCCTCCAATACATAGTTGTTTTCATTTTCTTGCCATTGTGGGTTATTAACTTCCTCAGAGTAACTGTTGTTTGAGTCCTTTGAGGTCTAAAATTGCTATTGGGATTGTATCTACCCCTGGAGCTTTGATAGTTTTGACCACTTGTTGGTTGACCAAGTGGTCTAAAAAGCCTCCTTTGTTGTTTGAATTGTGGAGTCATTGTCTGAGTGGGTGGTCTGAAGTTTTATGGGTTATTTCCATATGTTAGTCTCTCTGTGGGATAACCATATGTAATCGATAACATGTGTTTATTGTGTGCCCTAGACTCTTACAACCATTGCAGTAAGGCCTCTCTCCTTGTGGTTTTGGTGGCCTATATGGTGTTTGAGCTAATAGAGTTGTTGTTGACTCCTTTGGTATCTCAATGTCTCTTTGTTGTTCATCTTATGTTACCATAGAGTATGCTTTATTCAGGTCAGGTTGGGGTTCAGTAAACATGATTTTCCTGCTGACCTGTTTGAAGCTCTCATTTAATCACATTAGGAATTTAACGAGTCTTTCTTCTTGTATGACCTCTACACTTTTCCTGTTCATATCATATTCATTCGATAATTTTGTAAGTTTAGTGTAGTAGTTGCATACTGAGTCCTGCCCTTGTGTGAGGTTAAAGATTTTTGCTTATAATTGATAGACCAAAGGTCCATTCTGTATGTGGAACCTTTCTTTTAACTCCTTCCATAGGAAATGGGTTGTTTTGTAAAACAGAAAAGCTGAGGATAGTTCCTGGCTTAACCCATTAAGTATCCAGGATCTTACTAATGCATCAGTTGCTTTCCACCTCTGATGCTTGGCTTTTTCAGATGCTTCATCTGGTTCTGGTTCTTCTTCTGTTAAGAATTTTTCTTTATTTTTGGATTCCACAGTTATTATAAACTGTGTGCTCCAGACATTTCAGTTGTTTCCATCTATTTTGATACCAACTGTGTTTCTGGATTATTCGAGTATTATTGAACTAAATTTTCTCATGTCATTATTTATGTTTCTGAAGAAGAAAAATTGCAGATGGAGATTATGCTGCTGAAATGCACTATGAAGAAATTGGTGGTGATGCTTTAGAATGTATTGATCATGTAGTTGTTCCTAAGGAATTCCCTGTTTATCGTCCTCCTGATGATCCTGTGGTTTGGAAGAGTTTAGCTTGAACTGTACGGCGTGGATGATGATCCCAGACTTTGGTGTGTTAAGTACTATATGTGGAAGAATGAAGATCCCAACTTTGTAGATGATGATCCAGATGAAGGGCCTCAACCTCTCAATATTTGGGGCCCTTATGGTGATGAATGGGATGGGAGGTTTGATGAGAGATTTAATGATGATGAGGGTGTTGGTGGTATCTATGGATTTAGTGATGATGAGAAAGTTGCAAAAAATGATTCCTTTTGTATCCTGGAATGCAAGGAGGGTGAGTCAGTCAAAGACCTGCTACTGAAGAAGCGGAAAGCTGCTCTTAGGGCAACTTATAAGGATAATGCATTAATGCTATATCCCTTGGAGTTTGGGATGGCGTTTATCCTTCTCGTTTGTTAGATAACTTTGTGGATGTGAAGAAGAGGAATCTTTGATTGGAAGAAAAGAAGGAAACTCTCATGCTGTTTTTTTTGTTTTGGAAAGAAAGAAAAATATATTTTGATGATAGAAAACTCTGTGTTTTTTTTTTGAAATGTTTTGGTATGTTTTGATAAATGAAAACTTAATGAAATATGATGAAAAAAATGTGAAACAGACTTGTATAAAATGTGGAGAAAAAATTTGATGATAGAATTTTGTTTGAATTTTGATGTTGATGATTATGTTGGATCTTATTGCTCTGATACCATGTTAGATTACTATGAATCTTGATGTATAAATACAAATTGTGATTGATTGAAAATAAGCAAGATAATGTTTAACCAATGAAGATAAATGTGTATGGATATTCAAAATAAATAATATCAATACAGATTTCTGGAGAGACTGAAGAACGATGATAAAGTCTGATGAAGGATCTCCGACTCTTGATGTGAGCAAGCAAAATGGTCGAACTGATTCAGTGGATGCTTTGATGATTGTGAGCAGGATCCTTAGAAAATTGATCAGACATTCAAAGATGGTCAGCAAGAAGAAAACCTTAGAATTCAAATCCAGTGTGTGATCGGATGAGAACCAAGATGGTAAGTATTGTGTTATGCTAATCCTTATTTATAGATTAGTTTAAATGTTCAACGGCTATTAATATTAATTAGGAAGTTGGAGGGATTAATTGGGATTTGGAAAAGGCATGGCCATAATATTTGTTTATAAGAGTTGTCTAAGTAATATTTATATTTTATTCTTAATAGTAAGCAGTATTAATAACGTCGCCGTCCTACTATCGGGTCGGACCTTGGTGTTCCTGGATCCACGATGTGGGCTGAGGTCTGGGCCAAACCCTGATCAGATTCGGGTTGTGCTCTGGGCCAGATCCACTGCTGTTATCCTTAGATTGCTCCCAGTGGGCCGAGGTATCATCACCTATCTTATTCAGTGTTGATCAACTTCCACTATCCAAAACGGAGTGATATGATTCGTTTCGTCTGAACGATCAAAACATATTTTCGTACCATTGAATGACAAACCCATAATATACCTAACATCCTTTACAGTTAGCTCGAGTACCTTACATGGATGGAGCGGCGTTCACATTAAACCCTAAAGCGATTGGGAGGTGATGACGTAAGGCTGGAATGACGGCCGTTACAATCAAGCTAAATCTCTCTCTCTCACTCTCACTCTAGTATAGACTTTGTAGATTAGATAACCTACTGACTGTCTCGAGGTAGGAAGTATTAATAGCCTCACCGCCTTATATCTTCCTGTGGTGGATTGGGCTTGGGCCTTTTCCGGATTGTTGTGCTGGATTGAGTTCACTGCTGTTATCCTTGGATTACTCTTAGTGGGTTGAGGGTATCATTACGAGAATTAAAGAAACGAACTTATTCTAATGGAGGAAATAAATGTAGCTTGCACACAACCAATTCTAGAATATATATATTCCCAAATCACAATGTGAATATATTCATATTTCAGGTCCGCGTCAATAATGTGTTGAAATTACCAAAAATATCTTGTTGATTAAATAAAAGATTTAATATTTTATTTTGAAAATGGAAATATCTATTTTGTAGTGTTGCAATCTTGTTTGTCCATATTTATATATTTCAGAATAAAAAATACTCTTCATTTCAAAAACTTGACCATTATATTTTAATCAATCTTGGAATTTAGTTAAAGTTTCATTATTTGATTTGATTTCCTTACCAACCTACAATAATAGAGAAACACAATCAATTCTGAAAGAAAGAAAAAAAAAAAGCTAAATTATTGATGAATAGGGTATTCTTTTGGCTCACCTACTGATTTCGTGTGACTGGGTGCGACCACCTGATCTTCAAAATCTCATCTAAGGGCTTGGATTTTAGGGTGCTCCTGGTATTAATCGAGAATCAATCAGTAAAAACGACAAAAATTGGGTGCTACCACCTGATTCTGATCTTCAAAATTTCATCTAAGGACTTGGATTATTTTAGAGCGCACCCAATCGGTATTAATCGAGAATCAATCAATAAAAACGACAGAAATTGGATGCGACCATCTAATTCTGATCTTCAAAATTTCATCTAAGGACTTGAATTTTAGGGCGCACCCAATCGGTATTAATCGAGAATCAATTAGTAAAATCGACAGAAATTTGGGTGCGACCACATGATTTTGATCCTCAAAATTTCATCTAAAAGCTTGGATTTTAGGGCGCACCCAATCGGTATTAATCAAGAATCAATCAGTAAAAACGACAGGAATTGGGTGCGACCACCTGATTCTAATCTTCAAAATTTCATCTAAGGGCTTGGATTTTAGGACGCACCCAATAGTATTTATCGAAAACCAATCAGTAAAAACGACAGAAATTGGGTGCGACCACCTGATTCTGATCCTCAAAATTTCATCTAAGGACTTGGATTTTAGGACGCACTCATTCGGTATTAATCGAGAATCAATCAGTAAAAACGACAGAAATTGGATGCGACTGTCTGATTTTGATCTTCAAAATTTCATATAAGGGCTTGGATTTTAGGGCACACCCAATCGGTATTAATCGAGAATCAATCAGTAAAAACGATAAAAATTGGGTGCGACCACCTGGATTATGATCCTCAAAATTTCATCTAAGGGCTTGGATTTTAGGACGCACCCAATAGTATTTATCGAAAACCAATCAGTAAAAACGACAGAAATTGGGTGCGACCACCTGATTCTGATTCTCAAAATTTCATCTAAAGGCTTGGATTTTAGGACGCACCCAATCGGTATTAATCGAGAATCAATCAGTAAAAACGACAGAAATTGAGTGCGACCATTTGATTCTGATCCTCAAAATTTCATCTAAGGGCTTGGATTTTAGGGCACACCCAATGGTATTGATCAAGAATCAATCAGCAAAAATGATAAAAATATGGTGAGACCATCTAATTCTGATCCTCGACATTTCATCTAATTATTAACAAGTCTTGAATTTAGTAGAAATTACACTTAGGTCCTATGTTCAGTGTAATTTAATTTACAGTCATTTGGAATCTATTTTCTTAATTCCTGTTTAGTGTTAATTAATTCCTTTAACGATAACAAATTTGGCATCGGATGTTATGATTAGAAGTAGCCGGAGTAGTTGAATATATCGAAGGCCGAATCGGATAATTGATATTGTAACGTCCACGACCTCTTCTCCGATTCCTGTTTTTACCACTGCGATAAAAACTCTTAGTATTTACCACTTCCTTATAAACCGCTAATCCCTACCATTAAAATGCTATTAAAATCAACAAGACAATAATGGTATGACTTATGGAAGGAAATACTTTATGTTTTAATTTATTTTCAGAATTCCAAAATATCAAATACACTCTTCATCTCCCCACATCGCCATCTCTTCAATCCGATTATTGTTGAGTAGAAATCTACTCATCTGATCTCCGGCACTGAGATTTTGAGGTACTCTCTTGGCAAATTATAATAAATGGAGAGGACTACTATGATGATCCCCAGCACAATCAGTTTGATCTTCATGTTCTCCACCAGCACATTCAGCTTGGTCTTTATCTTCTCCACCAGCACATCCAGCTTGATCTTCATTTTCCTCCACCACCTCACTTTGATCGTCTTCTTGAAAACTTCTGTCTGAAACATTTAAAATTCATCCTACATTTTTTTTAAACATTTTAAGACTATGCGTTCTTATATATGCGATACCTGTGACCGGAGTTCCTTAGCTTTGTACATAAGTGATTCGATATTCACCCCACGAGTTATAACCTGCATGAGTCAATAATTAATTACCAGTGATCACCAGTCATAAGCATCATCCGGAGAAGAAGATCGATGGGGTTGGTACTTCATACTTGGGTTGACTTTTAATTTTATTTACCTTCTCATATGATTCCGTCATAACACTTTGGACTTCTGAAATCTTCGCATTGTATTTGGAAAATTTACTGATCTCCTGATTTTCAATAAAGTACTGCATGTGATCTTTCATTTTTGACCTGATCCAACTAAAAAATTGATTCATTAATCCTAACCCTAATCATTAAACCATATCGTCCGATACTCTAATTAATTAATAACCAAATTATTCATTCATTAGTACCATGCGACGGCGGTATCAGATTGTCCTCTGTCCAATCTCGTGGTGAAATCGTTCTTGACTCTTTCCAAGAAAGCAATCGGGATTTCCCTCCCGACCGATTCCAAGGCGACGACGCAATACGCTGCTCACATACATTCAGCAAACAACAAAAGCAGTAAATAACGAACAGAAATAATTACCAGATGAAATTAAAACATGATCGGAAACTATACTGCAACCGTTCTGGACGAGGTAATTAAAAGTGTAATCGTTGCAGCTGTAGTTGAACTTGTTGTCCGTCGCCGGAAGTTTCTGAAGACACTGCGCCGCAATCGACGTGAAATTCCCAGTGAATTTCATATATTCAACTAATATCAGTCCCTCGAGCCACGAAGCTGTAGATCAACTGTCTCTGCCCATTCTCTCCCATCTCTCTCACTCTCTAGCAGCACAAACTCTAGAACAAGAAAAATTTCTCCTTTATGCTGCTCTTTTCAAATAGTCAATGAATGGTCTCAAACAAGTGGATGCCATTTAATGAAGATCAAAAGTCTCACCTTTGATTTTCTTAAATTTTCCGACAAGATAATTGATCGTTGACTAAATTTACAGTTAGTTTTATAAAGTGAAGAGAGAGAAAGAAAGGATGAGAATGGTGATGAGGACAGCGCAAGTCTTCATGGTCATTTTCAGCACCAACAAAACGTTTTAGTAGACTAACGTGAAACACATCATGTAGACGACGCACATTTTTGTAACTGATCATTAACTAAATTTACCGTTAGTTTTATAAAAGTGAAGAAAGCGAAAGGAAGAATAAGAATGGTGATGAGACGGTGCAGTGGGGTAGTCATTTTCAACACCAACAAAACGTTTTAGTAGACTAACGTGAAAAACATCATGTATCATTGTTTCTATTGGCAACTTCACCCGATGAGCCACTATTCTGATCTTCTCTAGTACCTTGTACGGGCCGAAATACCTTCTTTCTATTTGTTGGACTTACGTATAGTCACCATGTTCTACCTATATTTCTGAAGTTTCACTAACACAAGATCCTTCAAAAGACTCATCCACCCTATTAGAATATGCTTAAACGTAAGTATTGTTGCAAACTTCTATTCACCACCTCCTTAGACTGTCTGCCGGTTTGTGGGTGGTAAGTTGAGCTCCTCAGCAGCTTTGTGCCATGCACCTTAAACAATGTTTTCCAGAACGAGCTCACAAAGATACGATCTCTATCTGAAAGTAACGCCTTGGGAAAACCATGCAGACATACTACTTCTTTGGATAATGATTCAGCGACGGATTGGGTCGAGATCGTTGATCTTAATGTCATGAAGTGAGTCCTTACTCAAGTGATCCACCATTACCAGTATTGTTGATTTTCTTGATGATAACGGTAGGTTGTGATGGTGTGTGGACTCGCGCTAAAGGGCTCACACACACAACTCTCTAGTATTACTCTTACTAATAATCGATCCCCTTTCCTGTTGAGCCAGGGGAGGTATTTATAGGACATCTCCCTGAAAGAGGAAGCGTTCACGCTCTCCTTCGCCAGATAGCGACAGTAGCGAGAACCGTCAACGGAAGACTAACAATATGATATTTGGTGGTGGTTCTGTTGACCAGAATAGGGGATATGTCCGGAAGGTGCTAATGTCGCAATCAAAATCTCGAGACAACAGAAAACGGGTCCGTGAAGAGAAGTCAATATACTTCTCCGAAGAGGACCTGGACGATGTTCTGCAATCTCATGAGGATCCACTCGTGATCCAAGCAGACATCGGTCTTGATTCCCGAGTCGAGAGGATAATTGTCGACAACGGCAGTTCTGCGGATATCCTCTACATGGACACTTTCACCAAAATGGGCTTTAAAAGGGAGGATCTATCTCCCTGTAAGGAAGCCATTTATGGGTTCACTAACGTCGCTGCCCCAGTGGCCGACGTTATTGATCTGAAAGTTTCCATCGGTTTCAGGCGAGGGAGGGTTAGTCGGACTTGCCGTTTCATAGTGGTGGAAGTAGAATCCACTTTCCACAGCATTTTCGGACGACCCTTCATCCATGGAATCAAGGCAGTCCCGTCTTCTTATCACCAATATTGCATACGATACCCTGTCAACGGGTTCGTTGCAACTGTCAAAGGATCACAAAAGGATTCTAGACAAGGGTATAAGACGGCAACCCAACTGACCAAATTAAACAACATGCTCGTCCATGTCCCACCCGACATTGGGGAGAGGGAAAAATTACAACCTGTGGACGAGACTGAAGTGTTTCAGCTAGTGGGGGACACGTGGCATTAGGGAAGGGGTTATCCTCTGACCTAAGAGTCAAGCTTGTGACTGTCCTGGAGGAGCACCAGGACAGGTTCGTTTGGGAGGGTGAGGCACCGACATAGATTGCGCGTCAAATCGTGACACACAAACTCAATGTCGACCCATCCATTCCAGCTCGGCGCCAGAAGCGTCGAGTATTCACTTCTGACAGGCGGGAAGCGGCCAACGAGGAAAAATCGAAACTTCTAAATGCTGGACACATTCAGGATGTTCGATATCCAACAGGCTAACCCCATCCTCGTCAAGATACCAATAAATGGCAAATGGCGCATGTACATTGATTTCACTGATCTCAATAAAACATGCCCCAAGGACAGTTACCCGTTGCCGTCTATCGACGAACTAGTCGACGAGATATCCGGTAACAAGCTTCTCTTTATGATGGATGTCCACTTGGGAAACAACCAAATCTTGATGCATGATCCTGATGAAGAAAAAACTGTATAATCAAAATTGTCGACATAGAAATATATTTTAATCATGTCAATTTAAACCCTAATTACACTATTAATCAATAGGGGTTAAATAAGTCAATTTATATTAAACCTAACTCCAATTAATTAATTAATCATTTGAGTTAAGGGTTTAAGTCAAAGTTAAAAGTCAAAATGGAATAATTGCATTTTTTACCTTGAATATTATTATTTGGAATAATTACATTTTTACCTTGAATATTATTATTATTATCTTTAACTCTTTATTTAAGGTATAATATTCCAAGATGACAAAAATACTATTCATGTTTGAATTATTCAAAGATAAGATTCTCCAAGGACAACACACTATCCAAGGAGAAAAGAACACTATTCATGTTTGAATTATTCAAAGATAATATTCCTCAAGGACAACACACTATCCAAGAATTTAAGATAAGATCAAAGACAGCTTGGATTTTTGTGAGAAATCAAGGAGCCATCTATTAAAGATCCAAGGGTGGACATTGAGTGACCAAGGCTATAAATAGAAGGGTAATCCCCTCATTTTCACTCACCACACTACAAGCAATCAAAGAGTTTTCACTCCACATTTGAGCTCTCACGTTTTTGTCTCCAAGCTTTCAAGTGCTCAAGTGTCCTAGCTTTCCAAAAGCTTCAAAAGCTCTTCAACTTCTTCTTCTAATCTTCTTATTCATCTCTACAAGTAAGAAGTGTTGTTTGCTTAAATATTTCACTCCTCTAATCACCTCTTGTGTGTGTCCACTTTGGTTGAGAGGGTTGTCTCAATAGTACCAAAGTGTGAGAGAAGGTTTTTGAGCTCAACCATAAAGCTCTAGTTTGGTTTTATAGAGTTTCCGGGAAAACTCTTAGGTCGAATCTACTTTGAAAGATTTCTAGGTTTTTAAGAGTTCCTTGATACTCTAAGGTGTGAGTTTACCCGTAAAAGACTGGTTCCTAAACGAAATTAGCCTTAAAGCTTAGAGAGGTTTTTAAGAGTTCCTTTGATACTCTAATTAAGGTGTGAGTCTACCCATAAAAGACTGGTTCCTAAGCGAAGTTAGCCTTAAAACTTAGAGAGGTTTTTAAGAGTTTCCTTGATACTCTAAGGTTTTGCTATTATCTTTAGGCTAGTGAATTCCGACAGTTGGCCGGGACTAGATTAGCCCTTGTTTGGGTGAACCAGTATAAATCCTCTTGTGTTGTTCTTTGTTAACTTTAGTTTTATCTTTCTTCTAAAAACAACTAAAACAACACTAAATTAAAAAGGATCCATCTTCCAGTCATCTGGTCAAAACAGAGGTTGACTACTTTACGCAGATCCCTCATCCAGTTATCTGATCATCTGATGTTATATAATCTTTCTTAAATCCTTTCAAGCATTTACTTATCGAATATATATATCCAGTTATCTGGTCATTTACTATATAACTTGTTTATCAAATATATCCAGTTATCTGGTCATTTACTTTATAATATAATTTGTGTTTGCAATATAACTTAGTATTTATATACTCAAGTTATTTACAACACTGATGAAGCACGAAATCTGCTACCAGTAGGCTCGCGGGGTCGCGAGGAGGGCCGGAGGCTTTGGAGTCCACGACGCACGCTCTACATCAATGTACCTGCAGAAGGGGAGGGGAATCGGCGACTCTCTTGGGAGTAGGCGATTCGGGCTCCCTGGATTGCTCTAGTGTGGCGTGTCAAGTGGGAGTGACCTGAGGGTAGAGGTCCCCCAAGGACCCCTTTTATAGGGTCCTGGGGGACGTTTCCCCATTCATTAGCGTGGGGCCCACCCCATTAAGGTATCCTATTGAAGGGTGCCTTAATGACGTGGGCCCACCCAAGTAACGGCTGGGAGTCGACGACTCAGGTATGGAAATCGCCGATCCAAAGGTTCTGTCGCCGACTCCCCATGAGCCAAGTGGCAGTCTACCAGAACTGACCACGAGGCCTAGAGTCAGCGATTCACCCCTGGAGTCGGCAACTTGGTAGTCCCAGTCGGCGACTCCCAGGTGCTGCCTTGAGTACTTGACGTAGACACTTCTTCCGAATTCGTGGAACTCTCCGGGGGTCCGGCATAAAGCGACGGAACTCTAGTCCTTGTCGAAGGGCGTTGTTGGGAGTGACTGACGTGATCAGGCATGTCTCACCAGTACTCCCCCTGAAGAGAGCATGGCAAAACACCCGTGTACCGCCAGTATCCCCCCCAAGCAAGGTGATCCGCATCAAGGCAAAAAGCGACAACATGGGATTGAGTCATTGCGCTCACAGCGACACTAATGACTCCGCGTGGTCCATGCACTATCAGATGACTGATTCACTATCAGAATCTAGTTCCAGGCCAATGGAACTACATGTTTATAGTCCTACTCTGATCAAGAGCGACTTTTGCTGTGTGGATTCTGGCCGAAGCGACAGAATGCGTGGATTCAATATTAGAATCTGATTCTGGCCGAAGCAACAGAATGCGTGGATTCATTATTCGAATCGGGTTCTGGCCGAAGCGACAGATCGCGAGGATTCACTATTAGAATCTGATTCTGGCCGAAGCGCTAGAATCTAGTTCACTATCAGAAGTGATGTTTATAGTCTACCTTGATCAAGAGCGACTTGATGTCCGCAACGACGGTTACCCCATAGGCCAAAGCGCAAGATGGGTCGAGATCATTAAGGTCAAAGTGACAAAATGATCTCCAAATGTTCGAAGAACTATTGAAGCCAAAGCGATAACATAATTCTTAGTCTGATTCTGGCCGAAGCGACAGAATCATGCCTGCAAAACAAAAAACAACCTGCAAAACAGCTACATCAGTCTAAATGATATATTTATTGATTTACTGACCTTGTCGTGTGGAGCTGCCTCTCATGCTACTCCTCCTTATGCTCAATAAATCCTTGATTGATCTGTCCGAAGTGACAGACCTATCATGCTCAAAAAGTGTGACAGCTTCTGGCCGAAACGACAAAAGTACCGGGAGAACTTGTGATACTCCCCTTGGATTTCGACGACTTCTGGCCGAAACGGCAGAAGTGTCGGGAAGAGCTTGTGATAGACCGAAGCGTCAAAATGACCTATGGTCTATTGAGGCCGAAGCGACGAGACAGACCGACTCACTATTAGAGTCTGACTCACTATCAGAGTCTGGCTCACTATCAGAGTCTGGCTCACTATCAGAGTCTGGCTCACTATCAGAGTCTGGCTCACTATCAGAGTCTGGCTCACTATCAGAGACTGGCTCACTATCAGAGACTGGCTCACTATTAGAACCTTTCCTGCAAAAAAGAAAACATCCTGCAAAACAACTAGATCAATCAAAAACTCATATTTAACTTACCGTGTGATTTTACCTTCCCCGATGCCTCTCCTTTGCTCAAATTGATCCTTGGTAAATCTGACCGAAACGACAGATCTTACCGTGCTCAACTTTTGACGACTTCTGGCCGGAGCGACAGAAGTGTCGGGAGAGTTTGTGATACTCCCCCCCGAAGTGTGACATCTTCTGGCCGAAGCGACAGAAGTGTCGGGAGAGCTTGTGATACTCCTCCCGTAATGTGACGACTTCTATCCAGATTGACGGAAGTGTCGGGAGAGCTTGTGATACTCCCCCCGAAATGTGACGACTTCTATCGACATTGACGGAAGTGTCGGGAGAGCTTGTGATACTCCCCCCGAAATTTGACGACTTTTATCCAAATAGACAGAAGTGTCGGGAGAGCTTGTGATACTCCCCCTCGAAATGTGACGACTTCTATCGAAATAGACAGAAGTGTCGGGAGAGCTTGTGATACTCCCCCTCGAAATGTGACGACTTCTATCCAAATTGACAGAAGTGTCGGGAGAGCTTGTGATACTCCTCCTCGAAATGTGACGACTTCTATCCAAATAGACAAAAGTGTCGGGAGAGCTTGTGATACTCCCCCTCGAAATGTGACGACTTCTATCCAAATTGACAGAAGTGTCGGGAGAGTGTGATGCTCCCCCTCGAGGATTGTGCCCTTGCGACACACAAACTTTTGGGATGAGTGTTTTTCGAAGTATGCGACTGTCGGCGAGCTATCTATTGTTTTTCCTTTGCTAATCTTTCATATAAATTACCCTTTAAATTATAACTAAGGCCCGAAACTAGATTCACAAGTCGTAATTTAGCCGCTCTGGACGTAAATATAAAAGTTATTTTAAATTATAAATCTTAAAAAATTTAAAAATTAACAACTAGTGATTTTTTTTTAAATTATAAAAATATCAATTTCTAATATTAACTTTAGTGGGTAAGTCTAATTTAATAAATTTTAAATTTGAAAATTCAATTTAATAAATTAGATATTTTAAATGTTATTGATGGGGGTGAAACCCGACCAGTACTCCAAGACGCGCAAGCAAGCGCCAAGCGGGGAACTCCACGGGAAACCGGACCGGAACTCAAGTGCGCATAGCTCTGCTTCGCTAGGAATCCTTTCGCTCCAAATGACTTGCCTTTAATGAGTGGGGGATGCCTCCTATTTATAAGGGTTCTTATGGGGGTAATCTGGTCATTTAGGCAGTAACCGCCTAACTGCCTAACTGATCAGATTGGGGCCCGAGATCGACTTTCCAGAGATCGACTTTCTAGGGATCGACTTTCCTAGGGATTGACTTTATTCAAAAGTCGATCCCAGGGAAATCGATCCTCAGGAAAGTCGATCTTCCTAGGATTCGACATGGGACCTCCCCAACCCTAGAATAGGTACCTTAACTCATCTTAGGCTATCCGGACTTCTAGTTGCTGGTAGGTTGTGACCGGGTTCGGGATACTGTATCACCAGTACTCCTCCCTCCTCCGCGTATTAGATACTTTGGGATACGTCTTTTAGTACTATGGTCTATGTGTTGGACCTTGTACTATCAGTATTCCCCCCCTCTTTGCGTGCTGGGATGTGGGTTTTTGGTGATGTCCCAGGATGCGAGATCCTCTCTCACCAGTATTCCCCCCCTCTCTACGCCTGCGAGGTTGTAACTATGCTTCCACGGAGGTTGTCACGCGCTTTTGCTAACTATTGTCCGGTTCGTCCTAGCCAAAGCATACTCCTTGCGCACCTGCCTAGCCCGATTTCCGTGCGGAACCCTGCTTGCCCACCTTGACGCCTTGCCTGAGCTATCTCCGAGCAATGTTCGAGTCCCCTTCCCTGTGGCGGGTTTTGAGAGTCGTCTCTTCTACCTATTTTTTATAAGTGAAGTTCTCTCTTTTGAGGTCTCTTGCCTCCCTCAATCTGTTGTTTCTGCGGTTGAGGTTGAGTGTGCTTCCTCATCTACCTAGGTTCTTCCATAGGTGAGGATTATTTTTTGTATACTTGCCCCCTCCTTTTGCTCGCCTTTCTGCGACTGAGGTTGAACGTGATCCCTCGTTTACCTACGTTCATCCGTAAGTGAGGATTATTTTTTGAATACTTGCCCCCTCCTTTTGCTCGCCTTTCTGCGACTGAGGTTGAGCGTGATCCCTCGTCTACCTACGTTCATCCGTAGGTGAGGATTATTTTTTTTGAATACTTGCCCCCTCCTTTTGCTCGCTTTTTTGCGACTGAGGTTGAGCGTGATCCCTCGTCTACCTACGTTTACCCGTAGGTGAGGATTATTTTTTGAACACTTGCCCCCTCCTTTTGCTCGCCTTTCTGCGACTCAGGTTGAGCGTGATCCCTTGTCTACCTACGTTCATCCGTAGGTGAGGGTTACTTTTTGAATACTTGCCCCCTCCTTTTGCTCGCCTTTCTGCGACTGAGGTTTATATTTGAGTACGTCCCTCGTCTAACCTACGCTCTTCCGTAGGTGAGGTTCACTCCTGAGTACGTCCCTCGTCTAACCTACGTTCTTCCGTAGGTGAGGTTTACTTTTGAACACTTACCCTTCTGTCTACGTTTTTTTGTAGAAAGGGTGTGTGTTTAGCCGGTGTGTCCCCCGTCTACCTACGTTCTTCCGTAGGTGAGGTTCACCTTTTGAGTTCATCCCTCGTCTAACCTACGTTCTTCCGTAGGGGAGGTTCGCTCTTGAGTACGTCCCTCGTCTAACCTACGTTCTTCCGTAGGTTAGGTTCACTCTTTTCCTTGGATGGAATACGCATCCTGACTCTGTTACCATTAAGACTTTCTCCGCCCACGTTCTTCCATAGGTAGAGTTAATTTGGCGTCCTACTTTGTTACTGCGTCCAGTAATGGTAGGAGTTCAAATATCTTAGTATGGCTCAGTTCATTCTGTTGCCGTATCGCCGCCCGAGTTGTGGACTTCCACGATTCCTTAGGAGTACTTCGTGTTACACCCTCCTGCCTTGGTGTGTTTCCGCAATTCCAACTTGTCAGGGTTCTTTTTTCTACACCCCTCCTGTGTGGGAAGAAAAGGTCGATCCCCTTGTTGAGTTTGATCGACTTTTGTGAAATGTCGATCCCTTTGTTGAGTTTGATCAACTTTTGTAGAATGTCGATCCCTTTGTTGATTTTGATCGACTTTTGTAGAATGTCGATCCCAGTGGTGCTCGTCGACTTTTGTTAAAAAGTCGATTCCTTGGGTCCTTGCATTGCTTCCTTTGTGAAAAAGTCGATTTCTGATGCTTTGGCCCAAAAGTCGAGTCCTTGTGTCAAAAAGTCGGTTTTACCCTTTTTTGTCCTTTTGTGCGGTCCTTGGGTCTATAAATAGAGCCCTTAGGTCCTCCTTCTCCTTCATCCATGGCTCTTCTTGTGAGTCACTTTGCTGATTTTATTCAGGGAGAGATTGAGGAGCTGGATCGAATTTTGAACATTTTGGATCCTCGATCCTCGGCCTTGGATCTTCTTTCTCTGCGCCAACTTATTGTTGAGCGGCGAGTGTTGCTGTTGCGGCCCGGGAATCCATTTTTGAAGAATGGTCTGGTGGCGATCTTCCGCCTGCCTCTTCTTCTGTTATCCCACCTCGTGGTCGACGTCGGAGGCGTCCCCGCCGCGGTGCTTCTCCGCTGGATCAGGTTCCTCGCCGCTTGCGTCGCCGTATCAACTTTAATTAGGAATCTGTAACATATTTTTTCATTCATCATTTTTCGTAATTTTGAATAAAGATACTTTACCTTTCCTTTTTCCTGACTTACACCTTTACTCTGAAGTACGTCGGTGTGGTTAGAGATTATCGACTCTTTTGAATCATGCCGATGTTTTCTTTTGGTCAGTTCCATCCTTTTCTGAAGATGTCGAGGTTTATACAGAAAGTCGATCTCATCTCTCCCTGGAGATGTCGATGTTTGTAAAAAGTCGATCTCATCTTTTTCTGAGGATGTCGATGTCGTGTGAATGTTGATTCTATCCTTTTCTGAAGATGTCGAAGTTTGTACAAAAAGTCGACCTCATTTCTCCCTGGAAATGTCGATGTTGTTCAAAAGTCGATCTCATCTTTTCCTGAGGATGTCGATCAGAATAATGCTGGAATGTCGATCCTGTCCTTCTCTTTTGAAGGTTTCGAATTCCTTGGTAAATGTCGACGTCTATTCCCCTTCTGGGAATGTCGAATTGAAATTTCTGTGGAATGTCGATCCTGTCCTTCTCTTTTGAAGGCTTCGAATTCCTTGTTAAATGTCGACGTCTATCCCCCTTCTGGGAATGTCGAACTGAAATTTATGTGGAATGTCGATCCTGTCCTTCTCTTTTGAAGGATTCGAATTCCTTGGTAAATGTCGACGTCTATTCCCCTTCTGGGAATGTCGAACTGAAATTTCTGTGGAATGTCGATCCTGTCCTTCTCTTTTGAAGGCTTCGAATTCCTTGTTAAATGTCGACGTCTATCCCCCTTCTGGGAATGTCGAACTGAAATTTCTGTGGAATGTCGATCCTGTCCTTCTCTTTTGAAGGCTTCGAATTCCTTGTTAAATGTCGACGTCTTTCCCCCTTCTGGGAATGTCGAACTGAATTTTCTGTGGAATGTCGATTCCAGTGGTGCTCGTCGACTTTTGTTAAAAAGTCGATTCCTTGGGTCCTTGCATCGCTTCCTTTGTGAAAAAGTCGATTTCTGATGCTTTGGCCCAAAAGTCGAGTCTAATGAAGCACGAAATCTGCTACCAGTGGGCTCGCGGGGTTGCGAGATGGGCCGGAGGCTGTGGAGTCCACGACGCGCGCTCTACGTCAAACACCTGCAGAAGAGGAGGGGAATCGGCGACTCACTTGGGAGTAGGCGATTCGGGCTCCTGGATGCTCTAGTGTGGAGTGTGTGTGTCAAGTGAAGATGTTGTGAATGGAGAACACCCCTAGGACCCCTTTTATAGGGTCCTAGAGGCGTTTCCATTCAATTGAGTGGGGCCCACCCCATTATGGTACCCTATTGAAGGGTGCCATAATGGTGTGGTCCCGCCCGCGTAATGGATGGGAGTCGGCGACTCAGGTGTGGGAGTCGCCGATCCAGAGGTGGAGTCGCCGATTCCTTTGAGGCCAAGTCCTCGGTCTACCAGACCCGAGTTCCCTGGCCGGAATCGGCGATACACCTCTGGAGTCGGCGACTCCCAAGTGTTGTCTTGGGCTCTTGACGTAGACACGTGCTCCGCACCGTGGAAGCCTTCCGGGGGTGCGGCATATAGCGACGGAACCCTATTCCTTGTTTGAAGGGCGTTGCTGGGAGTGACTGACGTAATCAGGCATGTCTCACCAGTCTGGGAGTGACTGACGTAATCAGGCATGTCTCACCAGTCTGGGAGTGACTGACGTAATCAGGCATGTCTCACCAGTACCCTCCCCTGAAGAGAGCATAGGAGACATGTGTGTACCGCCAGTATCCCCCCCCCAAGCAAGGTGATCCGCATCAAGGCCAAAGCGACAAGATGGGATCGAATCATCGCGGCCACAGCGACACAATGACTCTGTTATCCATGCACTATTAGATGGATTGATTCACTATCAGAATCTATTTCCAGGCCAATAGAACTACGTGTTTATAGTCCAACTCTGATCAGGAGCCACTCTTTCTGTGTTATCATCAAGGCCAAAGCGACAAGATGAGAGGAGATTATTAAGGCAAAGCGACAAAATAATTCCCGTCCATTAAGGCCAAAGCGACAAAATGGACCGACTCACTATCAGAGTCTGATTCTGGCCGAAGCGACAGAATGCGTGGATCCTGGCCAAAGCGACAGGATCTAGTTCACTATCAGAACTGATGTTTATAGTCCACCCTGATCAAGAGCGACTTTACGTCCGCAACGACAGTTACCCCACCAAGGCCGAAACGACAAAGTGGGTCGAGATCATTAAGGCCAAAGCGACAAAATGATCTCCAAGTCTATCAAGGCCAAAGCGACAAGATAGAAGAATTATTGAGGCCGAAGCGACAAAATAATTCTTGGTCCATTAAGGCCAAAGCGACAAAATGGACCGACTCACTATCAGAGTCTGATTCTGGCCGAAGCGACAGAATGCGTGGATCCTGGCCGAAGCGACAGGATCATTCCTGCAAAACAACTGTATCAGTCTAAAGGATATATTTATTGATTTACTGACCTTGTCGTGCGGGGCTGCTCCTCGTGCTGCTCCTCCGTATGCTCAATAAATCCTTGATTGATCTGGCCGGAGCGACAGATCTATCATGCTCATAATGTGACAGCTTCTGGCC
Source organism: Zostera marina (assembly GCA_001185155.1). Taxonomy (NCBI): domain Eukaryota; kingdom Viridiplantae; phylum Streptophyta; class Magnoliopsida; order Alismatales; family Zosteraceae; genus Zostera; species Zostera marina. Next base: position 23,278 of record LFYR01000863.1, on the reverse strand, counting down.
AAAGCGACAGAAGTGTCGGGAAGAGCTTATGATACTCCCCCCCGAGTTTGACGACTTCTGGCCGAAGCGACAGAAGTGTCGGGAAGAGCTTGTGATACTCCCCCCTTGAGATCATTAAGGCCGAAGCGTCAAAATGACCTCTAGTCTACTAAGGCCGAAGCGACGAAGCAGACCGACTCACTATCAGAGTCTGATTCTGACCAAGGCTACAGATCCACTATCAGGATCCGATTCTTGCCTCGGATACAGAACCTGCTGATTCACTATTAGAATCTGATTCCGGTCGAGGCTACAGATTCACTATCAGAATCCGATCCTAGCCCGGACTACGGAATCTTACCTGCAAAAAAGGAAAACACTCTGCAAAACAACTAGATTAGTCCATAAACGCATATATTTACTATTGAACTTACCGTGCGATTTACCTTTCGTGATGCCCTTCCTTTGCTCAAATTTGTCCTTGGTAAATCTGGCCGAAGCGGCAGAAGTGTCGGGAGAGCTTGTGATACTCCCCCTCGGAATTTGACGACTTCTGGCCGAAGCGACAGAAGTGTCGGGAGAGCTTGTGATACTCCCCCTGAAATTTGACGACTTCTGGCCGAAGCGACAGAAGTGTCGGGAGAGCTTGTGATACTCCCCCTCGGATTTTGACGACTTCTGGCCGAAGCGACAAAAGTGCCGGGAGAGCTTGTGATGCTCCCCCCGAAGATTGTGCTTTGGTGACATACAAATTTTTGGGACGAGTGTTTTTCGAAGTATGTGACTGTCGGTGAACTATCTATTGCTTTTCCTTTGCTAATCTTTCATATAAATTACCCTTTAAATTGTAACTAAGGCCCGAAACTAGATTCACAAGTCGTAATTTAGCCGCTCTGGACGTAAATTAGACTCTGCTAACCCTATTGCTAGCCACTCTGGGCGTAGACTTGGCCGTACGAATCGTAGCTCAGCCTACGGTTAAATTTACGGACAATTTATACCTCCAGATTAACGTAGAGTTACTAGAGATAGAGCAGACGACGAATCAGAAATATTCGACACTCAAGGGTTGCCCTAACGATGGAGAGAGCTTGTGATACTCCCTCCTAAAGTGTGACGACTTCTGGCCGAAGCGTCAGAAGTGTCGGGAGAGTTTGTGATACTCCCCTTTGAATTTTGACGACTTCTGGCCGAAGCGACAGAAG
>LFYR01000861.1:0-248373 GCA_001185155.1 Zostera marina | reverse complement strand
CTGACATAAAAGAAAAAGGCGGCACCCATCTGGGAGATACACAATCCAGAATATAAAAGAATCTCACTAACCAAGGAAGGGATCGGAAGGATCGGAAAGTTAGTGAAATAGATCCGATGGAGTGCCAGCATGAAATAAGGGGGCACGTTACCAGTGTTCTCAGAAGGGTATGCCCAGTACACTCTCTCTCTAAGCTCTAACCCCCTCAAAATTCTTTGGGCGGCATCCAGGGAAAGGGTGTTAGAGCAGCTACCCGCATTAGAGGAAAGGGGGTAACCCGGAATATCAGTCAGAGAGACTGCACAGAAAGAATCATAACCAGTCCCATACTCGCCCCGGTCGAGAATAGGGACAACGTGGAAACCGTTGCGAACAAGAACGGACCACTGGCGCCAAGAACCATCCATCTCCCGATAAAAGGATAGGGCACTCTTCTCCTCAAGAGGAGAAGGAAAGGGGTACTTCTCCTCCGTCTCAGGAGGGTAACCTAAAGGAGAGTCCTCTAAAATATGAATGTTCTGACTACAGACTTCGGGAGGAAGTTGAGCAGAACCGTCTGTAGTCGCAGATGGATCCTCCGTAATAGGAACCTCCTCAGGAATGGTAGACAAAATAATGGTAGGAGGAGGAGTCCTAACGACGGAGGGAGGGGTGCCTCCAATTTCTACATCCCGCTCTGGAGAAGAGGAGCTGTAGTAGGAAGAACCCGAGCTTCCCGAGCTAGATGTAGAAGACCCCGAACTGGAACGTGTGGGGGAAGAATGGGGAGAACCTACAAATAAAAAGAAACAAACAAAGGGTAAGTTACGAAATAAAAAAAATAATAGTAACTTACTAGGTACGGGCTTGCGCGTACGACGAGAAAGAGCTTTTCGCTTACTTCCAACAGGTAAGGAGGAAGGCGAATCAACTCTAGACTCTGATTCAGCAGGAGCAGCCTGAACCTCGGTGGGAACAGACTCTATTACGGCAGTATCAGCTTGAGAAGCCTGAGGGCTGGTAACAATAGCCCGCTCCTCATTGAGAGGAAGATCTTGCTGCGAATCCTTGTTAGAAGACATTATGAACTTGCACGAAGAACATAGCAGTTAGCCCAAGTTATGGCAAAAGTCGATCCCAAGAAAAGTCGATCCGGACTTCAGGGAATCGAACTAGCAGTATAAGGGAAGTCGACCTCAGAAGTCGATCCCAGGGAAGTCGACCTCAGATGTCGATCCCAGGAAAGTCGACCTTCAGGAGACAAGGGTCTCAGGAAGTCGACACCAGTAAATTCGAACCAAGGGAAGCACTTCGGGAGCGCAAAGGCTATACCCATGGAAGTCGATCCCAGTAAAAATGGATTCAACTTTGAAAAGTCGATGACAAGGCGTCAAACCTCACAAAGTCGGACCACAGTCCAAAGGGGAACAACTTCGAAAAGGACCGACTTTCAGAAAAGTCGGACCCCAAGGAAGTCGAACCCGGTGCAACTTCAGAAGAGCCCGACAACAAAAGTCGGACCCCATAAAGCTGCACCTCCAAGGCTCAAGTCGAAGCCTTACGCGCGCTGGAAGTCGAAGCGGAGAAGCGGGATGTCGAAGCGAGATGTCGAAGCGAAGAAGCCTGAAAGTCGATGCGAGAAAGTCGATCGGTCGGAGCGAAGAAAACGAGTGAGAAACAAATGAACTCCCTCCGCTATTTATAGGGGAAAGTCGAAGACGAACCGTCGTGGACACTGTTCATCCGGGTCGACCCGTTGGGCCGGAAAGCCCACGGGCCCGGCAGGCCCACGACGGCCCAGTCCAAGAAAAACCTCAAAATCCGACTAGATGGCATCGACATTCCAGGAAAAATCATCGACATTTCAGAAAAAGGCATCGACATTTGTCAAGGAATTCGAAACCTTCAAAAGAGAAGGTCAGGATCGACATTCCACAGAAAATTAAGTTCGACATTCCCAGAAAAGGGGGATATACGTCGACATTTACCAAGGAATTCGAAACCTTCAAAACAGAAGGTCAGGATCGACATTCCGCAGAAAATTGAGTTCGACATTCCCAAAAAAGGGGGATAGATGTCGACATTTACCAAGGAATTCGAAACCTTCCAAAAGAAGGTCAGGATCGACATTCCGCAGAAAATTGTGTTCGACATTACCAGAAAAGGGGGATAGACGTCGACATTTACCAAGGAATTCGAAACCTTCAAAAAGAAGGTCAGGATCGACATTCCGCAGAAAACTGAGTTCGACATTCCCAGAAAAGGGGGATAGACGTCGACATTTACCAAGGAATTCGAAACCTTCAAAAGAGAAGGTCAAGATCGACATTCCGCACTACTCTGATCGACATCCTCAGAAAAAGATGAGATCGACTTTTTGAGCAACATCGATATTTCCAGGGAGAAATGAGATCGACATGTTGTCAAAAATCCGACATCTTCAGAAAAGGATCGGCAGTCACACATCGACATCCTCAGAAAAAGATGAGATCGACTTTTTTGATCAACATCGACATTTCCAGGGAGAAATGAAATCGATTTGTTGTCAAAAGTCCGACATCTTCAGAAAAGGATCGGTAGTCACACATCGACATCCTCAGAAAAAGATGAGATCGACTTTTTGAGCAACATCGACATTTCCAGGGAGAAATGAGATCGACTCGTTGTCAAAGATCCGACATCTTCAGAAAAGGACAGGAGAATATGATATTGACCAAAAGAAAGCATCGGTTACACTAACGTATTTCAGAGTAAAGGTGTAAGTCGAGTAAAGGAAAAGGTAAAAAAGTATATTTATTCAAAATTACAAAAAATGATGAATAAAAAATATTACAGGTTCCTAATTAAAATTGATACGGCGACGCAAGCGGCGAGGGACCTGATCCAGCGGGGAAGCACCGCGGCGGGGACGCCTCCGACGTCGGCCACGAGGAGGGACAACAGAAGAAGAGGCAGGCGGAAGATCGCCGCCAGACCATTCTTCAAAAATAGATTCCCTAGCAGCAACAGCAACACTCTGCCGCTCAACAATGAGCTGGCGCAGAGAAGGAAGATCCAAGGTTGACGACCGAGGATCCAAAATATTCAAAATTCGATCCACCTCCTCAATCTCTCCCTGAATAAAATCAGCAAAGAGACTCACAAGAAGAGCCATGGATGAAGGAAAAGGAGGACCTAGGGGTCTTATTTATAGACCCTAGGACAGCACAAAAGGACAAGAAATGGCAAATTCGACTTTTTGACACAAGGAATCGACTTTTGGACCAAGAGCATCAGGAATCGACTTTTTGACAAAAGTCGACCAAACTCAAAAGGGATCGACATTTCGAAAAAGTCGAGCAAAACCCAACAAGGGATCGACATTAAGCAAAAGTCGAACAAAATCAACAAGGGATCGACTTTTTCTTCCCACATAGAAGGGGTGCAGAAAAAAGACCCAGAGAAGTTGGAGTTGCGGAGGCACACCAAGACAAGAGGGTGTAACACGAAATGCTCCTGAGGAATCGTGGAAGTCCACAACTCGAACGGTGATACGGCAGCAAAATGAGCTGAGCCATATAAAGATATTTGAACTCCTACCATTACTGGACGCAGTAACAAAGTAGGACACCAAATTAACTCTACCTACGGAAGAACGTGGGCAGAGAAAGTCTTAATGGTAACAGAATCAGAATGCGTATCCCGTTCAAAGAAAAGAGTAAACCTCACCTACGGAAACGTAGTGTTAGACGAGGGATGTACTCAAAAGTGAACCCCACCTACGGAAGAACGTAGGTTAGACGGGGAACACATCGAAAAGAGTGAACCCCACCTACGGAAGAACGTAGGTTAGACGGGGAACACATCGGCTAAAGGGTGAACCTCACCACCGGAAACGTAGTGTTAGACGAGGGACGTACTCAAAAGTGTACCCCACCTACGGAAGAACGTAGGTTAGATGGGGAACACATCGAAAAGAGTGAACCTCACCTACGGAAACGTAGTGTTAGACGAGGGATGTACTCAAAAGTGAACCCCACCTACGGAAGAACGTAGGTTAGACGGGGAACACATCGGCTAAAGAGTGAACCCCACCTACGGAAGAACGTAGGTTAGACGGGGGACACATCGGATAAACACACACCCCGTCCTACAAAAAACGTAGACAGAGGGGCAAGTGATCAAGAGTGAACCTCACCTACGGAAGAACGTAGGTTAGACGAGGGATAAACTTAAACAACAATCCTCACCTACGGATTAACGTAGGTAGACGAGGAGTCACACTTAGCCTCAGTCGCAAAAAGGAGAGCAAAAGGAGGGGGCAAGTATTCAAACAAAAATCCTCACCTACGGATAAACGTAGGTAGACGAGGAGTCACACTTAGCCTCAGTCGCAAAAAGGCGAGCAAAAGGAGGGGGCAAGTATTCAAACAAAAATCCTCACCTACGGATGAACGTAGGTAGACGAGGAGTCACACTTAGCCTCAGTCGCAAAAAGGCGAGCAAAAGGAGGGGGCAAGTATTCAAAAAACAATCCTCACCTACGGATGAACGTAGGTAGACGAGGAGTCACACTTAGCCTCAGTCGCAAAAAGGCGAGCAAAAGGAGGGGGCAAGTACTCAAACAATAATCCTCACCCACGGATGAACGTGGGTAGACGAGGAAGCACACTCAACCCCTATCGCAGAAAGGCGGACAAAAGGAGGGGGTCGGGTACTCTCAAAACCCGCCACAGGGAAGAGAACCCAAATGGTGCTCAAGGATAGCTCAGGCAAGGCGTCAAGGTGGGCAAGCAGGGTTCCGCGGGAGAATCGGGCAGACAGGTGCGCAAGGAGTATGCTTCGGCTAGGACAAACCGGACAATAGTTGGCAAAAGCGCGTGACAACCTCCGTAGAAGCATAGATACAACCTCGCAGGCATAGAGAGGGGGGGGAATACTGGTGAGAGAGGATCTTACATCCAGGGACATCACCAAAAAACCCACATCCCAGCACGCAAAGAGCGGGGGAATACTGATAGTACAAGGTCCGACACACAGACCATAGTACTAAAAGACGTATCCCAAAGTATCTAATACGCAGAGGAGGGGGGAGTACTGGTGATACAGTATCCCGAACACGGTCACAACCTACCAGCAACTAGAAGTCCGGATAGCCTAAGATGAGTTAAGGTATCTATTCTAGGGTTGGGGAGGTCCCAGGTCGAATCCTAGGAAGATCGACTTTCCTGAGGATCGACTTCCCTGGGATCGACTTCTAGAAAAGTCGATCACCAGGAAAGTCGACTCCCAGAAAGTCGATCTCTGGAAGTCGATCCTGGGATCCAATCTGATCAGTTTGGCAGTTAGGCGGTTACTGCCCAAATGACCATATTGCCCCCATAAGAACCCCTATAAATAGAGGGCACCCCCCACTCATTAAAGGCAAGTCATTTGGAGAAGAAGAATTCCTAGCGAAGCAGAGCTCTGCACACTTGAGTTCCGGTCCGGTTTCCCGCGGAGTTCCCCGCTTGGCGCTTGCTTATGCGTCTTGGAGTACTGGTCGGGTTTCACCCCCATCACTTTCTATTTGACCATTTGGTTTATATTTAATTATATAGATCCATTTTGATCCAATAGATTTTCTGTTTTGTGGAAAGTTAGTAAAAGTCCATGTATTGTTCTCTTCTAAAGCCTTCTTTCATTTTTCATAGCTTCAATCCATTTTGGATCTTTTGAAGCTTCATTGAATGAATTTGATTCATCATTAATCGTTATTTGTTTTAAATATTGTTTATGGTATTTATTTATCCTATTATATGAGACATGATTGCTCATAGGATATTTTGATTTATCACATTTCTTCTTGTTTTGTAATACAAATTCTTGGAAATGTTTTGGTTCTACAATTTTTCTTCCATACAAACTTGTTTTTTGATTTGTTGTTTTTAAGTTTTTATTTTCAGAGTTTATTGTACTCTGGTCTTGTTCTAAAAAATTTTCTGAATTGCTATCTAAATTGGCTATCTGACTGTTCAGAATGGCTTGTCCAAAGTTGTTATCTAGCCCTGGGTTTTGATGTTGTTTTTCTGAAATTTGCCCTGAGGCATTTTCTGTATGATTTGCTGGCTATTAAGACTATTTTGTCCAGAGCTTTGTTTTTTCTCTGGATTTTGGATTGAGTTCTCTGGCAGTTTTCTATTTATTATGGAATTTGGCCTTCTTCTATTCTGTTGTTTGATCTGCCCTGGGATATTCTCTGAATGATCTTGCTGATTATTCAGAGTGTTTTGTTCAAGGGCTTCTCCATGTTCTGGGATTTCATCTCCATTCTTAGCAGAATTTCCTTTTTTATAATTTTCAGAAATCTTTCTTGTTACCCCAGGGCACAGTTCTGAATGATTTTGTTTAATGTTTTGAATCCAGGGTTTTCTTTTTGCTCTGGATTTTGGTTTTGTATTTCTAATACATTCTCATTTGGTCTTGTTCTTTTTAAAGAATCAACTTCTTCTGTTTGAATAATTTCATTCTTTTCTAAAATATTGTTTTCAAAGCAGCCTTTGTATATGTTTTCTTCATTATACTGATCATATTTATGTGTGCCTAATGGATTACTATTTTTTTCTTTTTGTTTCCTGTTATTTTTACAATTGGATAGTCTTCCAATTTGTGATATTTTATTATTATTTTTATTTTTGTCACCAGATTCTGTATTTTCAGAATGTGGTTTTATTATCTCATTGTGCCCATCATGTATAATTTGACTATAGAAATTTTGTAATGGTCTTTCGTCTATATTTTCAGTGTTTTTAGGTATATCTTTAAATGGAAAAATATTTTTCCTAAAAACAACATTTCTTGAAATATGAAATTTCATATTTTCTATTTCTAAGACTAAAAAACCCTTTGTATTTGATGGGTATCCCATAAAAATATCTTTGAAGGTTCTTGGTGAGAACTTATGTTCTCTAATGTTTGTGGTTGCAAAGCATAAGAACCCAAAAGTTTTAAAATTTTCATAATTTGGAGTTTGTTAATGTAGAACTTCAAAAGGTGTTTTTTTTCTAATGCCTTTGAAGGTATTCTGTTTATTATATGGGCAGCAGTTAGCACACATTCCCCCCAATATTCTATTGGGGCTGCACTTTGAAAATGCAATGCCCTTGCCACCTCTAATAAATGCCTATGCTTTCTCTCAACTATGGCATTTTGTTGAGGTGTATATGAGCATAAATATTGGTGAATTATCTCATAATTTTCAAGTAATATTTTGAAATTATTTGAGTTAAATTCCCCTCCATTGTCACTCCTTATTGTTTTTATATTTTTGACTTTTAATATGAAGTTTCTAACACATTCTAAAACCATGCTTTTGTTTTTGATTAAGAAGATCCAAGTTGTTCTGCTTAGGTCTTCAACAATGGTTAGGAATGAGGAATATCCATCATGTGTATTTGTTTGAAATTTCACTCAAACATCCATATGAATTCAATCAAATGGATTTTTTGATTTTGTTAAACTATTCTTATATTTTAGTTTATTTTGTTTTGCAAGTGGATAGATATTGCAATTTTCTTTTATCAAATCAAGATTTTTATTTATTGCTGAAAAAATTTATTTTGAGAAAAAATATCATGTTTGTCTATTCTATTACAATCAAATCTATGTATGGATTTACAAAAAACAGATTTGCACTTTATTCTATTGGCTTCAATAAGTATTTTCATTTTTTCTGATGATAGGTGTCCAAGCCTCTTGTGCCAAATCTCAAAATCTATGGCTGTATAAGCAAATTGAGAGGATTGAGGCTCTAAAAGATAAAGTCCCTTTTGGCATCTACCCTGCCCAATCACTCTCCCTGATTTGTTTTCCTGAAAATGGCATTTGAATTTATCAAATATGACATGTAAATCTGAATCATAGGTTAATTTATTTACTGATATTAAATTAACCTTGAATTGAGATATATATAAGACATTTTTAAGTGTGATGTCTTTAGATATTGTTATATTTCCAGTAGATGTTACTTTGCATACCTCACCACTTGGAATGGTGACAAAATGCTCATAATCCTCTATTGGGTTTTTATCAAAATTTTGGAGGCTCCCAGTCATATGTTGGGAGGCTCCAGTGTCTATAATCCAAGATTTTTCATAATTTGAAATATTAAAAGAAAAATCCATACCTGAGGATTTGTTCAAAAAATCCTTTATCATTAAAAGCTCTTCACTGGTCAGTCCTTGATTCACAGAGGAAGTGGTGGCCTGATTTGCATTTTCAGTGGGATTTTTCTTTTCTTTTCTGTTTTTCTTTTTGTCATTTAGAAACCCTATTAGATGATAACACTCCTCTCTAGTGTGACCAAAAAACTTGCAGTTGTCACAGTAAAACCTACTGTCCAATTTTTTCCATTTTTTCCATACATTTTTTTTCTTTGGTTCTTTTTTTTCTTTTTTTTCAGATTTCTTTGCAAAGAGAGCAGTTGAATTTCCACCCAATGTTTCCCTAGAGTTGTTTTTGTATTTCTCATCTTATATGACTAAACAAAAAACCTGATTCATTGAGGGAAGCTCGGGCTATGCTAGTATTTGACTCCTTAGAGTCCTAAAATCATCATTTAAACCTAATAAAAAATGATGAATTTTTTCTTTCTCCAATTTCTTATTATAAATTGGAGTGCAATCAGTACAAAAATTGCAATCTGGCTTCTTTATCTCTATAAACTGATCCCATAATGATTTGAATTTATCAAAAAAATTGCAACAGAATCATTAGATTGATTTAGGGTGTTTATCTCATACCTCAATTGATTTGTTTTGGCGGCATTTTTCTGCTTGTATCTCTCTTGAAGATCTGCCCATACTTTATAAGTATTCTCTGTGTGTAGTGGATCCTATCTGGGGGCTTACACTGTTAATGATCCATGATAATACCAGACCATTAACTATCTCCCAGTCTTCATAATCCTCCCCTGTTTCACTCACTGGCCTCTTAATTTTTCCATTGATAAAACTATTCTTTTTCCTGGAAACCAATGACAATTTCATTGAGTTTGCCCAGGCTACGTAGTTCTCTTCTCTAGTAAGTTTATCTTCCACCATATGGGCACCTGGGTGATCTCCTGAGGTGAGGTAGTAAGGTGATTTTCTTGAGTATTTCCTATTGTCCTCATCATTGTATTTGGAAATCGATTTTCTGTTCTTTGATTTTCTTAGAGACCTGGAATCATGTTTAGAGCTATTATCAGAAGATACATTGTTACCTTGTTTGCTGAAACTTCCTTGACTGGAAACTTTATCAGCCGGATGTCCCTTCATTGCGGAAGTTGGTGGGTTGTTGGCGTCGTCGCTGACATGTGATACCATGTTAAAACTCTCTCGCGAGCCGCTGCTACTAGGTCCAATTGATCGGACAGTGGCCGGAATTGGGCAGGGATAAAGCAGCGCAAGATTGGGACAGATTCTAGGGTTACATGACTTAACTGTTGCCTAGAATCTATTAGGGGGAGTTTAAGAGAGAGTTTGCTTAATCACACAATCAATGTAATTAATTAAATGTTATGATTACAAATCATTTATTTATAGACTAATTACATACTAACTAACTTAACTAATTTTACAATATTTATTATAACTATTAATTAACTTGATTAGTCTTCTTGGTCCAGATCGTGGCCAATATCAGAATTAGCCCATTTGTAATTTCTTGGGAAACTTAGCTTGACCCTTAAGTTTCTTGTAATCTGGACGAATGTGATTTCATGAACCTTTTGCACTTTCACCTTAAGTAAGTACGAAATGTCAAGTGTGTCCTGAAATCAGATTTAGTTATTATACAGCTTAATATATCCTAATTAACCTGTAATTCCTTTAGGCTTCCTCGGTTCTATTTTCATTTCACTGAGAAATTGTTTTAACCACACTATTTCACTAGTCACATAGGCTAATGATCTGTATTCTGCTTCAACAGATGACTTTGAAATAGTCTTTTGTTTTTTTGGATTTTCAAGAAATTAATGTCTCTACTAATAAAACATAATATCCTGTCACTGATCTTCTGGTTATATAGTGTACAGGAGGTCCAATTAACATCACAATATGCTTTTAGTTCTAATAGACCATTTCTTGAATTCATGATTCCTTATCCTGGTTTTTATTTTAAATATCTTAGAAGCTTATAAGCGACTTCTAAATGGGACTGTTTTGGTTTTTCCATGAATTGGCTTAGACTTTTCACATCAAATGTGATGGCTGGCCTGGTGATAATTAATGAGATAAATTAACTTCCCAATTAACCTTCTATATATAAAAGGATCTTCTAGTAGTGGAGATGTGTCTGTTCTCCAATCGATATTTTTCTGAATTGGAATGTTTGATGGCTTAGAGCCAAGTAGTCCATTTTCATTTAGTATATCGATTGTATACTTCCTTTGTTAAAGGTATATTCCTTTGTCTGAATGTGAAAATTCAATAACTAGATAATAATATAGTTGTCCTAGGTCTTTTATTTTAAAATAGTTCTGTAATTTTATTTTCTGAACTTTGATTATTTCTTCATTGTCACTTGTTGATAGTACAAGGTCCAACACATAAACCATAGTACTAAAAAACGTATCCCAAAGTATCTAATACGCAGATGAGGGGGGAGTACTGGTGATATAGTATCCCGAACCCGGTCACAACCTACCAACAACTAGAAGTCCGGATAGCCTAAAATGAGTTAAGGTACCTATTCTAGGGTTGGGGAGGTCCCAAGTCGAATCCTAGGAAGATCGACTTTCCTGAGGATCGACTTCCCTGGGATCGACTTCTGAATAAAGTCGATCACCAGGAAAGTCGATCCCCAGAAAGTCGATCTCTGAAAAGTCGATCTTGGGCCGCGATCTGATCAGTTAGGCGGTTACTGCCCAAATGACCAGATTACCCCCATAAGAACCCCTATAAATAGGAGGCATCCCCCACTCATTAAAGGCAGGTCATTTGGAGCGAAAGGAATCCTAGCGAAGCAGAGCTCTGCGCACTTGAGTTCCGGTCCGGTTTCCCGCGGAGTTCCCCGCTTGGCGCTTGCTTGCGCGTCTTGGAGTACTGGTCGGGTTTCACCCCCATCACTTGTAATGACTATGTCATCTACATACACAATCAGGAATACTATTCCTTTCTTGTTGTTGAATATAAACAGGGAATAATCAGCCTTTGATTGTTCAAAACCAAGATTGATGAGTGATATTTTAAGTTTGGCAAACAATTGCCTTGATGCCTGTTTAATTTAGTCCATATAAGGATTTTTTTAATTTACAAACTCTTTTGTCATTTTCTTTTAGATAGCCAGGTGGTGGTTTTAAATAAATATCCTCATCAAGTCTCCATGAAGAAAGGCATTATTTAGATCTAACTGATGTAATTGCTAATTTTTCGTTGAAGCTATTGTAATTAATACTTTGTCTGTAGTGATTTTAGCTACAGGTGCATATGTATCATAATAGTCAAATCCATCTATTTGACTATATCCTTGGGCTACTAATCTGGCTTTATGCCTTGCTATATCTCCATTTTGTTTATATTTTATTTTAAATATCCATTTTGAGCCTACTGGCTTTCTGTCATGTGGGAGATCAACTAATTCCCAAGTTTGATTGGCTTCTAAAAAATCCATCTCTAATTGCATAGCTTTTATCCATACTGGGTTCATGGATGGTTGCTTAAAAGTAGATAGTCCCTGATTTACAGAAATTTGTTTGATAAGTTCTTTATGTTTCCTGTTTAGCCTATGATATGAAACATGTTTACTTATTCGGTGTTTTATGCTGTAATTAGCTGAATTATATTCTTTATTTTCACTATAGTAGAAATTCTCATTTTTAGTAGTTTTGTGTGGTCTGTCTGATTTTCTTGTACTTGTATATGTATTCTGACTTTCATTGTTTGTATTAGCCAGTACTAATGAAGTTGATTCATTTAATTTTGAAATACCTTCATTTTTTTTTAAAATATTTTCATTTTGACCAATTTCTATAGATTGGTTTTCTGAGATTGACAGGTCATTAAAAGATCTGCATATGCCATCTAACTCCTGATTTGAATCAATTGTTTGATTGTTTTCAATGGTTTGTTCTGGAATTATTTGTTCTGTATTTAAATGATCATTAATATCAGTATTTAAATGATCACTAATTTTATTGTTTGAATCTATGTTCAGATTGGACTCTTGTTCTGTTGTTTTTTCAGAACTTGTTTCATTATTAGTTAAATAATGATGGTTTTGTTCTGAGTTATCAGATGAATTATTTAAATTTTTACTTGTATATTGTTGTACATAATTGTACATAATTATCAAATATTGTAAATATGTTCCTGTTATTATTTTGATCTTTGGAAAGATATTTTCTTAAAAAATCACATTCCTGTTTATCATGAATTTATTATTTTTAAGGTCAAGGATTAGGTATCCCTTGGTTCCTTAAGGGTAACCTAGAAATACGCCTTCTATAACTCTAGGTGAAAATTTATGTATTCTTGATGTATTATTTGCATAGCAAAGGCATCCTATTATTTTTAAATAATTATATTCAGGTAACCTTCCATTTAAAACTTCAAAAAGAGTTTTATTTTTAAGAGTTATAGAAGGTAGTCTATTAAGTATGTCTATGGCACTTAGTATGCACAGTCCCCAAAATTTGATAGATATTCCAGTCTGAATTTTGATTGCTCTAGCTATGTTGAGCAAATTTTTGTGCTTCTTTTCTACCCTACTTTTCTCTTGGGAAGAATATGAGCAAGATAGTTTCTGAATTATTCCATATTCAACTAACATATCTTTCATTTGTTTTGAAAAAAATTCAAGACCATTGTCACTTATTATCGTTTTTATGTTCTTATTGAATTGAGTTTTAATTAATTTTATGAAATTCTGAATTATTACAAATGTTTCAGATTTCTATTTCATTAGATAAGTCTATGTAGTTCTACTTTTATCTTCTACAATGGTTAAGACGTAATTGTAAAAATCATGGGTTGATTTTGAAAATCTTCCCCAAATATTAACATGTATAATATCAAAAATATCTTTTGAAAAAGAATCACTTTTATTGAATTTTAATTTTTGTTGTTTTGCTTGTGGGCAAATGCTACAATCATTCTTGTTTGAAAAAGAAATTTTATTACATTTATTCTTAGCTAGTATATACTAATTTTAATATTTAAAGCATGTCCTAATCTGGTGTGCTAGATTTTTTCATTGACAGTTCCATATACTTTATGATCTAAGCTGAAATCTTTATTTGCTTCATAATAGTATAACGCTCCTTGCTCATCAATCCGTCCAATCGGATTCCTTGAGTGAGGGTCCTGAAAAATGCATTCATTTTTATTAAAAATTGTATTTATCAAGCTTTTTGACGCGGCCAGGCGACCAGGCGATGCCTGGGACCGCCTACCGCATATGCGACCGCCTGGTCGCATATGCGGTCAAATATGCGACATGTTATTTTTAGTATTTTTTTTATTTTTTTTTCAAAATAGTGGTATCTGAAAATCACCAGCAGTGCAGCACGGCGGTTCCAACTTCAGGGCAGCGCTAGGCACGACTTCAGGCACCGGCGGATCCGACTTCAGCTTCGGATTTCAGGCACGTCTTCAGGCTAGGGCGCTAGGAACGACGGCTAGGGTTTGATATAGGGTTTACTGGTTTAGATTTCACGATTTTAGATTTAGGGTTTTTAATTTTTAGTGTTTTTTATTTAAATGGGTCTTTTCAGTAAGGTCCTTAAGTTTTAATAGAATAATACAATTCTATTAAAGTTTTTAAATTTAATAAGGTTAACGGATCGAGTTTATCCGGATCCGACCCGGATCCGGCTAAACCCAAAAATATGCGACCCCCCAAATATGCGATGGGGGGCACCGCCTGGTCGCATATGACAAATCAAAAACATTCCTTTAGATAAACATATTGTTATATAGATATTGTAATTTAACATTGACTAATCATATGATGTTGATGGATTGACATTGCAAAAATAATGATGGGAGAATTTAACTGGAAGCCCTAGTTCTCGACCACGACGCGCTTTATCCAAATGTTTATTTTTCTGGTAAGGGAGTTAGAAGTTGGAATGATAGTTCATTTTCTTCTATTTCTATATGGCCCATATAACAAATTGAGTAAGTGATGATGTATGGCTGGAAAGTTAGGCCTACACAATCGGATTAGGGTTTTCTCTCTATCTATAGTCTAGGTACAGTAGGTAAGGTAACGTGTCTTCTCCTATTGAGGTAGCTTGTATTAATAAGACCTCAATTGTACCCTAGAGTCGGGCCTCAATATTCCTGGATCGTCATGGTGGGTTGTGCCTGGGCCCGAGTCAGGTCGGGTCTTGGTTCGAACCGTATCGGATCTAGAGGCGTTCCTGGACTCTCGTATTTAGCTGGATCAGATCTTTTGTTTTGTTTTGGCCGTAAGATCTATTTTGGAGGATCAGGATCAGATGGTTGCACTCAACCGCACCTAATCTGTTCGCACCTGATCTTGGAGGATCATTGATCTTGGATCCGAAATTACCTAGATTCGGATCCATTACCTGGCCACGGTCTTGGTCCACAAAGGAAATGCCTGGACCCAAACCAATGAAAAATTTCGGCTGAGATTGACCTGGGCCTAAAGTGTCTAAAGCTTTGGATCTAGACCTAACCTGAACCCTCCTACAAAATATTTTTTTTTGACATAATGAAATTATTGGATCAAATCTTCTGATTTGGATATAGTTATATTTTTTTATGAGTTTATCTCTTGTAAGGTAATTTGCCCAAGAAAATTTGGAAAGAATAACGAAGATAGAAGATTACAACTTACAAGGACTTTGATATAATTATTTTAATACAAATCAATTAATTGTAAATGTGATTAAATCTTATAAATTACAATCAAGATTTAATTACAATTCTAATTTGTGTTGACTGAGTTTAAAGAGCGTATATTATTTTCCTACTCTTTTTGTTCTTGTTGAATACTCCCATTTCTGTCCAAAACTTCTTAAACGAGCAAGCTCCGGTAGAATCTCCGTTCGGAGATCTGGTCGGTCTTTCCTCCTCAACTCAGCGCAACGAAGTGCAAGTTTAGCAAATGACAGAGCTTCCTCCATCGGCCAGTTTTTAATTTCAGGGTCCAAAATCTCATCGAAGGTATTCCGATCAATGGATTGTTGAACATGATGAGTCAAACCCATTGGTGGTTTTGCGGTGATCATTTGAAGCAGTAGTATTCCCAATGAGTATATGTCCGATTTCGTCCCAAGCATTCCCGTTTGTTGATACTCTGGATCTATGTAGCAAAATGTTCCGGCAGTTGACGTTATTCTATATTGGGTCACACCATCGACGACTGATGGAGGGACTAACCTCGACAAACCGACGTCACTGATCTTGCTGGTGTAGTTCTTGTCAAGTAAGATGTTACTTGGTTTCAGATCACGGTGGACAAGCGGTTCTGGTTTGGTTTGGTGGAGAAACAAAAGTCCAGTTGCTATGTCTGCTGCAATCTTGAAACGGGTAATCCAAGAGATCGCCGGAGTGTTATCTCGTCGGAAGAGACGATCGTCTAAGCTACCGAAGTTCATATACTCATAAATCAGACATCCATAATCTGGGCATGCACCTAGAAGGAGGACCATGTTAGGATGTCTTATCAGACTACGAACTTCCACCTCTTGTTTGAATTGCTTTCTTCCTTCTTCAACATCTGGTCTTAGAACCTTAATTGCTACAGGTGTGTGATCGAGAGTAGCTTTATAAACAGGCCCATACCCTCCTTCTCCGATCTTCAAACAATCAGAAAAATGACAGGTCGCGTTTTGAATCTCGTCGATGTTGTATTTTCTATACCTATCAGTTTGTTTTTGCTTTAAAATCTCAAGAACTTTCTTTTTCTCTTCATGTTCATGTTCTGTAGCCAATTCTGCATCAATTCTCTTCTTCGATTCTATCTCTGCAATCCACTTTGATTTCTGAGCTGCTTCAATAGCTTCTTTGCACCTTGAATTCGCCATCTTGGCAACCGCAACTGCTTCTTCTTCTGCCTTCTTTGCCTCTTCCAGCTCTTTGGCAACTTGTTTGGCAGTGATTGCTTCTTTACAAGCAGTGCTGTACATATCCATAGTCTGCTTCAACTCATTCTTCAACCTCTTCATTTCAGCTTCCATGTCTCTCTGATTGGACTGTGGAGAGGAGGTGTCAAGGGGACTACATGATACTTTCAATGGAGAGAACTGAAAAGTGTCATCCACGTCAGATTGGAACTGAAACTCGAAGTTAAACTCATCAGACACATTTGAGGTACGTAAAGGCATGTCGAGATTCTCATATGACATATTACGTGATCCATAATAATTGGTGGTTGCAGATAGAAGTTTTCGATTATTAGGGCTAAGGTTAGGATTAGGAATTGGTGCTTTAAAACCTGCAACTTTTGTAGTTGTAGCATATTCATCATCAGCTTCCATGACACCTTGAGATGGGTAGTGAATTGGATAATTAGCAGTCATTTGGGGTTGGAATTTTGCTGTTCGGACATTTTGTATCTTTCCTTTCGAGATTACATAAACTGTACAAAAATCTGATGCAGATTTTAACAACAGAGTCGGAACATCTGTGTTTTTGAACTTCCTTGTGATTGCATTTCGATTTGACGATCCGACGACCATCTTGGTGATCTGGTTGTTACGTGTGTATTCAATCAGAGCTTTCGATATATCAGTATCATCCAAAATCACTTCTTTCACCCTCATCTGTAAATTTTTGAATTAAATATAAATATTGAACAAATTGATTATATAATCAATTTTACATCCATTTATAAGAATAAAAAAACAGATCTATCTATATATATACCCCTTTTCGAACACAATAGACGCGGTTTGTTCGGAACATCTCGAGAACGTCGGGTTCGACATGCATACCAACGCCGTCTCTCGCACCAATGTAGTTTACTAAAAGAAAATGACATAACATGAATGAATTAAGGGGGGTGTTTAATTGGTGTAAGTTAATTAGGAGTGTTGAAGCTTATAGGGTACCTACGGGGACTGGCAGTTGACGTCCTAACATGGACGAGAGCGATGGTTGGGTTATCTGCGATGAGATGGTTGACTACCCATTTTACGGCATACTGGCTGTTCTTGTCTTTGTCAATGGCGACGATTGTTGTTGGAGAAAATTGAGCTTCTTCCGTCATTTATAAATTCGATTTTGAGGGAGAATGGAGGAGGAATTGAGAAGAGAAGAATATGCTATTCTTCTTCTTCTCCAAATCAACCTTCTTTCTCCCTCAACTTTCTCCGAATCGTCTCGGCTTTTTAGCTTTCTACCTTTCCCATATATCCATTTCTCTCGCGTGTTATTTTGGATAGACAAGTCTTATCTCTTTCGGATTTTAGATGTTTTGACCCTTCCATTACTAAATTTGAAATATGACAACTAAAAGAAGTCAAAGATTTTTTATCTTTGATATATGATCCATTTTATCTGAATCTTTTCCTATATATATATATATATAGTTATAGGATCAGGATCAGGTGGTCGAATCCTGATCACTTCAATAGGCCGGTCTCACCAGTTACCACCCTCTCCTCAGTTCCATTTTCCATATTGAATCCAATTTTCAAATTCCTCGATCGATTTCAAATGATCCCTTACTCCGACTTTCATTCAACCCTAGGTAACTTCGATCACCCTTTACTCCTTCAATTTTTTCATCATTCCCTTAAACCCTGGATTTCTTGTTACATTCCTAAATCTCCTCCCATTTCCCTTAGACTACGCAGCGATCAGAGTTAAACCCATTTCGAACTGAGATCGGCGGTCACAATGATATCTTTCTTTATTTACATTTATTAAGGAAGATACAGGAAAAATAAGAACCAAAAGATAAATTACAAAACACAACAAAGTTTGCACTGAAACCGGATTTAAGAACTAAGAGAATAAACCATGTGAATCGTGAGAAATCATCAACTATGCAAGCATAGTATTTGAAGCCTTCTCTCGAACAGACCGGAGCCGGGGCGCTGCAAAAAAATATAGTAATAACATACAAAAACATATTAATTTTAGCTCAGTATCTGATTTTGATCAAGAACATATTGAAAATCTATCAAAACACAAAATCAAGCAAATACAAGTGAAGAAAATATTTATGATGAAAGAAATTCAGGAAATCAAATATCTACATGCATTAACCATTGATAGTGAAAGCTCACCAAAAGATGAACAAATTAAGTATCCCATGAGCTTTTATCAAATGTCATATCATAGAATTTATAAGAAAAATTCACAAAATTTTGCTAAAACAAATAGCAATTGAGAATGAACCTTATTCCTTCAAAGAAGTTTCAAACAACCCAAAATTAATAGAATAGGATGAATGCAAAAAATAGGATGAATGCAAAAAATAGGATGAATTCAAAAAAGCAATGCAAAACGAGATGAACGCGCTTACAGAATAATACTTGGACTTTAACTAAGTTACCAAAATATAGGAAAATTATGGGCTTCAAATGGATATATAAAATTGAATACAACCCAGATGGAAACCCTAACCCCATGCAGTAGCAAAAATTGTTTCAATATTCAAAAGCATTATAATAGCTATTTTTGCCATAAAAAGGATGGAATTTATACTAGTTTAATATAAATAATACATTTTTACATGAAGATCTAAATGAAGAGGTTTATTTAAAACGTCCACAGGACCGGATTACTAAAAAATTCTGACATAAAAATGTATGCAAATTAAATAAATCACTATATGGTTCAAACCAAGTTTTTAAAAATTGGTTTAATACACTTATACAATTAGGATTCAAACAAATAAAATCTGACCACTCCAATTGTTTATAAGAAAATAAAACCAAAACATAGTACTCTACCTAATAGTATATCTAGACGACACTATAATAACAGGAAGTAATAAGTAAGAAATTGAAATTATAAAAGTACAATAAGTAAGAAATAGTATGCAATGGATATTTTAATTAGAAGAAAGTGGATTATCAGGTGCAAAACTATCTAGAATACGTACCAATGGATCAGAAAGGCGTATAACGAATACTTGGTCGCCAGTATTGGAGTAAAAACATCACTGGCGACCAAGCCGCCAGTAAGTATATGAACCAACCAAAAGAAGTGCACCTTTAAGCACTATTTAAAGTAATAAAATATCTCAAAAACGCTCCTGGACAAAGTATACTATACAAAAAAATCAGCAAAATGGATTTACATAGATATTGCGATTCTGACTGAGCTTCTTGCTAGATAACCAGAAAATCCACATCTGGTTTTTGCATCATGATAGGAAACTCACTAATCTCGTGAAAATCAAAGAAACAAAACACTATTTCAAGATCATCATGTGTGAAGCTGAGTACAACTTATGAGATTAACTGAAGATTAGTATTTAATTAACTTGATATTAATGTTTACATTTCTTATCAATACTTATAGTATTCTTTTAAAGATAACTGATTATATTTAGTTATTAGTTTTATAACTAAGTGTCCTTACTGACTGACGCTACGTGGGTTACACGACTCCAAATAGCTAGAGCAATAGCTCAAACTACATGTAAAATCACATTATACACCAGCTCCTGAATGAACTCAAAATCTGAATCAAGAAACCCAGTGTTTCACGAGAAAACCAAACACGTAGAAATTGATTGTCACATTTCATAAGAGAAATGATTAATCATGACAAAATTAATAATCCTCAAACAAGTTGGAATAAAATTTCAAATTGTTGATATTAGGAAAAGAAAACATATCAGCAGTCTACTCTAAACTTGATGTAAAAAATATTTACTCTAAATTAAGAGGGAAGTAAAAGAATTATTTACTAATCAGATAATTAACTGATTAGAATTAAATAAAATCTTTAAATTGATTTATAATATGCAGGTAATTTTCCCAAAACAATTGCAATAGATTGGAATTGGACTTGCATGTTTGTCAAATAAAGGGAAAAAGTACTTAATGGACTAAAAGAAATCAAGGCCCATGGATCACAATTCTAATAAAATAATGTTCATTATTCTATGTCCATGAAACCATTTGCATAAACTAATCATATAATTAATCAAACATAATCTAATAATTAAATATTACTTATTGATGATGTAAAGCCATAGATGAGATTACATGATCGGATTAGGGTTTAACTTTTCCCTCCTGGTATATTACAGGTGTTAAGTGTAACGTATCCTCTTTTCTTTTATAAGGAATCATAAACCTTTTTCTACCTCTTGGATCAGGCCGCTCTAACGGATCAGAGGTATCATCAATATTCCCTCTGATGGGCTCGGTTCGTTGATATTTCTGTTGAACCACTCCAATAGGCTGAGGTTATCATCACTTATTAGGGTAAGTGTGATCTACAATTTTCTCAACAATTAATATTAATTAGGGTATCATTTACATCTTGTCAACATACAATAACCTCATCATTTACCACATCATCATATTTTTATTTTTCTTCAATTTTCATATACATAGATATCTTGTGAGATATCATTCATCTTACCATTATTTTGTAATCCCACAGTTATATCTGTCTTTTGTTAATCACATCTTGAAATTTCGAAGTAATTAGTCTGTATGTGCACTTCATGTAAGTGCGCCGAAGTTCAAAACGGTAGTGTGTCAAATAAATCCGACACGTTCGTTCTGTTCTATTAAATTATGACCGAACTCACAGAGCGTAGTTCAATATGTCAGAATGGATCGGTTCGGTACATCAGAAATTAGTTGTATATGTACACAGGGAGACTAAAACTTTAGATTTTTAATAAACATTATACTACACGAAAACAGGGAAACAGCCACGACCAAGATTAGTGGCTAAATTGATGGTGTGTAGACTTACAGACTGATGCTCATACACTCAAACACACTTCCTCCTCAAGACCAAGTGTTATGACTCTCTCTTTCTGATCTTCATCCCCCCTCCCTAAGGGCCCAGCGTATTTATACTGTGACCGATTCTTATTTACTCCATGGGATTACCTCGGCTCAGAAACCCTTGGTTCCGCCTAGCCCGCGGTCCATGGTATCAACAATTAATTTTTGGTGAGTAAAATATTTCATGTGTTTTTTTTATCTATGAGAATTGAGGTGAAGAATCCAAACGTGAGAGGGTGTAATTAATTTATAATATAATGCGTAGTTGCCATGTTAATTAATATAATTAACTTACGTATGTATTTAAACGCATCAGTTGTAGTTTTTTTTTTTAAATGTCTTTTTTTTATGTTATTTATTCCTTCATTTGCGTCTGGTTTTTATGTTTAATTAAGATGGTGTTGACGAAGAATGCGATCGCCATCGCTGCATCTCTCGGCGCCGGATATTTCCTTTCCCGGTTAAAATCAACAACTCCGTTACAGATCGATGCTTCCTCCGGCGACCCTTACCGCCGCCCCAAGCTTCCATCAGTCGATTCTGCCCCCACTGCAGGTAATTATAATTAACCCGTTGACTACTGCTGTGTTGTATATTCTCTGTTGACCTTTCGGATTTGCAGATGACGGCGAATGGAAGAAAAGAGGCGACGGTGGGAGAGTGGTTTTAGATTCTGTGCGTTCACATCTGTGTCAATTGAAGTTGGATTTTTTTGTGAAAGTGTTGATGATGATTGGTTTGAAATTTTAACAGTCCGTCCGGTCGGCGATTATGGAGCATGCGCATCGTGAAGACTGCTGCTCCGGCGGAGTTGAAATCGACGAAATGAAGAACGAAATCAACGATCTGAAGAAGTGCATCATGTCTCTCCAGGTTGATGTGACGGAATTGAATCTCGAGGTTCAGTTTCAAGAGTTCAGTCGGCTGGTGGAGCACGAAGCACGGGCGAGAGATGCGGTGGAAAAAAGTGTGCGGGTCGCCGTCGACACCGAGGCGCGTCTGGAGATTTCGAAACTGAAGGAAAAGGAGATGGAGGTTGAGAAGAAACTAATGGAATACAATAAGAACAAAGAAAGAGAAATCGCGGAGCTTCGTACCACTGTCAAAACCCTAATCGAGAGCACAGAATTGAAAGAGAAGAAACCCACTTCCATTACGGTTTCTTCCGCCGTCACCGATGACGACGACGATGTGACATCGGAACTGCGAGAAGCCAAGAAGAAGATCGACGTTCTTCGCCGGAAGTTGAAACACAAAACTCGGAAAGCGAGTGAGAAGATCACAGCTTTCCAATTCAAAATCGCAGAATTGCAGCACATGTTAGAAACCAACAACAACAAAAGCAGCACCGTCGCCGCCGATAATCATCCTCCGATGCTGAAAGATGAAATCGAACAGCTTCGAAAAGTGAACTCGACTTTGGAAGACGACAAAACGGATCTTACCCAGAAGATGGATTCCATCCTCCGATCGAATTCAATATCCAGAAACGAGTTGAAGAGACAAATCGATGAACTCGAAATCGACAAACGTTCGGAGATTGAAAAAGCAGTATATCTAAAATATGTCAACGCTTGCCTACGTTATGAACTCCGGCACTACCAACCGTCCCCCGGCAGAGCGAAGGCGAGAGACCTCAACAAGAGTTTAAGTCCGAATTCTGCTGCAAAAGCCAAAGAACTCATTCATATGTATGCAAGTGATGATAACAATAATGACGAAGAAGCCACCACCTTCGAAAATATTGAAATAGAAACCACCACCACCACCGCCGACAACAACGATGACGTCAACGAGGAGCATCGGTCCATTAATAAGAAGCAAAAATCACAATCGTTAGGTAGTAAACTGAAGAAACTCGTCACAAGAAGGGATTCCAGTATTCGAAGTAAAGGTTGTTTCAGTGATTTGAGCCTCTCCAGTGGATGCAAGCAATCCGTCGATGTCTTATCGGAGAATCCAAGGGCTAGACGTAAAAAAAAATGGCCGTCGAACACCAGCGAATCCGACGAGATCAAGCATCTCTCACATGTTCTGAAGAATAACAATTAAGATCGATGGTGTAACTAAGTCACCACTCCCTCAAAAACCATCTTTCAGGTTTGACACTTGTGATCGAACTTGATTACTGTTTTTAATAGGTTTCTACACATTCATACATATAATTAAATAGAAATCAAAATACATATAATAATATTTATGCTTGAACAAAATCAAAGGATATTCAAATAAAAATGAAAGAATTGAAAATTGCCCATGAAAATCAAAATAAGTCCCCTCGTTCGAGCCACGGGCCGAACAGGTCGTAAGTCCGTCGTTCGAGCCTGGGTTGATAAAGGCCCAAGAAAACCCATGAAAGATTTTTATAAATAACTCCCCTGATCTAACAATGGAAGGGGTTGATGATTACTGAGAGAAATATTAAAGAGTTGACAGAAAGCTCACAGACCAATCCCACACACCATCAATCTCAGTTCCCAACCAATAATGGAAATGAGATGGTGTGTTTTAGAATAAATAAATAAAAAACAACAAAACATTCAGCAATTATTAAGTAATTAACAAAGAATGATTTGACATTGTGGGATGGCGCTATTCGACTATTGACAAATTGCCTGGACAGAAAGCTTCTTCAAGTAACCAGAACACGGATCTCCTCCAAAGACATTGGAAACCACGTTAACTGAACACCGTTCCAGTCCTATACACCTCTGCTCAAGTGCTCTGTATGACTTTTCTGCATGACAGCTACCTGTCTTGTAGTCTCCACACACTCCTTTTGGAGTGCCGTAACTAGCAAACTCAATCTTCGAAATCTTCTGCCCGGATCCACATCGCAGGTGAGCTTTGAGAGGTTTTCCGCCGCCGCCGTTATTCATCTTCTTCTCCGACGGTTGATTTTCCAGAACATCAGCGCACACACTCCCTACTATTCTCTTTACCAAAGAAATACCAGTTGGGTCTCCTCCCCACTCTTCGAAAACGACCACGATGTTCCCCACCGGCTTAAGCCAGGAACGAGGCACGTGGTACCACCTTTGTGACGATTCTCCACAGTTGGTGTTACATTTCATCTTGTTATATCTTCCAACATAGTCACAGACGGTGCACTTTGATGAGGAGTGATCTTGTGTTACTTTATAACCAGGCCAGTAACGTCCAATGCTCCTGCCGTTTATCCAGATAAGACCTTTACCCATGGTGTTCATATCCAATGCCAATGGATCGTCACCCTCTGGGGTCACAAATGAACTCCTGTACCATGTCAATGGCTGGGTCGCTTTAAAATCCTTTACCCACTCAATTTGCGTTCCGGAGGGTGACTGGAAATTGAGATGTTCTCCTCTTAACCCAACTTGGTATGTCCAGTTCTGCCAGGTGAGATCTCGTTTACCTTCCTTAAGCCCATTCAACACTACCGGACCGAGGATTCCGACGTTCCATGTCTCGAAATGTTTCCCGAGATTCGGAAGCCCAACGGCAACGCTTAGAATCGAAATTTTATTCCTGCCCCTCTGAAGCTTCACTTCCCCAGTGTACGTCAACTTGAGATGACGGTTGCTTCCGTATGTTGTGCCTGATATCTCTCCGTTGACGAAAACATGGAGCGAATGACCTGCCGACATCACAGTCAACGTAGGGAACGGGTGCATCTCGTCGTTCATCAGAAAAAGTTCATCTTGGTGTAGATCAACGTAAGTTGTGTACCACAGATAATCTGTGGAATCCCTAGTCATGTTAATCTGTTCTAGCAAACCAACGGCTGTCGTTGTTGAACGAGGATCGTATCCGTCGGTTGTTTCATCGCTGTATGATTCCCAAGAAAATCCTCCGGCGACCTCTTGCATCTTCATCAGGAAGGTATAACCTCCGATCTAAAAAAATAATAGCCGACAATCATAATTACGATTAAAATAAAAATTAAAGAATAATTAAATCTAGATCTACTAACCATGGCAGTATTGAAAGCTATATTTTTACAGTCGAGGAGAATGCTGATTGACCAAGGAGGAAGAAGATAATCCTGACCGTTAAATTCCAACTTAGCGTAGGATCTGTGATCGTAATTGGAAAGAAAAGCAACACAACCTCCTCCTTCCTTTGATCTAAACACATAGGATTCTTGATACTTCCCCAGTGAAATAACTACCGGAGCTCCCTCAAGTAAGACTGGTTCACAAATCATAATTGTTCTATGCAACTCTCTTAAATGACTCCACTTGGGTTCTCTCACTAATCCATATTCATCAATCGGAGCATCGTAATCGTAACTCGTCGCCACGAATGGTCCTCCCGCAGTTCGATCGAAGTTGGTACCTCCATGATACATGTAATAATTGATGTAAGAACCACCCTTCTGAATAAATCTGGCAACTGAGAATGCCAAATCCTCGACGGGTCGATGCGGAACGGAGTCTCCGAAAGACGTATACCAACCGGTCCAAGCTTCAGTCCAGATTTTGGGTTTGTATGGTTTGTTGGGAGAGAAGTAGTCACAGTAGAACCCATTGCATGTGTCAATGATCGGATCGATAGCATCATTTTGTTTGCACATGAGCCATGGTACTCCAGTTTCGAGTCCGATGGCCATTTTGGCTGCCCATATGGAATAGGATTTAGCAGGAGCTCCTTCATTATACTCCAATGGTCCAAACTCGTTCTCAATCTGTGCTAGAATTATAGGACCACCTTGCCATTCGAATAGACCTGCTGCTTTCATCATATCCACGATCTTGGCAGAGAATTGCGCCATTCTGGTCTTGAATGCTTCGTTGTCAGTTCTGAAACTAATTCCTGGAACATATTTCAGCCAAACTGGAAACCCTCTGTTTTTAAATAAATAAAAAACAAAGAACATCACCACTGTGATTCTGAAACAGATCCAGTTCTCCAAGAACAAACGAAAGAAAAAAAAGAAAATTGTTTTTTTTTTTAAATTTCTCTCAACATACCCGAAGTTCCATTCTGCGCAAACGTAAGGGCCGATCCGAAGATGAACGTAGAGACCAGCCTGTTTCACCTGTTTTACAAAACCAACCAGATCGTACCTGTCTTCGAAATAGTACTGCGCAAACACACAAACAACCCATTGTCAAGTCAAATTCTAACTCAACAGAGGAGAAGAAATTCTAACAGCCGCCATTGTTCTTATTTCCATACATTGCCAGGAGAAGGTTCGTGTCCGTTCCAGAAAACGTAAGTCTGTATGACATTCACTCCTCCATCTTTCGCCTTCTGTATGAGATCCGGCCACATCTACACAGAAGAGAACAAGCAAAACAACGTAGGTGGCTTAAAGATGAAGCAAAGAATAAAATTCATTCACCAACGGTGCAGTGCTTAAGACTTAAGAGTTAAGTCAGTAGAACATAACGTACCTCGGGAACACTTCTTGGGTAGTGAATCGAACCGGAGAAGAGAATCCTACGCTGCCCATTGATGATTATGGCCTTGTTGTCATATGTCACTGAAGATCTGACAACAGTTACGGAGAAAACAACTACTAGAATTGTAAACAGCCGGTGTGGCATGGAGGAATACATTACTGATTACTGACAGTCTGCAAGGCAGTAGCCAGTAGTCAGTAGTAGCGGACAGCGAATATAAGAGGAGCTGGAAGACATATTCTAGCGCCTTACCCCACAGTTTATCAATAAGATCGACGGAAACAGTGATGATTGGTAGATGACTAAATGTGAATCTGTGAAGATAACAAGAACCTCTAAATCAATAGGTAAAAAACTTACCTCAACATTGTCGCCATTACAGTTATTAAAGTTGAGCTGGTGATTCTCATTTGTTAAACACTTGAGCAGAGAAATTACTCCTATCATCGCAGCCATATAATCTGCTATCATGAATATAATCCATTCATCAGGAATTCCTAATCTTTTCACGATCCATTGTATATTCCTTCAATTCGGTAATTAAACCCTAAAAAATGTCAAATAAGAATAATAGAGTAACTCAAAATCCAATCTATTCATCCGTTGTTAGCACTAACCAGTAACGAGAAGTGCAGACCAACACTTCCCAATTGTTGCCGTGCATCAATCGTCGACGAGGAAACGAAGCCAGAAACCAGAATCGTCTTCTCATTCCGGTGGAGAAGACTCGCCATTTTCGATCGCCGTTTGAAGTTGAGAGTAGTGATTCTAGAGAGTAACTGTAAATCTGTAAAAGAGATGGTTAATAAAGTCGGTTCGGATTCAGATCTTAGTCCGACCCGACCCGAGGTATCCAACTACAGCCAAGTTGTTTTTTAATCCCACTTCCATCCAGAGCCTTCCTCACTTTCATGGCATCTTCCCACCTTCCCTCATCGGCGTACATATTGTAAAGCAACACGTGCGGACCAGCACTGTCTGGTTCCAATTCCATCACTGCATTCGCCGCCACACGTGCCAACTTCCAATCGCCGTGTATCTTGCATGCATCGAGCAAAGCTCCCCAAACAGTCTTGTCTGGAACTATCAACATGTTATTTATGATGTTCATGGCGGCTTGGAGCTGTCCGCTCCGACCGACGAGGCTCACCAGCAAGGCGTAATGCTCGACGCCAGGGACTATCCCGTGCTCTTCTACCATGGAATCGAATTGCTTCTGCCCCTCGGTTACTAACCCGGCGTTGTAACATGCGTTGAGAATTGAGATGAATGTGATGTTAGTGGGTTTTACTTCGGACGCCTTCATCTTTTCAAAGAGTCGGAGTGCTTCCATTGTGAGACCATGCTGGGCGTAGCCTCCGATCATGGAGTTCCAAGTGATGAAATCTTTTCGGAGAGTCATACTGTCGAAGATTGATCGGGCGTCGGTGAAACTCCCGCATCTGGCGTACATTGTGATAAGGGAATTGCTCGTCGGGAGGTCTTGGACGAGAGTTTTTACGATGAGCTGGTGAATCTGTAAGCCGGTGTTGAGAGAAGCCAGACTTGCACAGGCGCTGATAGCTGAAGATACCGTGTGTTGATCGGGCTTCTCGCCGGAAGATAACATATCGTAGAAGACGTTGATTGCTCCTTCATGGTCACCGTTTTGATCATAAGCTGCGATCAATGTGTTCCAGGAAATGACAGTCTTGCAATTACAGGGCATCTCGTCGAAATAGATTTTAGCTTGATGTAGATCACCTTTCTGAGAGAAGCCTGATACCATGGAATTCCATGTGAACCCATCTGGGCATGGCATTTTCCGGAAGAGAGACTCCGCTTCTTCTACGTTCAATGCTTGCATGTAGCCGAAAACCATTGTGTTCCATGATACTATATCTCTGTATGGCATTTCGTCGAACAGGTTTCTAGCAGAACAAAGATCGCCGACTTTTAAGTAACACATGATCATAGAATTCCATGTCACTACGTTCTTACTCACCGTCGATCTTTCTCTGTTATCAACACTTCTGTCTCTGTTTGGAATCAAATCGAACAGCCGTAATGCTTCTTCAACCTTACCCAGTCGTCCATAGCCGGCGATCAATGTGTTACAAGCATCAAGAAGTCCTTCTGTGATGTTATGCTTACAACGCTTAGCCAAAAGAGTCTCCGCATCTTTCAACCTCCCATTCCTAATAAGACCCGACACGAGGGCGCTCATAGACACATGATCAGAAACGGGCATCGTCTCAAAAATCATGATCGCCTTCGACACTTCTCCGTTGTCAAGAAACCCGGTGATCATCGTATTCCAAGACACCGAGTTCCTCTTCGGCATTCTGTCGAATAAGACCACGGCATCATCGATCCTACGATTCCGCATGTACCCACGTAACATAGTATTCCAAGAGACTGTGTCTTTACTAGGCATTCTCTCGAACAGTTTCCGACCTTCCTCGAATTCGACGGTGTTCTTCGACATGGTGTAACCAAGCAACATGGAATTCCATGTCACGATGTCTCTCTCAGGAATTACATCGAACAAATTCCGAGCGTTCATAAGCTCTCCTTGTCGGACGTGACCCGAAATCATGGAATTCCACGTGACGATGCTGCGTTGATCCATCCCGTCGAATAGTTTTCTGGCTTCACGGAGACGACCATTACGAATAAGGTCAGTGAGAGCCATATTCTTCTTACGAATGGCTTTGGATTCACTGTCGCCGCCATTATGTGATACGAGGCTTAAACTCCTCGTTGAGAAGATGGTTGTTGTATTAGTTATCGCCGCTGCCAGCCTTAATAATCTCATTTCAAGAACAGGTAAAATAGGGGTGGGTGAGATTGAAAATGTCAGCATATCTCAACATATCCTCGTGGCCTTCTGAAAATACTCTGAAGATCTGGTAGATGAAGTCGGCGGTGGTGATCGCCGGAAAATCAAATTTAAGCGTGTCTTGTAAAAATTTGTGTAAAAGCTTTTACAATATATACTAAGCCTTTCAACTTGCAAGTGATTTTACAATATATATATATATATATATATTGCAAGTTCGCGAAGATGGGTTCCGCGAGTCCGGCAATCGCGAGTTCCCGTGCCTGTCCGGCAATCGCGAGTTCCCGTGCCTGTCCGGCAATCGCGAGTCCGGCAATCGCGAAGATGGGTTCGACACTGCATAGTCGATGCCACATCTCCTCGCTACTCCCGTGATTTCGGCGGCATGTGCTTGTCTCACCCTGCCGTCGTTGTTCGACCCACCTCTTCTGTTTTCTGTTGAAGTCTCTAAAGTTATTCAACTATGTGACTCTTCCTCATACTTGACTGTCTCCCCACGGGGAAATGGTCACTCTGTTTCCGGACAGGCCATGCCAGTCGACTCCACGAATATATATACCACGATTTCGTTGGAACGGTGGACGGAAGCCAAAACTACCGTGGATACGAAATCGGATGGTGGTGGATGCTGGTATCGCAAAATTGCCGGGAACGACACTACCCGTTCCTGAATTTTTCTTATATATATATATATATATATATATATTTTTTTTTTTTTTTTTTTTTTTGATAATGGTATTTGTTATTAAATGAACACGGAGTTTTTACAACATAAAAATAAATAAAAAAATTTACAACATGTAAACAATAAAATCAAACTAAAGAAAAATAAAGATCTAACTAACTTCTCTGAGCATCATTACCGCCAACAAACAACATGTGAGCATCACATAACGCGACTCCTTGTTGCTGATGTCGGTATTTCGACAGACGTTCCGCAACAACATTTCTTTCGAACAAATTCCACTGGAACGTCTTTTTGCATTACGTTACAAACTTACAATATATACTAGTTAGTTGACTTAAATTAGTTATATGGTTCAAAACTCCATATGATTTTTTTTGGACGATCGCAAAAGATTATATATTAGAACCACATAATATATTATTGCATAATCATAATGAAAACGTAGACTCGAACTTTAAACCCTCAAGTCTCAACAAGACTCGAAATTACAACATTTATTTTGGGCCGAACCGGTCTTTATAGCAGATTGTAAGTTATTCGAAGATTCAATTACTTTCGACGCTACCTAAAATACGAACAAATACAAACTTGTATTTAAAATGTTTTGCGGTGTTAGCCATCACATTAACTCTATTCTTTTTGGGTCGTGCTTCTTGTCAAGTGAGGTCAATGAATCGTTCTTGTAGGTATTTCAAAAAATTTTAACATGCATGGGAAAAGCGTCTGCTACCATTATAACAGATCAAGATCGCGCGATAGAGGTTACTTTGCCAGTCGTATTTCGCATACCTTTCAAAGGTTCTCCAAGTGACACATAACTCATAAATTTGCCGACAAAATAGGTCACGTATATCGCAATAAAATTGCAAAAGACGAGTTGCATCATTTCTTGAACAATGTTGAGTCGCCTAGTGTGTTCGATCTGAAGTGGCAGCAATGGGTTATTCAGTACAACTTGGAGGGGAATCAGGCACAAATGATACCCTTTATATTTGACCGATTACTTCTTCACAAGAATGTCACTCCACCGCACCTTATAACTAATTTACCTATAGAGTTTGTCCTTCTATACAAATATATAGGGTGTCAAACGAGCCGAGCCGAGCTTTGGCTTATTGTGCTGGGCTCGGCTTGTTAAGGAGTTATCCAGGCTCGAACTCGAGCTCGTTGAGCCTGATTTGACCAAGCTTAGGCTCGGCTCGTTAATGATTTGCCAAAACTTGAGCTCGCAAAGTCGGGCTTGAGCTCGAACTTAACCTGAAATTGCAGATTAAAATAAATATTTAAGAGATTGAAGTGGGGTATCGATCCCACAACCTCTCTCATGCTAAACGAGTACTTTATCATCTAAGCTATATGACTATACCCTTATCCTTGGAATGTCCAAGCTCAAGCTCGGCCCGTTAAGCTTAACGAGTTTGAACTTCAGGCTCGCGAGCCCAGCTTAACGAGCCGAGGCCGAGCCCATCGAGCCGACCTTTATTTGACACCCTGCAAATATACGACTGAAGTCTTCAAACTTTCTCAAACACAAATTTTACAAAGCATAAAATATTTCGTTCGCCCAAACTCTAATGTATGAAACTTTTACTCTCATTATTTCGTTAATCTGTTTTTGTTTATAAACTTGTAAACCACCTCACCCTTGTCTTCTTGTAGTAAATCAATGTTTTCCAAGTGGTCTACATCTTTAACCAATCATTGACGTCCTTCGTTACATGTGCGGAACAACGACAAAATCCGAAATGTAGCTCCAAATTGTTCAATTCTAAACATATACTGTGGAAACATCTTATTTTTGCTTTCTAACTTTCTACGGTAAGAATGTACTTCCAAAAGAATCGGTAGTTAATAGGTGGTTACATAACCCAAAACTAGAGGTTAATATACATCAAAAACTCCTCAATACATTGGACTTGGTGAAATGAAACTACTGTTTAAACGTTACTCTTTCTACGCAAATATTGGCGATAGAGAACTTTGAATAGCTATGGCCGCATTGGAAAGAGGCTTAAAGGATCAAATATTAACTCCATAACAAGGTTCTGCCTCCAAGTCTTCTCCAAAAGTGTTTTGATACGACCTGGTCGTCTGTGCGAAATGTTGCAGAACATGTAGCGCGGGATTGGAATGTAATTTAAGACAAGGGGAAATTCAGACAGATGGACGCTCGATTAGAGAAATTAGGGTTCCGCGTAAGTTCAAAAATTATGTTACCCCATTCAAAGATTAAATGAAGGAGTTTTGGGCCGGCCCAATAACTCTTTTATTTTAAAAGTCTATTTTATTTTAAAAAATAACTTTCAACAGTTACCAACATAGAAGTAACTTTCAACAGTTACTAACATTAATCTATTTAAGCATTTTATGAGTGAATGAAAAGACAACCAATTTTCTCTAAAACAGTTTTATTTTTTATCAACCACCTTCACCTCCTCCGATAGTAGATCGAGTACATCCGACCACCGCCTCCGCACTCGTCCTTCCTCCAGCCGCATCAAGCTTCCGGACAGACAACTTCACACTTCACAGCTATCCTCTGTAACGGACTGAATCTTGATATCAGAGGTGTATCCTCGCTGCACTCGTCTCTAGGTATCTGTGATTCACTAATCGCTGGACGAGAGACACACTTCTTCCCAGGTGAAGTGATTCCTTAAATTGATCAATTCCTTGATCAATTAAAACGAAGGGATGCGGTGTGTAGGCGGTCGCCCAGGCATGAATAACGAAAGGTTCAAGTCAACGAGGGAAATCATTATATCCAAATTTTCCAAACAAAGAATCAGTAGCAACTGTCGCAAGGCCGGTCACAATCCGTAAGTGTTCACAGATGAAGTGTACCGCACTACCGCTGCATGAACACATTCATTTTATTTCTGCTTTTGGTTTTTTCAAAACTTTGTATCCCTATATCGTAAAACTGCGATAAAATATCTGCCATTAAATAGAAACTCATCTTACATAACGAGACTCGAATTCTAAACCTTCATAAATCTTTTACTGTGTCTAGTTGAGTTAATTTTCATGTGTAATCGTATATTTACTAACCTATATATACGATTTTGATCCGTAAATTTGGATGTGATTTTTAAGATCAACTTCAGATATCATATTATTTTAATTAAAAATGATGTCTCGAGACTGTGTTCAACTTATAATTAAAAAATGATTGTAATGATTGGATTCGAATGGTGAGATCACTCGTATCAAAATATCTCAAATAACATATCTTAATAGGATTATTTTTTTTATATGATAATTTAGTCATATAGGCCTTGGCCCGTAATATGGGTCCGGTAATATCGATATTTTGTCGTGGTGGTTATTATGTAAAACTCATTGAATTTTCAACAAAAAGATAAACAATCATAAACCGTCTGTTCAATCAATCTCAACCGTCTGTTGTACACCTGACCCGAACCATCATCTTCTAAATTCTAACTCAGAAAAAAGTCCACTTTCCTCGATCACTAGTCAGTTAGAGAAGCGATGCTCGCCGTCGACAATATCTAAAAATCCAACGCCGTCGGAAAATTCACCATGATGTCCCATTCTTCTTTTTCTTTCTCCTGTTCCTCCTTCTTCATCTCCATAGTCTTGCTCTCTTGCCATCTCCTCTCCGCTACCGGTAAGCTCGCGAACCACCTCTCAATTTTCAAATCGGAACCAGCTCTCATTGGCATACGGCATCTATTCTATGCGGAATCATATGCGATTTTTTTAATCTGCGATTACTTTTTTTGTGGTACAGAAGATGGAAATGCGTGGGAATCAGTTCCAGATCTTGAGAAGGTTATGTACTTGACTGTTAAAGGATTTCCATGCGTTCGGCTTCTGAATGTTTCCGGAGAAATCGGATGTTCAAGTGAGTTGGTTTCTTATCTGTGTGTGATGATGATGTGTTGGATGTATCAATTCTCTTCAGGATTTAAAAACTGTTTCAATTTGGTGAATGCACTTAGATAGTCAGATTTATACTTTCGGATGTGTATTTTTTTTAAGGTTAATTTGTTTGAATTGAAATAATGAATATCTACAGATCCTGGTCATGGAAAAGTAGCTGCCCCTATCATGCGATACAAAAACACTGAAGAAAATCTGATCAAACAGTCCACTATTTTGGTATCTGCCAATGAGATTAACGATTTATTCAAAAGGTATAAATTGTATCTGATGATATTTTATATTCAAAACCCATACTCATAACATCTATTTTTGGTTTATAAATTTCTATTTAATGCATAAAGTTTAGGGGGGGATTTTCTCTCTCAACTCTCAAGATCTAAGGAAACTGAATCTAGATTGAAAGTAAATTAACAATGTTTATTATTCAACAACACAAACAAAAATATGCACTGGTTGATACCTTTACCCATATGTTTCTTAGTATTTCGCATTTTCCTTCAATAGATAGAATATAAAAATAGGACGCATTTCAGGAGCGTCGTACAAATGCTATATATGTCAAGTTGATCTTGTCCATTAGATTGATTTTGCGTCGTACATGTGTTAGTGTTATGCGCAGTATATTATTTTGCGTCGTACATGTGTTAGTGTTATGCGCAGTACATTATTTTGTGTCGTACATGTGTTAGTATTTTGAGCATTACATTATTTTAGCCATTGGATTAAATACTACTGGCCACGATTTGATGGCGCATTCAAGGTTCGGCACACCTGAATATTTCCCTATAAAAATAAGACTAGGATTGAAAATAGGGATTTTAAGTAAGTTACATCTTTCAGTTTTTCCTCCTTTAGATGAATTTGATGAATATCATAGTTTTGAAAGCGCTGCTTTAAGCTCTGAAGCTCTCTTGGAGGAGCGCTTTTTCCAGCACTTTTCCTAGAGCGGGTAATCGGGAGGGTTCGTGTAAAGATCCGCCTGATTACCCGATTATACCTATTATTTAATAATATTTTCACCTTATATACTTTTTTTCCCTATTCTACCCCTCTATTCTAATTTAAATTAAAAACTTTTACTCCACTTTCAGATTTTAGTTGGATTTAATTGTAGTTGGATTTAAATGTAGTTGAATTTAATTTTAGTTGTATGAAATAAATCTTTAATGTTATGAAATAAATCTTTAATGTTCTATTACATGTGATTTTATACTTTTATAAGGTATTTTTAATTTTCTATAGGTTTTATGTATATTTATTTAGGATTCTATGTATTTTACAAGATATTACTAAAATACCCCTGGCACTTCCCAAAGCGAAAAAGCTCTTCCTGAAATGTGGAAGACTGGAAGTGCTTTTCGCTTTTTTGAACTATGAATTGAACATTATCTTGAGTTGAGCCTTTTATTCTCCTTCCCAGCAATGAAATGGCAGGGTATACTTTCTAGTGTCTTCCTATTGTTACCAATCACGACCTATGTAATTTTTTGATTTCTTTAACACTCAATGGTAAATTGTTCTGTGAACTGTGTTTGTTCAGAATTTCAAAGGACGAATTGTTTGCCAAAAATGTAGCAGGTGTTTTGGTTGAATCAGGGACGGGATATGATCTCAATAGCCCTGGTCAGGAAACTGGATTTACTTTATTCCACTTTTATAATGGTATTTCTTTACGACATCTTTGCCATTGATCAGTGTTCGTGTTTGTTTTGATCTTTCAGGATTCTCACCGGCAACAACGTTTCCTTTAGCTGAATTTGCTCCATATTACAATAATTATAAATGGAACCCCATTGTACGTTCTTGAATATTTGCATTTAGTATATACGAAGTTCCAAGTACCATATTTGCTAGATGCTAATTATACTTTTCATTTGCATATTTATTTTATAGGGTTCTGGTATCATGATGGATCAATGGAATTTTCCTGTATTTTTGCTATCCAAGAACAGCACTTTGATTGTTCAAGAGGTGATGTTGTTCTTTGTGGCTATGCAGTTTTTTTTCTAAATTCAAATTGTCATTTTTTTTGTAACTATTTTGCACTTCTCATGGGTCTCATTACTCTGAGACTACTGACACCTGGTTGTCATTTCAGATTGCCAACAAGAACGAAGAAAGCAAGAACACTCATTTGATGAATGTTGCTGAGTTTGATTTGGTCATGCAGGTGTGATATCACAAGCCTTTATTGTAAATGTGAATACACTTGAGTAAACATGTGTTATACTCGTTGCAATTTTGTTTCATTTCAGACTACCAAACGTGGAACCCACAATTCAAGTATTTGCCTTGAAAAAAAAACTTGCCTGCCTCTTGGTGGATACAGGTGAGTCTGTCTGTTATCATATTATTTATTAACTGGCTGTGTATATTTCTTTGTTAAGAATGTCTCCCATATGCGTATACAAAAAGAAGTGTAAAATAAAGCTAAATATTTTTTGGTCATTTGATTTCAATTGTGCGTCCTCTGTTTCACTTGGTAGTTAAGTCGTTAACATTTGGTTTTCTTCAAATTGTCGCTTTTCAGACATCTGATAAAATAAGACCAGTCTAATTTTCTTTATAACTCTATCAAACTACTTCATCAAAAAAAAACTCTATCAAACTATTTCCTGGCAATTCCCCACTCTTGAGATATGATTGTTAAGTTAACAATGTTTTGCTTGGTTTAATTTTATCTTACTATCCTTTGATTACCTGTTCCTTGTATATGAAGGCAGTGTCTGGTCTTCCCTTCCATCAATAAATATTACGCTTTCCAAATCAACAAAACCTCTCATATTAGCAATCACATCCATGGATTCCGCATCATTTTTCCGCGATCAAAGTATTGGTGCTGATTCTCCTTTGTCTGTAAGTTCCAATTCCATCAACATGTTAGTGAGTTATGAAATTAATCTTAATTTAATTCTTATTCTTTTGACAATTTGGTTGATGTGCATTTCTGAAATATATTCAGGGAATGATTTCTATGCTAGCAGCTGTTGATGCTCTTTCACATATCAATGATTTGCACGAGCTTAAAAAACAGGTCAGTCTCATTAACATAAAACTATAAAAATCAGGTTAATAGTAAGTTTTATTGAAATTATCTTTAAAATCCATAGGATTGATTAACCATATAGTTGAACTGGTTGGCCGACCAGACATATGGATTAGAGAGCCATTCAAAACCAAACCTGGCTGGTTCAACTGTTTTCGGTTGAACTTAGTTTTTTATTAACAAAAATGGTAAAATACATTCCTTATTTGTGATTTGAAATTTAAACTTTTTGGAAAAAGACCGGGTTTGCCAATATGCTTGTAACATTTATAATTAGTAAATACACATACTGTCATACTATATAATAATAATAATTAACTATTTAGCTTTTTAACCAATATATATCATCTGTATTTCTGTATCAAGCTATTTTTTTATATCTTTATATAATTAACTTGTTTATATATACCATGTAATTAATAACTTGATCAAGAGGTATTTTTTTGGCAATGTGCAATCATGCATAATATTAAAGTAGTTTTTATTGCAAAAAAGGTATTTTTTTTAATGTTCTATTGATAAAGGTGTGTTAACTTATTATTGTTAATTATCGTAAAATAATTTTTGTTCCAAGATTGTTTAAAGTAAAAAACTGGCTACTCCGACTGATTTGCATGGAATAAAGATAACTGGTTTTTCTATGATAACCAGTTTGATGACCCATTCAATTTCAAAATCTATGGTTTACCTTTTTAATTTCATAAAAGTAAAAAAAAAAACTTTACTACAAAACATAATAGAAGAACCTACTTTGAGTCTTTGTCTGTGTACTTATGTCCTAATATTATTAACAATAATGGAACTTTGTCAAAGATTTCAGTATCACACTTGGTTTAATAATTAATATATGCTTAAATGTTTTCCTCTGTCAATTTGTTCTTTTGCAGCTAGTTTTTCTGGTTTTTACTGGAGAATCTTGGGGATATCTTGGTAGTCGAAGATTTTTAGCTGAATTAGACATGGGGACGGATGTGGTAAATGGCTTAAAAAGTACCATGATTGAAAAGGTAATATTTTTAATGGGTAATTATTTGATTTTATAAACATAATGTACAAATTTACTTTTTTTGAAAACAGAATCTGGGCATAATTATTGAAGCATTAAGAACCTTAGCAAAAGGAATCTGGTCCCATATACCCACAAAATTCTCAATCTTTCTATGGAGAATTTAGAACAGACAGATTAAGACTCTATTAATGCTCAATGCATGGTGAGTCCCAGTACACGGGCAGAAGGATGAGACTATCAGCCACCTTTTTCTCAACTGCAAATACATTAGGGAACTCCTCCTATAACTCTAAGAATTTCTGAACCAGGCTCTGTGGAAAATCTCTAACAGCCCAACCCCCAACCCTTTTAAGCTCAGATATTAGAATAGGGTATGTAATAGAAGCTTGTCAAAAACACACACATCATTCACCTCCTTGGGGCCTTCATTGGAACTCAATTGAGGGACTTACTTGGCACATCTGGTCCGAAAGGAACAGGAGGCTACGCCAGCATACTCTTAGATCACCGGAGTCTTTCTTGTGGGATATCATTAAGGATTGCAGTCTTTCCTATAGATCAGATTACTATAAGAAAGACTGTGGTTCACAAATGGAGAGGACTACTATGCAGGTTTGGGAGACAAACCTCTTGAGGCTCAGCTCTTAGTTACTTGATCACTAAGAATGCAAGCTAGATAGGAAAATGTCGATGGGAGTGGGAAACCACTCTGTCATCCACTACATTTTATTTCTTTCCATTTGTATTTTCAGGGTACCACCCTTCATTATTATTAATGAAAAATATTTACTTGAAACAAAAAAATAATCCTTTTCATTTTCAGGTTCTTGAAATTGGATCTGTTGGTAAAGCTTCATTTGAAAGAGGGAATGCAACCTTTTTTGTCCATGCTGAGAAGGTATGGTATTTGAGAATTTCAACCAGCTAACGTTTAAGATTTCTTTCAATCTGTTTGAATTTTGAATCAAACTTCCACTGCATTAGATACATCCAATGTTGTGCTCATACTTCTAAATAGAGGATAGGGGCGTAGAGGTCGCTAGTAGAGCTATACCGGTTTAGAGGCTATATCAGTTCTTTTGCGTGAGTGGCATTATTGTAAATAATTAAAAAGTAAAATAAAAGTATTTTTATATATCAATCCCTAAAATATAGGCATGACAATAAATTATCAATTTTTTTAGTTTAAAATGTATTAGATAGAAAAATTATTATAATACATATATTTATTATAAAACCCTATAATTCATTGTAACACTCTAATGTTTATTTTATTTACTTAACACATCTACACTTTATTTAGTCCCATATTGGTAGGATATTAAAAGTATAATTAGTTCCATATTGGTAGGATATTAAAAGAACACTATAATTTATTTAAATGAATCTATTTAGCACATGTATACTTTATTTAGTCCCACATTATGAGTGATTTAAGCAGAGAAAGATCAGGAAATGGGGGAGATCTCAAAGTGATCGATCCCTCCTAAAATGTTATTAATGTATCTTATATACAATTACAATTAGGAGGAATTAGTTCTAAAAACAGAATAACTAACTTTCTGTTTAGACTATCAGAAGTTTCTAGGTCTAATTAGTTAATTACAGATTTATTAACTAATTACACAAATACCCTTATAATATCACTAATAAACATTGATAGAATTTAAAAAGTACAAAAAATACTCTTTAATTTATTTAACACGCACACTTTTTTAGTCTCATATTGATAGAATTCAAAAAATACAAAGAAGGTTGGTCTCTAAGTAAAGATTCATTTTGTCTAAAACAAACATGATGTTTTAAGAGTGGGAGGAGTTTATATTAAAAATAATATAACTCTTTTCATGGACCAATGTATAATTTTTGGAAAAAATATGTTTATAAAAATTTATAAGGTCATAAAATAAATTATTTTTATTTATGATTATTAAATCAGACTGGGTCTGGATAAGATCTGCTAGGATCCGACCCGGATCCGGAACCTTTGGGCACAGCGCTAGGCGCTTTGCCCTGCCAGGTCACTATAGTGTTGCAAAACACTTTAACCCTATAACCCTATTTGGAAGTTATGGTTGTGCTAATTCTTGTTCCCAACATGATATAGTGTTTTTGTCATTTACAATAATGTTGGTAAGTTTATCACTTTCACTTCGAAGTATCCAATTTTGCTGTGTTACAGGATTCATCTCCTGTAAAAGATATTTTCAGTGCTATGGAACATGCAACACTCTCTCTTCAGTCTACGAACATTGAAATCAAAATGGCAGATATTGCAAATCCTGGTGTACCACCATCTTCGATGATGTCATTTCTAGGAAAGGTATCTTGCAGTGATTGTTTCTTTTGAAGTTTTGAAGATACTTTTAATTTATGAATGCTCTAAATAAATTTCATGAAAAGACAGGGATTTGTTAATAATTATTTAGTTTAATTGGATTTGTGATGCCCAAGGTTCACGCCATCTTCAACTGGCTTGCATTATGTCCCTTCCATACCATGTAGTTTTTTTTCCAATTTTGCCATGGTCTTCCAAGTTACACAACTTATCTGTCTTTGACATTTGAACTCACGTCCAAGTTGATTTAATTGTAGAACTCTTCAACTAGTGGGATTGTCTTGGAGGAATTTGACACAGCTTTCACCAACAACTACTATAACAGTCATCTCGACAATACATGTTAGTTGATGCATTTTGTTGACCCTTTGAAATCCCTTATCTGCAAAAAAATAGCATTTTATCTTCTTTAAAATTTCAATTGTTGGTTCACAGCGAATATCAAGGCTTCATCAATACTAGCAGCTGCTAATTTAGTTGCTCGAACACTCTACATTCTTGCAAGAGATGATTTGGGACCAAATGCCTCAGTACTGAACTCCATTAATGTTAATGCATCTCTAGTAGAAGAATTGGTGGGATGCCTATTGAGTTGTGAACCTGGTCTTTCATGTTCTCTGGTGAAGAAATACATCTCACCATCAACAACATGCCCAAATCACTATGTCGGAGTTTTCTTGGATGTACCTTCTAATACAAATTATCCTGGTTATGTGGATGATACCTCCCGCTTTGTTTGGAATTTCCTAGCAGATAGAACTTCTGTTACAAGTGAAAGCTCTGGTTCTAGTTGTTTAGGAGAATGCAGCGTTGCTGGTGAAATATGCATTGGGAGAGGAGGAAATGCAGAGAGTAAAGGCAGATGTGTGGTTTCTTCAACCAGGTATTACCTGGCTTCTTTTCATTTCATTTCATGAAAGCTTTTTCGAGCACAGGTGGAACGTAGCATGAAAATCGTTCATAAATAAAAGATGTCAACAATCTCTTGATATGCGAACATGTTGGAATTTATACCTACCATTATTCGGTTCATTGGTTTCAGATATGTACCTGCTTATTCAACTAGATTGAAATTTGAAGGAGATGAATGGCAAGTTCTGCCTGGTAATTCATCCGACCCATTGGGATTAGTTGATCCTATATGGACCGAAAGCTACTGGGATAGTATCGGACTACGCGTCTACAAAGTCCAGTCCTCCATCCTTGACCATATTGTAGTTGTTGGAGGTATTTCCATCACAGTCTTATCATATGCAGCTGCTATCTTTACCAGAACCTTCTTTGTGAAGGTCATCAAGCATGACTGACTGAACTTAATCGTATTGGTTCCACTCAATTATTTAAGAATCAATATAGGATAGAGAATACAATTTTTTTGGCCTGCCGTAAGTCAGCCAGCAGTAATTGTGTTACAAAAAAATTCAGTATTCGCTTGGCTAATTTCATATTATATTGCTTGCATTTTTTATTGCTTTTTTCCCATATATGAACTTAATGACTAGTTGTTGGGTCCTTTTTTATTTTGTAATTTTTATATTTGTAATAATAGAAGAAAAAATAAAATATAAAACGCCCACCGTGGGGCTCGAACCCACGACCACAAGGTTAAGAGCCTTGCGCTCTACCAACTGAGCTAGACGGGCTTTGTAAATTATTATTAATATTTATTTATAAATCATAAGCTAAATTGAGATGATTATATAGTAAAATTGGACGATTCCTCTCCGATAGATGATTTGACGGATTGCTGCAGATTCATAATCGCAGAAGGATATGTTGTCAAACTCTGATTTGGATGATAACATAAAAAAAAAAGATTTGGAAGGTGTCAATTAGGTTGAGAATATGAAAATTAAAAAAATGTCTTAATCTCTTGATTTTACAATCAACTATCTAAATTCAATTCGAATTTTTATTTTTTGAAATTTAATTATAAAACCTTAATATTTAAAATTTTCAAATTAAATTAAATTAAAGAATTACAAAATTTAAAACATACTCGACGCCTAGATCCACACTTCCCTCCGTTTCTTGATCTTCATTTTTGATTCCCCTCCGATCTCCGTTTCTTAATATGAAAATTGAACAACCTCACTGCAACGATCAACAACCATCTTATCTATTAACTTCACCGTAACCTACAATCTCTGTATCCGACTTCAACCTCCACAATCTGAAAATCGCTCTTATCTTAAACTTGATTTAAATTTCATCTTAAACGCTCTCATTTTCATTATGAAAATCTTGACTCAGAGCTTGAAACTTGTTCGCATCTGGAATTCGATCTTTAACCTCCACATTCTGAAATTCATTTTGAACAGAAAATCTTAAATCGATGAAGAAAATTTAAGGTGTAGATCTACATCTCGATTCTTGAAAATTATTTTAATTTGAAAATTTGTTTGTTTAATGGAAATTTATTTTACAATTTTAGAATGATTTTAATTGGAAGAAACAATCGAAAAAAAGGAGGATTAAATCAACTTGAAGAAACAATGAATAATCATGTTGAATTTTGAAAGCGGGGATTGCTCGATTCAAATGACATCTAATTAGAGACGATCACAATTGTATAAAGTGTTGTAAATCAACAAAATTTGTTCGAAATGAAATGTTTGTCTATGAGAATGCAAGGAAGGCTAAAACAATGACAATTAAGAAGTCTAAGAAACCAACCTTCATTGTGGATGAAGAAGAATCTGATGCTGATGATGTGTTGATAGTTGAAAATAATTCCTCACTTCCGAAGAGAGCAAAGAAGCGGTCAACTATTCTGAGCCGCCAATTTGTTCTTCATCGATTAGGTTCGATCAACGCTGCCCTAGGTGCCTTGTCATTGAAGGACAAAAATTAAGTGATATTGTGAGAATTAAAATGAAGGAAAAACAACCCCTTATTATTGAGAAGCTGAAGAAAGAGAAAAAGCTAATGGTCGATGTTTGTGTGATAAAATTCTTC
Organism: Zostera marina; assembly: GCA_001185155.1. Lineage (NCBI taxonomy): Eukaryota > Viridiplantae > Streptophyta > Magnoliopsida > Alismatales > Zosteraceae > Zostera > Zostera marina. The sequence goes on along the minus strand of LFYR01000861.1, from coordinate 205,339 downwards.
TACAACGCTGACATACCTTTCAATGCAAGAGATTGCTTTTGATTATCACGTTATGTGTAATGCAATTGGAAGATATGGTTGGGGCTATACACCTCCAACTATTAGTAGACTACGCGGCTCTCTTTTGGAAGGTGTGGTTTTTGAAATTGATGAATTGAAGGAAAATCATGAAAAAGCTTGGGGTCTAGCTAGTTGTTCTCTGATGTCTGATGGCTTGACGGATAAGAGGGGAAGATCGATTATAAACTTTATAATGAATTTGTAATATTCGGTGGCGACTGGAGGGGACGAGTGATAGCTGAAACGTGTTCTGGGAGGGGGATGAAGAGATCTCACGAGGAGCCGGAGGTTGGAGGAGATGTTAACTGAAATTTTCGATCATCCTCAGTGGGATCTCGATGGTCTTTAAATTCAAAATCCCGTAACAGACTGATCGTGATCACGATCTTTGTATCCGACATCTAATTATTCTAATTATATAATTAAAACTAATTATTAATAGTATTCGAAGTTGCTGTCTTGTTTAGTCCGCTTAACCGGAGTAGACCTTCGAGTTGTGTCTTTGCCGGTGACCGTGCTATCCTCTGGACTGTTGCCGGCCGAATCTTCTTCTAGTGCGAGCTCTTCCTTGAGTCGCGTGGTTACGGTATTTAAGTCCAATTCTATTGTGACATCCCCGCTCCCTTCCGAATGCAGCTTGTCCTCAAGATTGCGCTCGTTCAGTAGCTCCTGAATTCTGTCGATGTTTTCCCACGAACGATCTTCGCTGGGGAGGCCAGCCCATTCTACTAATACCTGCTTGAAATCAATTCCCCTCTGTTTGACTTGCCTGAAAGCTATTATTCTTTTGGGGCAGATGATTGGGTGAGACTGCGTGGCTAGGGGAGGCAGAGCATTGATCGGACCGTCCGGAGCTTTCCCTAAAAATGGCTTCAGCAAAGCGATGTGAAATACCGGAAATATGGTACTTCCTTGAGGCAGTCGTAGCCTATATGCGACAGCACTGATCTTTTTCTCAATCTGGAATGGTCCGTAAAACCGCTTCGCTAACTTGAGACATTGTCGCCGGTTCACAGAATTTTGACGGTAAGGTTGCAGTCGTAGCCATACCCAATCCCCTTCTTCAAATTGAAATGAACGCCTCTTCTGATCTGCGTACTTTTTCATCCGACTCTGGGCCGATTGTAAATTCAGTCGAAGCTCTTGAAGAAGTTTATCGCGTTGCTTCAATAAGACGTCTACTGCCTCTATATTCGAATCTCCAACTTTGTAATCTATGATCTCTGGGGGAGGTCTTCCATACAATGCTTGAAATGGAGTGATCCCTAAGTTGTGGTGAAATGACGTATTGTACCACAATTCCGCCCATGGCAGGAGGTCCACCCAACTACGAGGGTTATCATGAATGGTCGCCTTTAGATACTGCTCAATAGTCTTATTCACAATCTCGGTCTGGCCATCCGATTCCGGGTGATAAGCCGTGGACATTTTGAGCGTCGTTCCGCTTCGGGTGAACACTTCTCTCCAGAATTTGCTGAGGAAAATCTTGTCCCGATCGGACACAATTGTTTTGGGCACCCCATGGAGACGAATGATCTGTTTGACGAAGTACTCCGCAACTGAAGAAGCTGAGTAGTTGGTTGGCATACTTCCCAAGTGACAGTGTTTTGTTAGCCTGTCGACTACAACAACGATCACCGACTGGCCCTTCACCGGAGGCAATCCCGTCACAAAGTCCATGCTCAAATCCTCCCACACTGCCAGTGGTATAGGTAATGGCTGTAACAGCCCCATTGGTTTTAAAGAGGATGCTTTAATCTGTTGACAGACTACGCAGTGAGCCACAAATTCCTTAATGAACTTGTTCATCCCCCTCCAGAAAAAACTTTGCTTGACTCGCCTCAAGGTGCGATAGTAGCCAGAATGACCGCCGGCTCGTGAATTGTGTAATTCGTCCAAAACTCTGCTCCTAAGCTCCGACGTCGCCCCCCAAAAAAAACTTCCTCTGAAATATAAAATTCCCGCTCTGATTTCATAGTCGGCATCGCAACTACCCTCTTCAATTTTTTCCCTAATTTCGCGGATTTCCAGGTCGGATTCGTTTTCCCTTAACATTCGATCCGCCCAATCGGATACTAGTACACTCGTTAACTCCTTCAGCTGGGCCTCCTCTCCCTCTTTTTCTCCGGTTGGTAGGCGGGACAGCGCGTCCGCCGCTGCGTTGTCTTTTTCGCGCTTGTATACGATTGTAAATGAAAAACCCAATAATCTAGTTAGGAAGTATTGTTGCTCGGGCGATTGTATCACTTGCCCCAGCAAATTCTTTAAACTGCAGTGGTCAGTCCGAATTATAAACTCGTTTCCGAGCAGATAGTGCCTCCATTTTTGGACGGCCTCAGTCAGCGTCCACAATTCCTTTGAATAGGTCGAGGCTCGCCGGTGTAAATTGGATAATTTCTTACTGAAGTACGCAATTGGATGCTCCAACTGCAACAGAACTGCTCCGATGCCTATGTCACACGCATCCGTTTCCACGACAAACGGCTCCGCGAAATTGGGAAATACCAATACTGGAGCGGTCGTTAGTGCCACTTTCAAATTCTTAAATGTCGTACTGGCTTCATCGGACCAGATGAATCCCTCTTTCCGTAGCAGATTAGTTAGAGGAGCCGCTATCTGGGCGTACTGGGCTACCAATTTGCGGCAGTACCCGATCAGACCCAGGAACGCTCGGACCTGCTTTACTGTGGTCGGTTTTGGCCATCCCAACACCGCCTCCACCTTGTCCGGGTCCGGTCTCACGCCCTGAACTGATATTATATGTCCCAGATATACCAATTCTTCCAACCCAAACACGCATTTGGATTTCTTCACGTAGAATTGATGTTTCCGCAGTAATTCAAATACCGATGCTAGGTGTCCAATGTGTGCTTCCCATGTCGGACTGTAAACCAGGATATCATCGAAGAAGACGATGACATGCTTCCTTAGCAGAGGTTGCAGGAGCTGGTTCATAGTTGATTGGAACGTCGCAGGTGCGTTAGATAGACCGAACGGAAGCACCGTGAACTCGTAGTGTCCCTGATGTGTCTGGAAGGCTGTCTTCTCGATGTCCTCCTCTGCTACTCGAATTTGGTGGTACCCTGCCCTTAGGTCCAACTTGGAAAATACTACTGACCCCTGTAATTCATCAAGCAACTCATCCATCGTAGGGATGGGAAAACGATCACGGATTGTGATAGAATTAAGTATCCGGTAGTCTATACAGAACCTCCAACTCCCATCCCGTTTTTTGACCAGCAGTACCGGCGATGAGAACGGGCTTGTACTGTTCTTGATTAGCCCCTGTCTCAGCATCTCATTAGTCAATTTTTCAATTTCATTCTTTTGGTAATGCGGGTATCTATACGGTTTGACGTTCACTGCTTGAGCCCCCGACGTTAGGTTAATGTGGTGGTTCGTTGGACGGTCCGGCGGGAGATTTTTGGGTTCCTCCAGAACGTCCTTATACTCCTTCAACACTTCCTCGAGTTCTGGCCAAGATTTACTCTCTTCTTCTTTATTTTCCTCTCCCTAAAGATGGCAGAAATACGCGATTTCCCCCGTCGCCACTAATCGACGTAGTCCCGACTTGGATAACTCAGATTCGGCCAATTGAGACTCCCCTTGAAATCGAATACTTTTCACCCCGTCATTAAACTCCATCGTCAGTTCTTTGTGATTGGTGGTAACTGGACCCAATTTCCCCAGCCATTGTATGCCCAAAACTATGTTTGCTTCGCCCATCGATAGCATGAACAGGTCCTCCGTGATCACCGTATTCTGAATCGAGATCTCCACTTGCCGGCATACCTCCTTACATTCCAGATATTCGCCACTCCCAATAAACACCTTAAACGCCGGAAGTGATTCTACCGCGAATCCCAACCGCAAGGCTACTATCTCCTGAACGAAGTTATGAGTGCTGCCACTGTCAATCAGCACCGATAGCGGCCGGCCCTGAACCCATCCCGTCAATCGAATTGTTCTTGGGTTGAAAGTCCCCGAGAATGCTTGCATACTTATTTCCGTTGTTGCTATGGGATCCTCTGTCACTTCCTCTCCCTCATCTTGTTGCTCAATTACTTCAACTAAACACTGCTGGTTAGCGTCCATGCGGAACAACCGCCCTTTGCACTTGTGCCCCAGCGAGTAGGATTCATCGCAGTTGAAGCACAATCCTTTATCCGATCGTTCCTTGCGTTCTTCTGCCGTCAGCATCTTCCTCACAATTGGAACGCCTTTGGGTCCCGGTGGTGGTGTTTTGATCAGAGGCTCTGTATACGTTGAGCTCTGTCCTGACCGGTCTCGTCCTCGCTGTGCTTCAAAGATCTTCGCCAACGTGAAAGCCCTTCTTAAGGTGGTCGGCTTAATGATGTTCAGTTCATTCTTCAATTCCACCTTTAGTCCCCCTATGAAGAAGCTTATCAGTGTTGCTTCCGACTGATCGCGAACTTCATTCAGAAGTTCCTCGAACTTCATTCAGAAGTTCCTCGAACTTTTCTAAGTACGATGTCACCGACGACGTTTGCTGGATATGTGACAATTCCTGTAATTTGTCCGCGATTTCCGTCGTTCCAAAGCGTTCTCGTAGGCCCTCCTTAAACTTGTCCCATGTTGACAGTAAGTTGTTCCAACGCTGTCCTCTCATCCACGACAGAGATCCCTTAATTAGGTGGAATCCCGCTATCTGTATTCTGGAGTCGTCTGCAATACCGTGAAAGGCAAAATACTCCTCTGCTTGAAAGATCCATCCCTCCGGATCTACTCCCTGGAATTTCGGCAGATCCAATCTGATTGATCTGGACGCTTTTTGAGCTGATGATTCCGGACCGCGCGGCATTCCCATAGACATCTGCATCTCCTTCATCATCTTGGTTAGGTCTCCGATTCTCTCTGTCATGCTGGCGATTGCGGAATCTTGTTTTGATAGGCGCGATGCTTGAACCGTCACCACTTTACCTATTTCTCCCCGGATTTCCTCCAATCGATCAACTTCCGTTTCCGCAGCTGCCATTTCAACAATTATTATTACGAACTGATTAAAACTAAATCAATTAATTCAATCGTGCTTCCCTCGATGGGATCCAGTCAAGGCCTGGAATACGCCTTTGCAATTTGTTTGAAATTTTAGAGTCGTTCCCGACTGTGAAGATCGTCGGACGATTGAAAGCACCAATGTAATATTCAGCGGCGACTGGAGGGGACGAGCTGAGAGCTGAAACGTGTTCTGGGAGGGGGATGAAGAGATCTCACGAGGAGCCGGAGGTTGGAGGAGATGTTAACTGAAATTTTCGATCATCTTCAGTGGGATCTCGATGGTCTTTAAATTCAAAATCCCGTAACAGACTGATCGTGATCACGATCTTTGTAACCGACATCTAATTATTCTAATTATGTAATTAAAACTAATTATTAATAGTATTCGAAGTTGCTGTCCTGTTTAGTCCGCTTAACCCGAGTAGACCTTCGAGTTGTGTCTTTGCCGGTGACCGTGCTATCCTCTGGACTGTTGCCGGCCGAATCTTCTTCTAGTGCGAGCTCTTCCTTGAGTCGCATGGTTACGGTATTTAAGTCCAATTCTATTGTGACAGAATTCAACCAAGGGTTCGTTTTATTTATACTTTATTGATGCTTCAGCCGAAACGAAGACTGTTGATTATATTGCATCTACCTTAGATAAAGCAATGCAAAGGATATGAGTCGAAAAAATTATTCAAATTTGTACAGATAATGCGAGCAACTACGTTAAAACTGGGCAAAAACTGATGGACAAGTATGATCACTTATATTGGACCCTTTGTGTCGCCCATTGCATCGATTTGATGTTGAAGGACATTGTGAAGATTACCTCTCTGAAGAATGCAATTGTGATGGGTCTTAAGATTACAAACTTTATTTAAAATCATTTATTGATACATTGCGAGTTTTTGAAAAAGTCCAACAACAAAGAGCTAGTTCGTTGTGGGGTTACTCGATTTGCTACATCGTTCCTGACCTTGCAGAGCATTAAGAAGCATCGAGATGCCTTAAGTGCATTAGAATGGCGTAGATGGATTGATGTTGGGATTGGACAACAGATTCATGGTCATATATTCAACAATCTTTTTTGGAAAAATTTAGATGATTGTATGTCCGCTTCTAAACAATTGGTGATTTTGTTGAGATTGGTCGATGAAGATAGTAAACCATCAATGGCAGAGGTTATTCCCCATTTGGAAGTTGCAAGAAAAAAATTGAAATTCACTTTGCAAATAAGCCGGTGATGTTGGCCAAACTGAAGGCGATTTTTACAAAACGTTGGGACAAACATTTTCATAAGCCTTTGTTTGAAACTAGTGCATTTCTAAACTCCTATTTTTACTATGATTTGAAAAATAGGTAAGCTTTTTACTTAATTTAATTTTGTAATAGTTAAAGTCTTAAGGACTAATTACTGACTTTTGAAATAGTTTTAGAGACGGGACAATGAAAGCACTAAGATATGAATTTTTTTTCAAAGATTGTATATTAAGAATGGAACCTCCTGAAGAGCATCTAAAAATCATGGAGCAACTCATTTCTTACAAGAATGCAATAGGTGATTTCTCATTGAAGTTGGCCATCGACTCGCTTCAAACAACGGATCATAGTAAGTGATTTTCAGAATTTAAGAATGAAATATAAAATATCTTAAATTCAGACTTAGGGTGTCACTATGTTTGATTTCAAATAGTTGGTGGTGTAAATTTAGAGTGTCAACTACGGAATTGATGATGTTGGCAATGATGATCATAAATTTTTACTACCACAACTTCTAGTTGTGAAAGAAACTGAAGCACTTTTGATTTCGTAAGTATTTTGGACTTTCAATACGAAATCAAGTATGTTTCATATAATTTAAATTAATGAAATTATTTATTTTACATCAGATTCACACCAAAAGAAGAAATCGTTTGGAAGTTGATCGTTTACACAAGTTGGTGTATATATATTAACTACAACCAACGTTTAAACGATCAATTTTAGAAAAAAAATCAAGTAAATGATAAAAACTATGATCCCATTGCCCTAAGTGATATAAATTACTCTAGTGAATGAGTAACAGGTGTCGATGGAGCGTCTTGTGAATTTGTTTACGAAGATGGAGGTTTGAGATGGGCTGATGTATGAGAGGCTAGTGGTGTGCCCGAGCATGAGGGACCATCAACAAGAGGAAGGACAGATGCCAATGAAGATGATGATGACTTATTGATGGATTCGAATTTGAATGACGTCGAAGATGATGACATAGAAGGCCATGAACTTGAAACAAACACTTAGTTAGAATTTATAACTTTAATGTTTTACACTTTTACTTTGATGTTTAGAATTAATACTTTTATTATTTTGAATTTTTGTTTAACAGTTTAAGTAGAAGTCAATAATCACTCTATTATTTTAATTATGATTTTAATTATGACTTATAATATCAGGAAATTATATAAAATGGGAGCGAATCCAGTGCGCCGGACACTGTTTGCGCTATCTGTGCCAAACGTGTGCCGGGCGTTGGATTCGCTCTACCTAATTCAGTTTTCTTCGTAACCGTACGTACAATCGTGTCATAGATTGTTTTGTTTTTGTAGTACAGTAGCTTATGTGGATGTTGTTTTTGTAATTTAATTGAAGTTGTACTACGTAGGTGCATGCTAGGATATCATAGGTTTTTTAAATGTACTGGTTAATGTCATTATGAATAGGTATGAAAATCTTTGAATCGAATCCCCTTGCCTGTGTATGCCCTGTCGCCTGTCACATATTGAGCTCGATGTTTTTCCCCTTCGTTGTTCAAAGTCTATTAGTTTTTGTTTATGTCAGTGACCTAGGTTGTCTTCTGTGATAAATTTCGTTTTCCCATTTTGTTTTTCTTGTCTCGTCTTCCACCCGTCATCTATTTCTTAAGAACTCATTAGGGTTTCATCGATTTCTGAAGATCGATCGTCGGCCTTCACTGAGAACAGGTCAGTAAGTATATTTTTTGTTATTGTACTATTAAAATGATTTATCTTCCCATTTAGTAGTACTATTGTAACATCCGTAACCCATTCTTGCCAAAATCCCTTACGTTTTCTTGGTAGGAAGTTCAGATTCCCCAAAATGTCGATTCTCCATACCTTCTCAGTTGCATTAATAATTTGATACAGAGAATGCAATAGGGTCATATTAGTTCTGAACAAACTGTAAAACTTTAAAATACAGAGGTTCTGGTGGACTTTCTCACAACTCGTTCATCCTCTAAATCTTCCGGAACTTCTTGCTGTTCGGAATCAATAAGATCTTCAGATTTTACAACCTCTGATGATCTTTCTAATTTTGTAAGGTTCTTTTTATTTTATTTTCATTTTTGCAGATTTTCCGGGAAATATTAATTTCTTCTTTGTCTTCACACTATGGAAAAAATATATAGCGGTGATTAGTAAGATCAGATAAAAAGACCATTTGCCCAATCCCACGTAGTGTAGCGTGTAGCATTGAAAGCTTTGTTGTGTGACACAACTCATTCAAATGGTTAAATGTTCAAACCTGACGTCACAAATATCAAAAGAACAATATTCTTTTTTGATCATATAATGCGTTATTCAATTTCCATTAATATGAATAAAAAATATTAACTACAAACCAAATTAGCTAAAACTATCTATACAGCAAATTGTTAACTAAGTTGCAGCATGCTAAGGAATCAGAGATAGAGACTTCCTAATCCCTATAACTCAAATCCTCCTTTGAATCAGTTTACATCCAGTAGAGAGAATGGCTAGCGTCCAACAGAGGTAAGCCAGCACCCAGCAACACATTTCAGTATTACATCTGGACCACATTCGTTGGGATAACTCACAATTAAATAACAGATGTTTCAAATCGTCCTCAGCATTCTTGCATAGAGCACACCTTCTGTCTTGAGAAGGCCACCATCAGCTACTGCAATCTTTTGCGATATGCTTACTCCACCTAGTACGCCAACCAGACAAGGAAAACTTATGGATGCCATTGGCCCACAAACCACAAACCATCAGAGTATTTGTCCTCTAAATCCTTGACCCTAATAGATTCTCAAATGAAAGCAAAGTGAATGTATATTTCATCCCTTAACACAGACTGATGTAGAAGCACATAGGCGAAGTTCAGAACAAACTTTAGAACTCATCGTATGTAAATCGATTCCTCTAGAATAAGTTGTTAACACTACTCTCTCCAAATTAAAGGATTGAAGAGATGAGTGTGAATTTTTATTATGTTTTTTATAAAAAGGAACTTTGGTTAGATCATTGGACAGATATATGAACTAAACATAATTTGATACATGTAGTTAGGTGATGATCATACCTTTTTTTATGCTATACGCCCACACTATCATAATTCTGTCAATTTCATATAAAACTTTTGTTAGGTCATACTCCAAGTTCATCATGGCATATGTTACAGAGTTATGAAACTTTTGCAATGTTCATTTTTGCAGGACTACGCTTTATTTCATCAGGATCCAGTTAGTAGTTGTTGGTTTGTTGATTTTAATTTTTTCATAATATTGTCTTTAATTTTGTACTATCTTCTTAATATGGGCGATCCCCAAACAATCCGTCATAGTCGATCCCCAAAAAATCCTTCAACTGACAACCCCATTATAGGCTCTTCAGTTATTCATAAATCTGATGAAAATTTGGAGGTCTCTTCACTCTTTAAGAATCAGCCAGACCAAGGTCCATTCTCGAATGAAAAAATAGATATTCTGTCATCATCTATTTTGCAAACTAATCTAGAGTACATTAAGAAAGCAGCCAAAAATGTTATACAGTCTAAGGTCGCCCCGACCGCAGTCGTTGCCCCTAGGCAATTTGTTAATGATGTAGAACTATTTGACCTTTCTTTTGTAAATGAGAATGCTACTATTAAGTGTTCCGAAGACCATACAATTTCCGAGAATGTAGAAGATGTCGATTGTGAAATAGTTAAATTTATACCTTGTTCGAATACCCCTAGTACCATTCCTAAATCTGTTGTGTTACGAACACTACGATCGGGTAAAGTATTAATTTCAAGTGATAGATCGATAGGAAATTCTAGGAGTGTGGCTTCGTGTTCAACAACAAAAAACTTCGTCGGTCGGAAGATTGTTGCCCATAAGGCTAGAATTGTGAGATCTCCTACAACGTCTTCCATTGTTTGTGTGGAAAGAGGTCATGGTTTGTATATTTTTTCTGATAATTATTATTTTCTATATTGATGAAGTGAATAAATTAAATTACTATGGATGAATTGTGCTAACAGATATGGACAGTCCAAGGGATGATAACATGATTGTTGATGATTTGCCGGATGACATGCCTCTGAGTGCTTTCATCAGGAAGAAGAGTAGGGTCGAGGATCCGAAAATAGGTATTGATTTAGTTTTGTTAAAATCATATTTTGCATTACCTAAAATACTTCCTATATTATTAGTCTTAAAGAAGAAGAAGAAGAGGCGAATTGAAGATTTTGATGACTTATTTGATAAACCGCAAGTTGAATTCCCTAAAATATTCATAAGAGGGGCTGCAAATAGTAAGTTGCTTGTTAATTCCATACGAAATCTATAATGTTAATCATGTGTAGATATTGAATTTCTGCGACCGTACTATCAAATTCTTCAAAGTAGGTGTTGTTTCTCGGGATACATGAATACGTTGCAGTCGGTAAGAAGTCATCTCACGACATATTTTTTTGATAAAATTGAAGCAACTGGATTCTCCCACTTTCTAAAGGAAGTGGACATTATCGTTAACCCATTTCATTTAGACGACCTTGTCGGTCATTACATTGGGGATGGTAGATTTGCGGTCAAAAACAAGGTATTAGAATTTTCTTCAGAAGATGTTGGAAAAATATTAGGAATACCAAGTGCAGGTCATCCAATAAGTATTGGAAAATCGGACGAGATTAATTTTAGAACAACCTTCTGGAAGAAGTACTTCAACGTCACTCAAGTTACAAGGTAATAACTTTCCTCATAAATTATTATCTTAATAATTTTAATAATTGTGCTCTCATCAATGACAACAGTTCAATAGTTAAAGATGTATTCAAGGAGACTGTAGTTAATAAGAAAGAGGATGAAGATTACGTAGATGACTGTTGCTGCCTATGGTTTTGTCTTCTTCTGTCTTGTTTCCTATGCCCTACGCCGCGAATGATAGTACCGGTTAAATTGTTCCATTACCTAGAGCGAATTGAGAACATCTGTAATCTGAATTGGGCAGATCTTATATACACACAGTTATTCAATAACATGGAACTAGCTTCGTATTCTATTAAAAGAAGGGAACGTACAGGGGAGAAAGTGGGAGAATATATTGTTGGTTGTGTCTTCGTTCTCAATGTGAGTCAATCAGATTAAATTTGACCTATAGGTTGTATGACAATGTAAATTTATTCCTTAATATTGATAATAACGACCTACAGGTTTTCTTATGGGAGCACACACCATTATTCCCGTCATCAAGTCCTCAGAATCATTTCGTCTTTCAACGGTATGAGGGGAACTTGAAAAAGATGGATCGAACTATAGTTTTGTTGACGAACAAACAGGTATGAATAGATATTGTAAATAGTAATAAAATTTCAACGGAAGTTAACTTTTTCCGTGAACAGGTGTCCGAGAAACCTCTATCATATAAGGTGACGTCAAAGAGTATTTCGAATGGGCTAAACATAGTATTATCCTAATGAACCAAATATTGTATAACATTATGAGATGTAGTTGGATATTTTGAATCTACTTAAATATTTTTCTATTTTAATGGAATATGTTATTTTGCATAATATCAATTACTATTACCAGGATGAGAAAGACGGTTTATATCAACCAACACTATCCGAATTCATACGGCATAGACCATTTTGGACTTGCGTCCCTAAGGTAGTTTTTACCTATCGTATTGCATATTTGGACATGCGTCTCAAATGTGATTGACGTAAAAATTAAATTTTACAGTTTATTATATCGGATGAAGAATTATACGACGAAGGTAAGTTTATTTTCTTATATTCTCATTTGATATTGACATTTTTTGACATTGTCATTACGTCTTTGATAGGTGATCTCGAATTAAACGATAACAAGATAGATAACCTTAGGAAGGGAAAAAGTATAGTTACCCATAGTGAATATAGTGACATTATCGACATATCGTCGTCTAGTGAAATTATGAGTGATAAGAGATTATATGTTAGTTTAGGTGCATCATGTTCAAATCTTCCACTAGGACAAACAAGTAAGCTATATGACACACCAACTCAATTCAATTTAGATTGTGATACATTGGCGGATAAAAAAGTGAAGGAGAAATGTATCGTTTCCTTTGGGAGTTTATCAATTCATGGTATCCAAAATATTCCTGGTCAATCAATTGACCCACCTAGTTTTGACCTAATAGGGTTAGATTCGTTTGTGACACCTAAAAAAATAAATGACATAACAAATGAATCAAATTATGTCTACTCAGAAAATAATTTAATAATAAATATCAAGGACAATGACAGTAAATATAAGGAATATTTACATGATAATAGATATAGGAAAATGAGTTATTTGATGGCAGATGGTACAACATACAATGAAATGCAGTTGAGAAGAGAATGTGGTAAGAAGACAATGAAAGAAGTTTTCGGAAAATATGTTGATAAAGAATTCGAGTCAATGAAAATTAAATTACCTAGTCCACAAATAACATCATCGGAATTTTGGGCTTCAGCTGCAGCTAGTGCGGATGAAATTGAGATTAACCTTTCCCTTAGGAAGAAATTAAATGTTGATGATCTGGATCATGTTATAAGACGAATTGACTTCACTCCAACTGAAGTTCAAATCCCCTCAATGATTAAGAGGGTAAAAGAACGGAGAGCGGAGGAGGTAAGAATATTAATGTTATGGTGATATTCATAATTATTTATAAGTATGATGTAATGATATTTTATAGGTTATTACGAAGCTACAAAGAATGGAGGAAGAAGACATTGCTAGAAAAAGAATGAACGGCCAAAACCATGTCACGAAACAACGAAGGACATCATCACAAGACCATTGTAAGTCAAAAGACCTCTGTCATGCATCATCACAGTAGGATCTTTAAATAATGATTTTGATGTGTTGTTTTTTATAGATTCGTGTTACGGATATTCGTAGTCGACGTAGATCCAATAGTGAAATGTCGTGGACAGGATGTACTTGACATTAAGCAACAGAAGATTTATAGTAGTCTGGTAACAATTTTTTCCAATGACTATGTGATTTAGAAATGAAGTAATAACTTTTTGACTTTCAGATTGTCGACGTGTATACATCAATTATAAGAGATGAATTGAATGAAAACGGAGTTCATTATGAAACCATAAGCTGCGTTATTCAACGATAGAGACCGGAGGCTGGTGATGGGTTCACCAAGCGAAGCAGAAAGTGGCTCACTAAAAGATTTCGACAATGCTATACTGTGGGGTATGAGAGGTGATGTCAAAGACACATGTCACATTATAATTCCTTTGAAAACATGTACACATTGGCATTTCCTAGGTTGGTCGAGGTATTTGAATACATATTTCCATTATGATTCGAACATGAAGAATGGAGGTGCTCAGAACATTGAAACGGCAAAACATGCGGTACGATAAATATCTTTATTTTTGTAGGATATTGAAGAATTATTTTCATGTACTGGAGGGTTAGTTACGTAGATATTATGCGTGACAGGTATTATGGATAACACACTTTGTACGATCTAACATGAACGTTGGAGATGACCCTAGTTTTATCCAATGCATTCCGCATCCTCAAGAAATGAACTCGTCGTTAGACGGAGGTCTATATATGATCCAGGGCATAAGTTTATATGTGGATGAATTGTACATAAGATTAGAGACGTTCGACGATATAATTCTACTGGATTGGAAGAAGGCAGAGGTGGACAGAATTCGTAATTGCATCTACCAAACATATGTTAAAAATATAACTTATCAACCGTGGTATGATTTGAGGGTAACAGAAAATATTCAGAAATAGATAATATCGTACTTCGGTTTCAAACATTTGTTGGTTAATTATTACAATTTTTGGATGTGTGACCTTTTTCATTACAGCTGTTACAAGCTTTTGATCTAGGTACTCGAAGTTCCCTTTGACTTTTGAACCTAACGTCGGCTTTGTTAGGCCTTCCAACATTCTTTCCGCTTCCTTTGGGTTTTGCAGTCTTTGGATTTAACACATTAGAGTTTTTAGTAATCGATGACTCAAATCTAGTGATTGACCGATTCTGCGAAGTATTCTTCCGATGAATGACTTGTTCGCCCTCAATTGATGTCCGACAACTTTTTAAGGATTCTAGAATTTTGATTTCGAGCCTCGGATCCTGAGAAGCTAGTGCGGCAAATTTGTAAAAGAGACTATTCAATTCCACATTAGGCTTGAATGAATTTGGTTTGATAGGTGTCCCTGATTTCCTGACCGTCCTCTACCATCTATTCGTGATAAACGTTGTTGGAAGGTCTGTTATACTGAAGAAATTCAACAACGATATAATATGCCTGCACGGTATGTTTTTCGAAGTGAACATCCCGCAAGGCCGCAACTACATGTTAGAATTTGAGTACCGTTAACTGTTTAAAGTCTAGCGGATACAATTTGTGTGAAGATACCAACTACTTCGTATTTTTCATTTTCCTGTAAAAAAAAAAACAAATTCTTATTCGATAATTAATCCATGTCAGAAAAAGGATGTCATAGAAAAATCTTACATTTGCAACTGGTCTGATGAAGTACGATAAACTCTTGTGTACTTGATTTTGGAATAGGGTGAATGCAAATGATGTATATATATTTAACAACGACCCTTCTATTCTGAGTTTAGTTAATAGCAGGGGCGGAGCGTCAATATCTTTATGATCTAATTCTTCTTGCGTATTTCTTTGACATTTGGTTAATCCCTCAAGGGAACCGACAAATTCATATAATGTTGAGAATCTTCGCACCTTTAATTTAATGAGGGCATTCATTCCTTCACTACGTTGTGTACTCTGAAGAAATGTTATGTCATGTATATTGGACACCATTTGTGTCTTAAACCGAACATCGTCTGCATCCACTTGATATCTTCTACTTTGTTATCGACGGTCCATTTCTTCCAATTCTCTTCAAAGTCGAAAATGAAATCAGAGTCGTTCAGTATTTGGTGGAATATGTCCATTTCAGTCTTATTCCGATAGACTATTCCTATCTTGTCGCCCATTTTATGAGTAATGTGTCATTTACAAAGTCGTTGGAACGTGTCAGGAAATTCAACTAGAATTGCTGCATTCATTGCGGGATCCTGGTCCGTGATTATTGTTGTAGGCGCAACGGACATACATTTTTTGAATTCTCCAAACAGCCATATGAACGAATCAGTAACCTCATTAGCAAGGATCCCAGAACCAAATAAAATTGACCTCATATGATTGTTAACGCCAACAAACATAACAAAAATCAACTTATATCTGTTCGTGTTATAAGTCGTGTCGAATGTCACGACCTCCCCATATTTCTTATAATCGTCAATAGAGGTTGAGTCAACCCAGAATAAGTGTTTGAGTGCACCTACAGAAAATGAATTGCATATTAGTTAAAATATATAGAAAAGAACGAGAAATGAAAGTAAATTTACCGCGTCATCGACCACTTAAGAATAGTAGAATAAAGGATCTTCATTCTTCATTGCCGTAAATTTTTCCAGAATTAGATCAACATCGTGTAATTTAATGTTCTTCAGGTCATTTCTCCTAAGGTTATAGAAGTCAGTCTTTGTGAACGGACATTGATCGAGACCACCATGTTGTTGAACGACATATGAATATTGTTGGCTCGGTGCAATATTACTGTTATCTAAGTCATGCAAAATATTTCTAGAATATGACACTATTTTTCTATTGATAGTTAAGAAGCGTTTTTTCGAAGGTTTCGCAAGGTCATGATTATGTGTATTGTTGAGTGTACAAACAATCCATGAATCACCTTTCAATGCAAATGTAATTTGTACAAGACATCTTGTCCTAGGGTTTCTAATTTTCCTTTTGGTTGGCGTCGAGCTAGAAGGTATCACAGCGCTTGATATTCCTTGTTTAGAACACAATAATGTATGTCGAATGATAGAATCACCATTTTTAGCTACTGTACTTTTTCTAACAGAGAAACCTACATTTCCAGCATAAATGTAGTAGTAATTCTCAGACTCGATCATGAAGTGAATTGAATTTCATTTCTTTTGATGGAGGTGATGATAGAATGGGTTCCGGAGTTGATATTGTTCTGAAGAAAATCAAATGATGTAATATATTATTGCGACATGTTATGAATTGGATCAATAAAAAATCGACATACCTATGTAAAGAATCTGCGCCATCCACCACATCTTCATTTTCAATTCTAACTTCTAAGATTATACCTATAGGATAGGTCTCAAAGATTAATTGATTTTTTTTTTAGTTATATTTGATTTTGAAATTCAATTATTTTTTAATCATATTTAAACCCAAGAAAATAAAAAAACTTGGAATAAATATAGGATAGGTTTCAAAGATTAATTGATTTTTTTAGTTATATTTGATTTTGAAATTCAATTATTTTTTAATCATATTTAAACCCAAAAAAGTAAAAAAAACTTGGAATAAATATAGGATAGGTCTCAAAGATTAATTGATTTTTTTTTAGTTATATTTATTAGAAGTATAACCCCATAAGAATTAAAAATTAAAGATATACCCTTAATGTAAATATTAATTTCAAATCCCTAAGTTACACAGATATTATACATACATCCTTTGTATATAATTATAGATATTTCAAATACATTGACTTCTCACATTCCTTTCTAAGAATTCCCATACACCATTAATTCCATATCCACCATAGTTAATTCCATATTAGGATTTAATACCAAACACCAACACATAGTCGTTGGGTGTTTACTATTTAAACCAACCCAAACCTTCATCATAATATACTTTTACAATCTACAATTCACTACACACACATTGTTCTTCAACAATATACATTGTGCTGCTACTCAACACTTCCGCGCAACTCCATCATCAAACCTGCAAATCATTCGTTGGATAATCGATCTACACTCCAATCAATCGATCATCCAACAGTATCAATATTTTTACATACATATACTTAAGCATCACATATTTCATTTATCATTCAAATTGCATTGCCTAATTAGTATTACATTTCTATATGATTGTTTGATCATATCATCTATATCAAACTCTATCATGGTATCAGAGCGGGTTTCATCCTAACCTCAAAACAATTCTTTTATTTTTTCTTTCTCTACAAAAAGAAACTATAAAGAGAAAAAAAACAGTTGCTACACCAAAAAGAGCAAGCTGCTCCAACACAGACAAAACAACACAAAAAGCTGTCAGTCAAGTTCAGTCATCAAAAACAACCCTATTCCTCCAGATATTGTCAAAGAATTCCTGTGGAGGACGAGGAGGTAGTGGAATTTCCACAGCCAAAACACCATTGACTTTCTCCCCTTCAGAATTCAGACCCACATCTGGATCACTCCACATTTCATAATCAGGAACAGAATCATCACTGTCATAATCATAGTAGTATTGTTCATACACCCCTCCATCTTCACCATCACTATCTTCAGGGAAATTGATATTCCACACAGGAGGAGGTCTTTCATACTCAGAATCAGAGGAAGAATACACATCTTCCACATCACCAAAATATTCCAGGGCCTCCACATTCATATTCTGCTTCCTCAGCTCCCTTATTCTTCTAAGATTCCTGGTGTGTCTTCTCATCAATCTCCTTGCTTTCCTCTCATTTTTATCTACAAATGGAAACAAAAAATGATGAGTTAAAAATAAAAGATGGAAGCCCATACTACATATCAGGTAGTGACAACCCAAGCTCAGGCTTGGTTACAACTCCACTCAGTGGACCAAACTATCAAACGTGGGTAGTAGAGATCCAGAAATCACTGTCTACCAAAAACAAATTAGGATTCATAAATGGATCCATCACCAAACCTAGTAACAACACAGATAACTACTATACCCCCTGGACCAGATGTAATGACTTGGTCACTGCATGGATACTTAACAGCTGCTCAAAGGAAATCAGAGGCAGTGTAATCTTCATAAAGGATGCCACCACCCTCTGGGAAAACCTCAAGCAGAAATACAGCAGGGCCAATTCATTGGTCATTTCACAACTGAAAAGACAGATTGCACTCTGTACTCAAGGGAGTGAATCTGTCAGCAATTACTATGCAAAACTACAAGGTCTATGGAATAAATTAGACAACAATCAGATTTTTGAATGCTGTGACAATCCTAACTGCATCAAAAAGGAAAACATGGACAGACTGATCACTTTTACAACTGGTCTAAATGATACCTTTCTATCAATAAAAGGCCAAATACACAAGAAGAAGACACCTCCATCTGTGGACGATGCCTTCAGGATGGTACTTCAAGAAGAGACACAAAGAGAATGCGTCTATCCTGAAGAAGGAACTGCCCTGGCAACACAGTCTCAAAACAACTTCACACCCAAACTACAAAATCAAAGTGAAGACTTTAAACCATATTACACAAGATGCAAAAAGCACAATCACAGCATAGAAAGTTGTTTCTATGAATATGATTTTCCACTTGGCCATGGACTCCATGGGGTGGACTTCAAGAAAAGGAAAGAAAACTCCACTAGGTACAACAACAAGAAAAATTACAAATCCAACAAAGGATATAAAAAGTACCAAAGCAACAATGCCAGCACAGAGGAAGAAGCCCAAGCTTCTGAAAATACACAGGCTCCAGGAAACTACATCACCAGAGAAGAGCTGATCTCCATACTCTCCCAGGGAGGAATCCCAAAGGAAAATCAACCACATGCTCACATGACATCTGAGAGCACATCTGGTATGATTTACTATAAAAACAACACATGTTTTAATCCTCATTACTCACTAAACACCACAGCATGCACCCAATCACAAAGTGATCAGTGGATCATTGACACAAGAGCAACAGACCACATGTGCTCCCCCAACACCTTCTTAAACAATGTTAAAGACCTATTATATCCCATAAACATCCATCTCCCAAACTCACAAACCACTAAAGTTTCAGTTAGTGGCTCCACACAAATCACAAAAGACATTATGCTAAACAATGTCTTAAAAATCTCATCCTTTTCAGTCAACCTACTCTCTGTAAGCCAACTAACAAAAGATATGAAATGTTCATTCACCTTCCAACCTACTTTCTGTTCTATACAAGACCAACAGGGAAACCAGATTGGTGGGGGTGAGAAGAAGAATGGACTCTACATCCTAAAGCATGACAATCAGGCAAACCATAGCCAACAGAAGAAGACAAAGGATGAAGAGATATGGCACCAGAGACTAGGACACCCTGCACCATCTAGATTTTATCACTTGAATATTATAAATAAATGTATTCCAAATAATTTCAAAAAATTTTGTAATACATGCCCACTGTCTAAACAGACAATGCTACCTTTTTCCTTAAGTTCAGATAAAACGATAAGATGTTTTCAATTATTACACTTAGACATATGGGGAAAATTCCATACACCCACACATCAAGGAAATAACTATTTCCTGACCATAGTGGATGATTACTCAAGAGCAACTTGGGTCTTTTTAATGACAAACAAAGCAGAAACACCCACTAAGTTCAAACAATTTTTGATAAACATCAAAAATCAACACCAAACCACTATTCATACCATAAGGTCAGACAATGGAACATAATTTTTATCCAAAGAGTTCCAAAATATAATTAAGACAGATGGAATAGCCCACCAACTGTCATGCCCATATACCCCACAACAGAATGGGAGAGTCGAAAGGAAGCATCAACACATATTACAAGTGGCTAGGTCACTAATGATTCAATCCAACATTCCCCTAAAATTTTGGGGGGAATGCATCACAACAACTGTCGTATTAAATAATGAAACCCCATTATTCAGGCTATTTGGGGAACAAACAAATCTAGACATCCTAAAAGTCTTTGGGTGCCTATGCTATGCCACAAACAATAAAACAAAATCAAAATTAGAAAACAGATCAATAAAAGAAATATTCATTGGATATTCCTCTCAAAGAAAAGGATATAACATATTAAATATATCCACACAAGAAATCTTCACCAACAGAGATGTAATTTTCTTTGAAGAGATATTTCCCTTCAAAGAATAACCAGAACAGTACCAAGAGAATTTTTTTGACGATAATGCATCAGAAACAGACAACACATCAAGAGAAAACATATACACAATAATACCCCCTTCACAAGAAGAATACACTGAAGAGATACAACATGAAACAGAAGGAGATACACCAAGTATCCCAAAAGAGGATACACCAAGACCAAAAAGGAAAAGAAAAACACCATCATATTTGAAAGACTTCTCCCTACAACTGGCATCCACTAGATATCCCATAGAGAACATGCTATCTTGCCAAAACTTCACCCCTGAACACTCTGCATTACTAGCAACAATCAAAAACAACTTAGACCCTATTTCCTCTAAGGAAGCATCCAAACACACAAAATGGAACAATGCCATGCAACAAGAGTTACAGGCTCTTGAACATAACCAAACTTGGACCATCACAAGCATGCCAAATGACAAAAAACCCATTGGCTGCAAGTGGGTCTACAAAACCAAATTCAACAGTGATGGAAGCATTGAAAAATACAAAGCTAGACTAGTGGCAAAAGGCTACAACCAAATTGAAGGCATCGACTTCACAGAAACATTTGCCCCTGTCTCCAAAATGACAACCTTAAGGACTGTCATAGCTGTGGCAGTAGCACAAAAGTGGGACATGCACCAAATGGATATCCAAAATGTTTTTCTACATGAAAATCTAGAAGAGACCATATACATGAAAATCCCACTGGGATTAGAATTACCCAAGAATGCACCACATAACTCCATCTGCAAATTAAACAAATCACTATATGGTCTAAAACAAACATCAAGAGTTTGGTACCAAACTTTGTCAAATGCCCTATCCAACCTTGGATACAAACAATGCAAAACAGACTACTCTCTGTTTATAAACAAAAATAAACAAGATATTACAATTGTCTTAGCATATGTTGATGATCTACTTATCACAGGCAACAATATAAACACAATAAAAACTCTAAAAGAAAACCTCCAAAAAATCTTCAAAATTAAAGACCTTGGAGAACTTAAATATTTTCTAGGACTGAGTTCACCAAAACACCAAATGGTTTATACATTGGTCAAAGAAAATACACACTAGACTTACTAGAAAAATACGAATTCACACAATGTAAACCAAATAAAACACCAAATAGTGACAAACAAATCTCTAATCACAAAACAAACAGAGTTACAAATTTCCCTAATAACAATGACATTTTAAATAAAACTCCAATGCAATCAAACAAAACAAAAGGCAATGAAACTCCACTGGAAGACCCACAGAAGTATAGAAGCATAGTAGGTAAACTAGTATACCTAACATGTGTTAAATCCAGTGGGAGGTGATCGCCGGAGCTGTCGAGTGATTATCCGAGGCCGAATTGCCCGGATGAATATTCAATTCGTTGATTAACAACGAGAGGAAGAAAGGGGCGGATTCTAGGGTTCTTCGTATTAACTGAACCCCTAGTATCCGTTGAGAGTAGGGTTTAGAGAGAGTTGAGTTGTAATTAATTTGATTAATTAATCATGGGTTTTACAGATCATTATATACTAATTACAGTTGGACTTAATTAACTTTAATTATAGTTATTACAACAGTATTAATATCTTTAACTGTATTGCTAATACTAACTATAATTCTAACACTTAATTAACTAAATCTGTACTGGTCCGCAGCCCACATCTGCACTGGTCCACAGCCCATTCCGATTTCAGTCCAACTGCATTAATGGGAGATTTGCAATCTTTACCCAGAGTTTCTTTGTTATTGCAAATATAACATTCACTTAAATATTTGCAATCTTTACCCAAAGTTTCTTTGTTATTACAAATATATCATTTATTTAAATATTTGCAACATTTATCCAAAGTTTCTTTGTTATTATCTGTCTCGTATTATTAAACAGATAATTACTCTTAGGTCCTGTGACCATGATTAAGGTATATTATAAATCAAATTATGTGATTCTGATAATTCCTTTACTCCCCCCTCAAGCCTTGGAGTATATGTTTAATATTCCAAGCTTGGAGTGGAATGTTGTGATCTCTTTCTCACCAAGTGATTTTGTGAGAAAATCTGCAAGTTGAAATTTGGTTCCAATTTGCTTCAATGAGATCACTTTTCTATTTATCATCTCTCTTATGAAATGACAATCCACTTCTATGTGTTTTGTCCTCTCATGGAAGACTGGGTTATTTGCTAGGTGGATTGCAGATTTATTATCACAGTAGAGGTCTGTGGGTTTAGTAATATTGATTTTTAGTTCATCCATTAATTGATGGATCCATACAATCTCACATGTTACTTGAGCTATAGCTCTATATTCTGCTTCACATGATGATCTTGCTATTGTGTTTTGTTTCTTGGTTTTCCAAGAGATTAATGAATCTCCTAGCAGGATACAAAATCCTGTTAATGATTTTCTACTTATTTGGCAAGCTGCCCAATCAGCATCACAATATCCCCTAATCATCATTCTTGCATTTTTATTGTATAAAACTCCTTGCCCTGGTGCATTTTTAATGTACCTTATTAGTTTGAACAAGACCTTTAGATGAACTTCTCTAGGTTCATGCATAAACTGGCTTAGGCAGTTTACTGAGAAGCTTAGGTCTGGTCTTGTTATATTTAAGTATATTAGTTTTCCAACCATTTTCCTGTAGAATGTTGGATTACTTATTAGTGTTGATTTGTCATTTTTTAGGTCTATAAACCTTTCCATTGGAATTTTGGATGGTTTTGCACCAGACAGTCCAGATTCTTCTAGAATTCCTAAAGCATATTTTCTTTGGGATAAGTATATGCCTTGAGGTGAATATGATACCTCAATGCCTAGAAAATAGCTTAGTTTCCCAAGATCTTTCAATTTGAATTGATTTTCTAGTTGGACTTTAATTATCCCAATTTCTAATTCATTACTACCTGTTAGGATTATGTCATCCACATAAACAATTAGGTATAATATATTCTGATTTTTTTCTCTAATGAAGAGGGAATAGTCAGATTTTGCTTGGGAGAACCCTATTTCTAATAAGACTCCTCTTAGCTTTTCAAACCAGCTTCTTGAAGCTTGTTTCAAGCCATATAATGACTTGTTTAGTTTGCATACTCTTTTATCTTTTTCTTCAAGTAAGCCTTGTGGAGGTTTCAAATAAACCTCTTCATGTAAATCACCATGCAAAAAAGCATTGTTTACATCCAATTGATATAGATTCCATCCTTTGATGGAGGCAACTGCTATTATGGTTTTTATAGTTACCATTTTAACTACAGGTGCAAAGGTTTCAAAAAAATCGAAACCTTCCTTTTGTGTAAAGCCTTTTGCAACAAGCCTTGCTTTATACCTTTCTACTTGGCCATCTGGTTTATATTTGATCTTATAGATCCATTTTGAACCAATAGATTTCCTGTTTTTAGGAAGATCTGTGATAGTCCATGTGTCATTCTCTTTTAAGGCTCTCATTTCATTTTGCATAGCTTCAACCCATTTTGGGTCATTTGAAGCTTCATTGTATGAACTTGGTTCATTATTAACTGTTATTTGTTTTAAGAAGTGTTTATGGTGTTCATTTATTTTATTATATGAGACATGGTTGCTCATTGGGTATTTTGATTCATTTTGTTTTATTTTTCCTTTATTTTCTAGAATAAAATCTTGAAAGTGTTTTGGTTTGGTTATTTTTCTTCCATACAAACTTATTTTGTGGTTTGTTTGTTGTGAAGAATCATTTTCACTTTCATTAAATTGTATTTTGTTTTGATTTGATATGTTTTCTGAAAAAGATTGTTGTTTAGTCAGATTTTTATTTTTATCTGCTGTGTTGGGACTTCCCTGTCCAGGGTTTTGTCTTTCTTCAGAGTGTATTTGTTCTTGAACATTGGCTATTTTGGATATTTTTATTTAGGCTGCCCTGTCTAGTGCCTGAATTAATTGGTTCTCCACCAATTAATTGTTTGTTTAGAATTAATTCTTTTCTTTTGTTTTGTTCATTAGCCTGCTTTTGAGGTGTCTGAACTTTGTTCCTGTTCTGGGCAATAAGCTCCTGTTCTGGGTCATTTTGTTTTTGTTCTGAGCAGTGTTGCTCTTGTTCTGAGCAGTACTGCTCTTGATCTGAGTTATCTTTCTCTTGTTCTGAATGCATGATATGCCCTGGGTTTGTTTGTATTGATTCATTCTCATATGTGTTTTTATTACAGCAATTTGTTATTTCATCAGCCTTATTATTTGCAGGTATATCTGATGATTTTTCTTTTGTTGTTGTTTTGTTTCTTCCAGGTATGACTGCTGGAATTTTATTACTGGTTTCAGATTGTATATTATCTGAACTTCCAGTTTTTGTTTTGTTTTTTTCTTGATATTCATTATGATGATGAATGATTTGATTATAAAATTCTTGTAATGGTTTTCCATTATCCTTTATACTTTTAATTGAGTTTTTGAAGGGGAAAATATTTTCCCTAAATGTTATATTCCTTGAAATATGAAAATCCATATTTTCCAAGTCTAATATGAGATATCCTTTTGTATTGGATGGATATCCCATAAAAACACCTTTAAATGTTCTTGGTGAAAATTTGTTATCCCTTTTATTTGTGGTTGCATAACATAAACAACCAAATGTTTTAAGATTGTTATAACTAGGTGTTTGTTTATATAATATTTCATAAGGAGTTTTATTTTTTAAAACCTTTGAAGGAATCTTATTGATTAAATGAGCAGCTGTTAAAACACACTCCCCCCAATATTTTAGGGGTACTGCACTTTGAAAATGCAGTGCTCTTGCTACTTCCAATAGATGCTTGTGTTTTCTTTCCACAATAGCATTCTGTTGGGGAGTATATGGACAGGAATATTGATGAATTATTCCATGTCTATCTAGCAATGTTTTGAATTTAATTGAATTAAATTCTCCTCCATTGTCACTTCTTATTGTTTTTATATTTTTGTTGAAAAAATTCTTAACTCTTGTTATGAATCTTGTCATGCATTCTAAAACCATATCTTTGGTTTTGATTAAAAAAATCCAAGTCATCCTACTTAGATCCTCAACTATAGTTAGGAAAAAAGAATAACCATCATGTGTGGTTATTGGAAATTTTCCCCAAACATCTGTGTATTAGATCAAATAGATGTTTTGATTTTGACAAGCTATTTTTGAATTTTAATTTGGCTTGCTTTGCAAATGGACAGATATTACATGTTTCTTTTATAGAATCAAAATCTTTATTTAAAACTGAATTTATTTGTTTATTTTGAAAAACATATCCATTATCTAGTTTATTACAATCTGAAAATGTTTTACATTCTATTTTATTATCCTTAGCCAGAAGCTTCATCTTCTCTGATGATAAATGCCCCAGCCTTCTATGCCAAATTTGAGAGTCCATGGCTATACAAGCAAGATCAGGAGATTGTGGCTTCAAAAAGTAGAGTCCACCTTGGCATCTACCCTGCCCAATCACTTTCCCTGATATTCTTTCATGAAATTGACATTTGATCTCATCAAAAATGACATTTACATTTGAGTCATATGCTAATCTATTTACTGAAATTAGATTAACTTTGAATTGGGGAATATATAAGACATTTTTCAGTACAATATCTTTAGATATTGTTATATTTCCTGTTGAGATAACTTTGCATTTTTCACCACTTGGTATGGTGACAAAATGCTCATATTCTTCTATTATGGTTTTATCAAATAAATGGATGCTTCCAGTCATATGCTTGGAAGCTCCAGTATCTATGATCCAAGTATTTTTAAAATTTAATGAATTAAATGAAAAATTCATACCTGAGGATTTATTTAAAAAATCCTTAAGCATCATGAGTTCTTCATTAGTCAAGTTTTGCAAATTCATTGAGGTTGAGGCCTGATTTGCTGTTTCTGAAGAATCTCTCTTTGGATCATCTTTCTTTTCTTTTCTGAATTTCTTTTTATCATTTGGAAATCCTACCAAATGATAGCATTCTTCTCTTGTATGCCCAAAAAACTTGCAGTTATCACAATAGTATCTGCTATCTAATTCTTTTCCATTCTTAGCATATATCCCCTTTCTCTTTGGTTCTTCCTTTTTTCCTTCTTTTTCATATTTCTTTGCAAAAAAGGCATTAGACTCCCCACCCAATTTTTCTTTGTAGTTGTCCCTATGTTTTTCTTCTTGTGTTGCCAAACAGAAAACTTGGTTCATAGTGGGGATTTCAGGGTATGCTAGAATCTGGCTTCTGAGATTCCTGAAATTATCATTCAATCCTAGCAAAAAATGGTGTATTCTATCTTTTTCCAATTTCCTATTATAAATTGGAATACAACTAGCACAGAAATTGCAATCAGGTTTTTCCATTTCAATAAACTGATCCCATAATGACTTAAATCTATCAAAGAAAATGGAAACAGTTTCATCTGATTGCTTTAAGGTATTTCTCTCATACCTTAGCTGACTTGTCTTGGGTGCATTTTTCTGTTTATATCTTTCTTGGAGATCAGCCCATGCTTCATATGCAACTTCTGTATGAATTAGAGTTGACGCAATTTGGGGAGAAACACTGTTGATGATCCAAGAGAGGACTAGGCCATTCAACATTTCCCAATCCTCATAATCTTCCCCTGTTTCATTCAGGGGTTTCTTTATTTTTCCATTTATAAAGGCTGTCTTCTTTCTTGAAACTAAAGACAGCTTCATGCTGTTTGCCCAAGCTACATAATTCCCTTCTCCTGTAAGTCTATCTGCCACCATTTGGGCACCTGGGTGGTCTCCAGCAGTTAGGTAATAAGGAGAAGTTCTTGAGTATTTAGTCTCCTCCTTGTGTTTTCTAAAACCTGTTTTCTTCTTCAACCTGCTGGAATTCTTTGAATTAATTGAAGAAGATTTACTTTTACCTTGGCTGCTCGAATTTGTGGAGCTTTCTTCATTGGAATTCTCCTTTTCTTTATCAGGGTCTACAATCTTAGCGGAAGCTTTTCTTGGATTGCGGTCAGTGGCTGGAACATCTGAAACATCCGATACCATGTTAAATCCAGCGGGAGGTGATCGCCGGAGCTGTCGAGTGATTATCCGAGGCCGAATTGCCCGGATGAATATTCAATTCGTTGATTAACAACGAGAGGAAGAAAGGGGCGGATTTTAGGGTTCTTCGTATTAACTGAACCCCTAGTATCCGTTGAGAGTAGGGTTTAGAGAGAGTTGAGTTGTAATTAAATTGATTTATTAATCATGGGTTTTACAGATCATTATATACTAATTACAGTTGGACTTAATTAACTTTAATTATAGTTATTACAACAGTATTAATATCTTAACTGTATTGCTAATACTAACTATAATTCTAACACTTAATTAACTAAATCTGTACTGGTCCGCAGCCCATATCTGTACTGGTCCACAGCCCATTCCGATTTCAGTCCAACTGTATTAATGGGAGATTTGCAATCTTTACCCAGAGTTTCTTTGTTATTGCAAATATGACATTCACTTAAATATTTGCAATCTTTACCAAAAGTTTCTTTGTTATTACAAATATATCATTTACTTAAATATTTGCAACATTTATCCAAAGTTTCTTTGTTATTATCTGTCTAGTATTATTAAACAGATAATTACTCTTAGGTCCTGTGACCATGATTAAGGTATATTATAAATCAAATTATGTAATTCTGATAATTCCTTTATGAGGATTCAACTCTCAAGTCAAGGATAATCTTTTCTATTACGATTGTTAGGTTTTTTTTTATCATCCAATGATAATATAAAATAAAATAAAATAAAATAAAATAAAATAAAGGAAATCTTGATTCTTGATTGTAAATTTGTAATTTATAATAAAACACAATATGCTTTACGAAATTCCATTTGGTGAAATATCATTATCATGCAATATAACTATATAAAGATATATTTAGATGTAGTTGTAATTATTTATTAGTTTTGTCCTATTCGAAAAACAGCCAATTGATTTATATCAAACTTTCCTCGAACCATAGAAGAAAGAAAGACCTCTGTTTTTCTCCCACCCCCATTTGTGACCACCGTTCCGGGGAAGATCTTTCATCATTCCTATGTTTTCTACTTTCCTACTCTGTTACAACACAACTCGATCAACTGAACTCAACTATATTTGTGAACTGAACTCAACTGTCTGTTAATATATTCCACTTTTAGCCATTAACTGCAGGGACTGCAGCCTAGCCTGCTGCAGGGTTGCTTCTATTTTATATTTCCGTCGTTTGGAGAGATGTGGGATCTGAATCATTTGCCTTGCGACCAGACAAGGGAGGGAGGAAATGCTTTGGGTGGCAACGCTGCTGGTGGTGGGAAACGTGAGGAGAGATTTTTTCCCAATGGGAATAATATTACCGCTCCCATCATCTTTACCCATCAATTTTTCCCCGTCGAGAATGCTACTGGTCGATACTGCTTGTCGCAACAGACGCAAGTGGAAGTGGGAGTGTCACGACCGATAAAGAAGAGCAGGAGAGGACCACGATCGAGAAGCTCACAGTACCGCGGAGTTACATTCTACCGGAGAACCGGTAGATGGGAATCACATATATGGTGAGTTGAGTGTTTTTTTTTTTAATACTAAACTGACGTATAAGGGTAAATTATTCTGATGCTGTGATGTTATTGTGCAGGGATTCCGGCAAACAGGTCTATTTGGGTATGTAATATTTACCCATTTCTATTGATTTTACCCCATCAATTGCTTATTTTGGGATCGTTTGGTCTGTGATTTTACTCAGGTGGATTTGATACTGCTCATGCAGCTGCTCGGTGAGTTTTTTTATTTTAATTTATTGTCTACTGTGTTGGGATCTTAATTCCATGACAACTCGTAGTGCATACGATCGGGCAGCCATAAAATTCCGCGGTCTGTCTGCCGATATCAATTTCATTCTCGACGACTACCGTGACGATATGAACCAGGTATATTTCAACAATCCAACAATCATAATTCATAACTAAACTAACGCTCAAACCAACTCTCTTTGCAGATGAGAAGTTTGTCCAAAGAGGAATTCGTCCATATTCTTCGTAGGCAGAGCACTGGTTTTCCGAAGAGCAGCTCCAAATACCAAGGCATCAATCTGCACAAATGTGGTAGTTGGGAAGCCAGAATGAGCCAGTTCTCAGAGAAAAAGTAAGTCCAGTTTCTATTTTCCAGCACCGTCATATAAATAAAACTTTGAAAAATGATGATGGATTTACCAGATATGTCTATTTGGGACTGTTTGAAACTGAAGAAGAAGCTGCAAGGTATCCTGTCAAGTATCAATCATTATCCTCTTACCCATTTTGTTTAACTGTTTAAGTTTAGTTTAACTCCAGACATCGATCCTGGATATTTATTTTTATGATAATCAGAGCATACGATAAAGCGACGCTGAATTTTAATGGGAAGAATGCAGTCACCAATTTTGATCCGTCCCTTTACCAGATGGAGTTGGAATCTCAAAGTGGCGAACATGATCTTGATCTGAGCTTAGGAAGTTCAGGATCAAAGCGAAATAACCTCGAATCTCCCGATATCACCAACAGCTCAAACTCGGTTGGAATGGTTCGACAACAATATCAAGTGGGTAAACGAATTTCTTAATACATCGTTTAGATTAGATTAGATGAGTCTTTGTCCTTGCTTAAATTACGGTGTTTGCAGCAGCTGCCCAGAAGCAGCAGCAGTGGGAACATGTCATTGGGAAGTTGTGGCACACAGCAGACCAATCAGACGCAGGTATCTCCATTCTGGACAAATTGGCCAGCTTCGACTTCGACTGCAGCATCATCAGGATTCTTGTCGCCATTGTCATCATCAACAGTCTCTCAATCATCTTCCAATTGGTCTGTAGAAAACAGTGGGTTTTACTCCATCATGAAACCCACATGATTCTCTTTTTTTTGCTCATCAGAGGATTGAAAGCATTTGAGGGTGGGGATTTTTTTATTTATTTTCCATGTAAGACCAGACAAGACCAGATGAAAGCATAGCCAGAAATGAATCTGCACATCTGAAACTAAATTCTTCTAATGACTTCAACTAGTCATTACATTATGTAAATGCTTTCCTAGATTTTTCAGTAAATGCTTTCCCAAAAATCACATTTTGATGACAATCGTGTTGGCTGATAATACCCTGTGAAAGTCGGAGATCGAGTGATCGGAGCGTGAGCCGGAGGATCGCTTAGGGTTAGTTGGAAGGTCGCGACGGAAGGAGAGAAGAACGTTGGGAAGGAACCCAAAGGGTTTTGGAATATATTTTTGAAAAAGTTAAAGAATAAACTATTACAAATAACTATTTATACCAAATGAAACTAACCCTAATTCTAATGGGCCAACATACAGATTGGGCCTTGTGACTAATTACTTTTAATAATAGATGTATAATTAACTTTAAACTAATAGATGTATAATTACTCTTAATACCCCCCCTCAAGCTGGAGAGTGTATGTCATAGAGTCCCAGCTTGGGTAGTAGATTTCTCAATGATTCTAAGTTTGCTGGCTTTGTCAATATATCTGCCACCTGAGATGTTGTAGAGATGTGTTGCAATTTAAATAAACCTGCTTGTAAATGTTCACGAATTAGATGACAATCAATTTCAATATGTTTGGTGCGTTCATGAAACACTGGATTTGAGGCAATATGTATTGCAGCCATATTGTCACAGTGCAACAGGGTTTCTCCAGATGGTTTAACCTGTAAATCATTCAGAAAGTAGTGCAACCACATTATCTCACATACAGTTGAAGCCATAGCCCTATATTCACTCTCAGCAGATGACCTGCTTATTGTTGTTTGTTTTTTTGATTTCCATGTTATAGCTGATCCTCCTAGTAGTATTGTGTATCCTGTGATGGATTTCCTTGTGTTAGGGCAGTCAGCCCAATCAGCATCACAGAAAGCTTCTAATTGAAGAGGTGCATTCCTCTTATATAGTATACCTTTCCCTGGAGCCCCTTTTATGTATTTCAATATTTTCATGGCTGAGTCAAAATGTGACTGTTTGGGATCTGCTAGGAATTGGCTATGATGACTAACAGAGAAAGCTATATCAGGTCTTGTGATTGTCAAGTATAGCAATTTCCCAATTAGTTTTCTGTAATTTGAAGGATCCTTCATTGGAGCATCCTTCTCTGGATTTTTGAAATTGTGGGACATTGGGATCTTAGATGGAGAAGCTCCCAATTGTCCAAAGTCATGTAAGATATCAAGGGCATATTTTCTTTGTGATAGAAAAATACCCTGGTTTGATTGGGATACCTCAATTCCTAAAAAATATTTGAGTTTACCCAAATCCTTTATGTGGAATTGAAGATGTAGATATCCTTTTAGCTTTTGGATTTCAGTTTCATTGTCCCCTGAAATGATTAGATCATCCACATAGATGAGTAAACATGTATATGAGTTTGTGGATGATTTAAAGAATAGTGTGTAGTCTGCATGAGATTGAGTGTAGCCAAATTTGGTCAGTGCAGAGGTTAGTTTCTCATACCAATTCCTATTTGCCTGTTTCAAGCCATATAAAGATTTTTTAAGTCTACAGACTCTTGTATCATCTGGTGATAGCATACCTGGAGGGGGAGACATGTAAATTTCCTCAGACAAGTCACCATGTAAAAAGGCATTGCTTACATCCATTTGATATGTGGTCCAGTTTTTGGTTGATGCTACTGCTAGTAAGGTCCTGACAGATATGATTTTTGCAACAGGGGAGAAGGTTTCTTTGTAGTCAAAACCTTCAACCTGGGTATGACCTTGTGCAACTAGCCTTGCTTTTAGCCTTTCAATGTCCCCATTTGATTTATGTTTTACTTTGAAGACCCATCTTGATCCAACAATCTTTCTTTCTTTTGGTTTTGTTACTATTTCCGTGTCATTGAGCTCAAGAGCTGCTAGTTCATCATTCATGGCTTTTACCCATTCAGGACTTTGGCTAGCCTGTTTGAAAGAATTTGGTTCTGTGGTTGTGGAGATTTTGTCCAAGAAGTCAGTGTGGGCAGTGGACAGCCTCTTGTATGTTAGATAATCATGCATTGGGTATGAGGTGCCTTTTGATTTCCCACAGCTTGTTGCAAATGAGCAAAAGTAATCATTTAGTTTTATGGGAAGTTTTGTTTGCCTCTTTGGGTATCTTGAGTTTAATTGAGTGTTTGAGGTAGGATCAGTACTTGTGTTTTGTTCTTGTATTGTTCCTGATGTTTCAGGGTTTAGTGTTGTTTGAATGTGAGTTTCAGAGTTTTGATCTTTTGGAATTAATTCTGATGACTCAGAATTTGGTCCAGTTGTGGTTTGAGTTTGTGAATCATCTTGAGACATTGAGTATTCCTCTGAGAGGTTAGAATCACTTAGCAGTATATCATTTTGTTTTTCAGTTGTTGTGTTATTCTTGACTCCTTGTGAATTGTTTTGATTTAATGGAAATTCATCCTCATAGAATGTAACATCTCTGCTCACAGAGATTTGTTGATTATCTAATTCATAGATGATAGAGCCTTTTTGAGTTGGGGATTGACCTAAGTATATGCATTTTTTGGCTCTAGGGGAGAACTTGTCTTCTCTTACAAGACAAGTTGCATAGCACAGACAACCAAAGGTTCTAAGACCTTCATAGTTTGGTTGCTTGGAATGCATGAGCTCATATGGGGATTGGTTTTGTGTTACCTTAGATGGTAGTAAATTAATGATGTAGGTGGCTTGGAGGATTGCAAATCCCCATAGCTCAATTGGGAGAGAGCATTGAAATTTCAATGCCCTGGCAACATTTAAGAGATGTTGGTGTTTTCTCTCAACCACACCATTCTGTTGTGGTGTGTGGGGGCAGCTAGAGTAATGGATGATTCCTTTTGTTTTTAGGAAGTCATCCATGGCTGAAGAAAAAAATTCTCCACCATTGTCAGTCCTAATGGATTTGACAGAGGTGTCAAACTGATTATTAATAAGAGTATATAAATTTCTAAAAATATCAAAGCATTCAGACTTCATAGATATAAGATATGTCCATGTGTACCTAGTGTAATCATCAACCACAGTTAAAAAATATTTCTTCCCATGGATTGTTGGAGTGTGAAAGTTCCCCCACACATCCATGTGAAGTAAATCAAAAGCATGTTTAGTTCTAGATGCATGCAGTGGAAATGATTTTCTAGGTTGTTTAGCATAGTGACAAGTATCACAGTGTTTAAAAGTAAAAGAAGAGTTTAAAAAATTAAAATTCAGATTGTTCAAAATGTGTTTAAGCCTGTCACTTGAAGTGTGACCAAGCCTATTGTGCCATGTGGAAGTTGTGGTGGCACCTGCAAAAAATTTTTGATGATTGATTGATTGATTGATGTGTTGCAACAGATACAGTCCCTTCTCCATCCTACTCTGACCAACTTCCTTCATCTGAACCTTGTCATATATAAATGCACATGATTTAGAAAATTGAACAGAGTAGGTATCATATTGGGTTAACTTGCTAATAGATAGCAAGTTAACTTGAAAGGATGGATTGAAGTACACATCCCTTAGTGTGATGTCGGGTGATACAGAGATATCACCCTTTAGGGAGACTGTTTGACTGTCCCCATTTGGCAGTGTGATCTTGAAAGGATCACACTTGATGAGTTTTTGAAATAAGGACTCATTTCCACTCAGGTGCTCAGAGGCACCTGAGTCAATGATCCAGTAGATATCAGAATATTTGTTAAAAATGAAATTTGCTTTACCTGAATCCTTGTACTTTGGTAGGGGCTTCGGGTTGTATTTCTCAGAGTATAGTGGGAAGCCATAAGGACCAATAGGGTTTTCAGGGGATTCAGCCTTTTCTTCATCAATTCTCCATGGGGTCCAGGTTTGATCAGAGTTCACACAATTGGCAGAGCCCTGTGCTTTGTTGACCACAGAGGGTGTTGGAGTTGTGGGATTGGCCCTAGTGTTTCTAGAAGGGTACCCATGTTGATTGAAACACTTTTCATCACTGTGTCCAAATACAGCACAGTGGAAGCAATAATATCTCGTATTGACTTGCTTCCCACTCTTGTAGTATATAGGTTCAGTAGGAGTGGGAGGCCTTTTCCTCTGATGAGGGTTGGATGAAGAAGGAGCATCAGTGGGCTTGACTGTGGTCTGAAAGGGTGCTTTCCCTTTTGCAGAGTAGAATGCTGAGCCTTGGTTAGGATTAGAACTGCTGCTGGTCAGTTTTTGCTGTGCCTCTTCATGTATGACCATAGAAAAAACTTTTCCAAAATTTGGGAGTTTGTCCATTGAGAGGATTGTAGATCTGATTTGTCTGAAGTTATCATTCAGACCCATTAAGAACTTCCTGATCTTTAGCCTCTCCTCCCTTTCATTTACTCTCCCATTTACATTACACGTGCAAGTGATGCAGCTGCATCTTGGAACCTCCCCATAGGCATCTACTTCCCTCCATAAGGTTTTGAGCATGGCACTGAATTTAGACACTGTATTTGAACCTTGTTGGAGTAAGGCAATGTCCTGTGTCAGTTGAAACAGATGTGTCTCATTAGATTGTTTGAACTGATCTCTGAGATCAGCCCAAATGATTGCAACATCATCTGTATACATGATTTGGGAGGCTATCTCCTGAGAGACAGAGCTCCAAATCCACTGACGGATTATCCCATGACAGGTAATCCAGGCCTCGTGTTCCTCTTCCTCATTTTGGGATGGTTCCTTGATGGATCCATTCACAAACCCCAGTTTCCTTCTAGTTATTAACATGGTAGTCATCTCCCTATTCCATGGGTAATAATTTTGGCTTCCTTGTAGGATGTTTATAATGGAAGGAGGGCCATAGTCAGAGGGTTTAAAGAAATACACAGAAGTAGGATCAAATAGAGGACCTCCCAGTGGCTTCTTTCTCAGAATCTGAATGGATTGGGCATCATTATCAGCCATGATAAGGACTCTGTAATGTAGTTTATGATTATAAAATTGCATTAGTATAGCATAATTACAATTCAAGTAATGTGGAAAAATCAAAAAATATATATCACAGATTTGATCTGATATTAAAATGTATTGATGTGTTTTTTGAATTGACAATCGGATAAATTTGAAGTATCCAGAGTGGGATAGTTTGACAATGGTCCTCAGCCCATCTTTGATTAGTTTAGATTGTAAGCATAGCTTACTCATGATTGAATAATCAGTGTGCAGCGGAAGTAACACAATGAAAACATTCATCCTAAGTAACACATTAACATTATTGATGTGATGTGAACATGACATGCAAATGACATTCAATGATGATGAGTATAAATAAGATCTGAGAATGGCAGTTAACATGCAAAGTAGCCTAACCAATAACATCCATAAGTATGAAGCACGCAGCCTGTTTAGTGTGATGTGGCCTGAGAATGATCTCAGATCATATCTAAGCACTAGTGCTATCACTGAGGAGGCATATAGATTACCCTGATGGTAGGGTAGCATACATATAGATCTAGCAGAGCATGTAAAAGCGATACCACATGATGTGTGTAGACAAATGATATATAAAATATAGATGAATGTATCAAACATAGCAAAGGCCAGTACATAGAACATCAAGCACAAACATGCAAGAGGTGATCTCAAGTCCTTAAGAGTAAACACACAGCATGACATTTTAGGATCAGTAGTTATCTCAAGTGAAACTAGATATGGCATATAGAACATCATACATGAACATGCAAAAGGGGTATTTATGTATTTAGGGTTTTAGGTTTATCGAATAGTGAGTTCTTAGATATACCAGATGTACAGCTTTCGTTTTGAAAGGATGCGAGTAGATCCTGACGGAGTCACCCCTTTTTCTTTCTTTTCTCCTTTGTGTCGCTGACCTCTTTTGCTCTTCACTGATGACAGTGCAGTGTGGACGTTTAGCAGCGCAGCACTCCGAGAGGCTCTGATACCATGTGAAAGTCGGAGATCGAGTGATCGGAGCGTGAGCCGGAGGATCGCTTAGGGTTAGTTGGAAGGTCGCGACGGAAGGAGAGAAGAACGTTGGGAAGGAACCCAAAGGGTTTTGGAATATATTTTTGAAAAGTTAAAGAATAAACTATTACAAATAACTATTTATACCAAATGAAACTAACCCTAATTCTAATGGGCCAACATACAGATTGGGCCTTGTGACTAATTACTCTTAATAATAGATGTATAATTAACTTTAAACTAATAGATGTATAATTACTCTTAATAGAGGGAGCGACGTAGGCTGTTCGGAATCGTACCCCGATCTGAATGAGATAGAAGACGTCGGCGACGGAACGTAGTACGGTGAGAATGATCTCGGCATTTCGTCTTATCTCAATGCATTGGTCAGATCTAACGACGGGTAGGTAGAAGAAAAGAGGATCTAAGAAGAGAGAGACAAAACAACTGAATAAGAATATTCTATTCCATTGCTGTACAACTTGGCTTCTTGGGTCCAAGATCTTCTTCCCCGGTAAAGGTAACAGTATGAGTATCTCCTTGGAATTCCGGGAGAAGTCCTCGGAGAACACTCTTGACAGTACCTTCTTCGAATTCTTCATGGGAGGGACCGCCGGCCGGGAGGAATTCACTGAATTCAAGCAGACAGATCGATAGAACTGGCTTTGGCGACAATCGAGTGAAGTTGACGTGAAATTAAATGGGATGTTTCCGATCAAATTTGTTGATTAATTAATTATTATTTGGCACGAATGCCGTTGCATGGAGATTGCAGATCCAATTGGGCCATGGTTCATTAAATCGACAAGAAAATCGATGTTATTTGTAAATTCACAGAAACACAGAGAATACAATGGATCTTATTTTTTTGAAAACAGAGAAGAAAGAAAGAAAGAACCAAAAAAATCAAACCACGTCGATTTACCGACTATCAAATCGACTATCATATGTTCCGTGGTAGTAGTAAATGGTATTATTCAATATATGTAGTGTATACCAGGCAGGCCCTCCTATATTGTCCGTCTCTACTATTTTCATATTTTCTACTACGACGACCTACGACCAAACTTTGCCGACGATCTAGGACCAGACTGCAGCATCGTCTGTGAACGATGAAGCATGCCGGTCATTGATGGTGTCTGATAAGATTGCACAAGACTGTGACTCTCCGTTGAGTCCCCTCTTGCTGTGGCTCTTTGCGATGAATGCGAACTTAACCCTGAAAGAACGTAAGCTCTCCCTGAAGCCTCGTATCTCCGACGATTCACCATTCTCTCCTGCATCTCCTTCAACTCCACAATCAACGCCACACAAAATCTATCACCGCTTTGCCCGGCAGGGCTACCCACCAATACCTGCCTACAAGCCTCGAGTGTGGACACGGACTCAGCGAAAGCGCCTCTCTCAGCTGAGCTACGTGCACTGGCCATTGCCTCTGCTGCACGAAACCGATTTCGCTGACAGTCAACCGCAATACACGTCGTCATCGGTTGAGATTGTATGATATGCTCAGGTCTTTCGATGGAGATGCTTTTGGTCTCAACACCAACGGCCTCGCCAGAGATTGGGTCTTTGTATGTGCAATTGACATTCAATAACATGGTGTTGTCAGCTTCTTCTTCAACTGCCGGAACACTGACAGAGACCAGGAAATCTCGTTGTTCATCAGCATACAGGTCGCCGATATCGATAGTTCCATTCTTTCTTTCTCCAGCCACATCGCTCGTGTAGCTCCCTGCTTTAATTGATGTAATATAAACTCCATCATGAGAACAGCTTACTTTCACATGTACATCTTGAACAATAACACTGAGAAGCCCACCAATACACTGAGCGAATGCATCCTGAATCACATCTTCATTCTCAATAAATGAGAATGTCCCACCAGAAGTCTCCGAAATTGAGTGCATCAAGGTAGAGTCGTGATCGGTCCCAAACCCAAATGCATGAACCGGAGTATGATGATCCGTTCTACCACGTATAGAGTCTGGCAGTAGCAGATTGTAGTCAGTGCTGGGGGGTTCAGGAGTAGAAAAGTTATGACGTTCGCCTCTGGTAGACGACGAAACGGTATATGTATCTTGTCCATCAGAAAGAAGAACAATACTACAAACTGGATTTTTCTCTCGACGTTCATCTAGAACCTTCATACCTTTTTTAAGACCTTCAGCAATGTTCGTTCCACCACTCGACACCAGAGAATTGATAGCATGAAGTGCATGCTGCCGACCAGATTCATTCATCAGACGTAGATGGAAAAGACGACGTGCAGTAGAAGCAAAGGCAATAACTGATAACCGATCAGAAGGTCCAAGGTTCTGTATCACAAACCCCATGGCTCTTTTTAAGAGTATCAATTTAGTACCTGCCATGCTCCCACTGACATCAAGTACGGTGACAAGATCTACCGATACTCGGGAATCCTGCAAGGTAGTTGCAGATAAACTTGTAGGTTCACTTGCAATTGGAGCTTTGAGATTGATCAGAACTGTGAAGTTATCATAAGAATCAGATTTCTGAACGGCTGAAAACTCGGTATATGTCTTCACATCAACCATTTTGGTAGTAGAACTACATCCACTTTCAACATTCTTACTCACATCTCCCAGATGATGTTGCGTTTGAAGCGGCTCATCGTCATCAAACGAAGCCGGTTCTGTAATGTGAAGGAGATTTGAAACAACTGTGTGACGGCCAGTGGAATTAGCACGTGTGATTCTGCGTGCAATGGCAGCCTGGAACTCTTCAGAAGAGTGGTAATTCACTGGATTAACTCTACTGGGTTGTCTTCCATGATGGATGAGGACATCAGCTGCGACATTCGAAGCAGGATGCGGAAGAGGAGTTTGGAAGGGGATTTCTCTCCATGCCGAGCGACAGACTGGACAAAGATTATTGCCGTGCTGGAAGTTTGCTACGATGCATTTGAAATGAAAGGTATGAGTACACTCTGCTGTAAACAACGCATGTCCATTACCTGCTTTCAATGATCCCAAACAAATAGTACATGTCTTCTGCAAGCAAGAAGAAAATAAATTTTGACAAAGCTTGCTTCAAGATTTAACAAGTGGAATCCAATCCAAACAAGAAAGCATCAATAACGTTTAGTCTTCAAGTAATCAACAACAATTCAACAAAAATCTTAAAAAAATAGCGAATAAGAAAAAAAAGCCCCAAATTCGAACCTTTGACGATCTACTGCTGTTGTTGGAAAGTAACGACCTCCTAGACGAATTTCTTGGCATCAAGGGGCCAGAATGTTCGGAACCGGGCTTCGTTGTAACCGCCGAACTGACGGAAACCGAGCTGGAATCAGGGATTCGAGAAGAATCGTCGTCGTCGTCATCTAGACTGAGATCCCCACTCGGAATGAACGCACAGAGATTGCTCAACCCTAGAGCATGCTTGATTTTGTTCCAGTTATTGCCACCCCCCATCTACGTAGCTAATCGATAGATCCGGTTCCAAAAACAGAAAATCGATCTTCCTTGTTTACAAATCCTCTCACTCTCTAACCGCTGCTTTCCTCTATTTTGGAGAAGGAAGGAAAGCAGACAAAATAAAAGATAAGATATTTATATCGAAGACCTTGTGTAGTTGCGTGTGGTTGTGGATGGAAAGAGTTTTTTCTGGTCGACGGAGGTTACCATTACGCCAACTCCTCTGTCAAATTTCGACTTCGTTGACAATTTTGCATATTACCCCAAAATTTTTTTTGGATAAGATAAACTTTTATTGGTAAAATATTATGGAAAAAATTAAATGTACGATTAAAATATTAAAGAATTATTTACTAATTGAAGATTCGGTAAATAATATTAGGGTTAAGGTTATAAATTTACCATGTCAATATTATATGAGGATAAATACTAAATATCAATAAATTCCTCAAAATGTCAAATAATTCTTTGTGGTCAATTAAAATACAAAGTAATAAATAAAATTAAAAACAAAAATATGCACGTGTGACATGTGTATAAATCGTGTAAGGTCTTAACAATCAATATTAAAGTAGTTAAAGATTCAAAATATGTATAATAATTTCTATTTATTTGTACATTTATTTTTTTGTCAAAGTTTTAATGTTTGGTTCATCTGTTCATTTATTTCATTGCTTTGTGAAGATGAAGATTGAAGAGTCAAACTTTTTAAATTGAAGAATAAAATAACGGATAATATATTACAATTTCATCAATAATAACTTTTTATTTATGATATTGATATTATGGAAAAAATCCCACTGAGATTTAAGAATCCTATGAAATTATCTACTAGATAAGTGGATGGTTATCCATTTCAGCTTTATGAGTGGTGAAATTGATTAACTAAAAATCAACTCTTCTAATTGGGGAATTCATTGGACATTTCTATCAGTAGCTAGTTGGAGGAAAGTGCGAAATACAAGAAAAGCTACTGTCATTCATCTAAGTGAAGATATGATTATAAAGCAGATCATCTATACTACAGAATAAGGATTCAAAAAACACCGTTATAAAAAATCACACAAATACAAGAATAATACAATGGAACACTGAAATATTTTTGTTATGCTAAACATGTAATAACCTGAAAGAAACAGAGAAAACCTTGACTAATCAAAGTGTGTTTTGAATCAAAGTGGATGGCTATAATATTAGCCGATGGTGAATGGTGATCATCGAGAAGATGGTCAAAAAAAGGGGAGAAATTATCATAAACACCTTTAAAGTGTTTTGTATTTTAATTCCAATAATATATGCATTTTATGTTAGTGGGCTCAAATAACTGGTGAACGTGGGCCATGTTTAAATAACCAAGTTTAAATAGCCACGTTGTTAATGGCCACTGGGAGATTTTTTATAAACGAACATGATTTTTGTTTCGTTATCATTCCTTCTATAATCCAATCTTCAACAAACCATTTTATTATTCAGAATTTATTCCATATATATCTATCTTACTTAGTTCATGAAAGTATTAAACCTTAATCTTCCTCTCTGCCTCTGTTTTCTCCTCAATTTTCTCCTCCTTTTCCTCACCATCAACAGCATCATCTCCTTTGCCATTCACCATTTCGACGTGAACGCCAGGATCATCAGCAGAGTAGCTCCCTCCAACCAAGACGGAGTTGTTTACCGCCTGGTAATTGTTATTGGTATAAGCGTCCAAGCACTCCTCATCCTCTCCACCATCGTATATAATTTCGTTAGCCTGCATCACTCCATGCTGGAGTCTGTCCGCTTTCATTGTCGCACCTGTGTTGATGCCTGAGATTGTAATGACTCTGAACCCAGCATCCCCACCTTCATCAGCATTTGGAGTGAGGACGCCGGTGAGGTTGGAGACCATACTGTTGATCTCATCATTCAGATTTCTGCTGTTGTTGAAGCTGGATGAGGGATTCATAATTGATTGATAATCGATTACTTACCTCAAGTCCTTGTCTTACTTGCTTGCTGCGATGTGTGTTGGAACTTGCTGTGGGATATATTTATAGCCATTTTACAGTTTTCTTGCTTGAAAACGAAGAAAGGAATAGGAATTAACATTTTTTTTGCTGGGTGTTCAAGTAATGCTTTGATTACATTACAAACAAAGATAGATTCATTCTGATTACAATATTCATAAGAAAGACAATAGTAGCAGAAGCAGAAATTGAAGAACACATATTTGGATTTCAGATGATATACAGAATAACAAAGCAAGATAACAAAGTCAATCCAGAAACTTACCTGCGCGGAAAACAGCGAACTTTGAATTCTCGGAATACTTGTACTGAACGTCATTCTCTGTCAAGAATCTTTCAAGCAACTCCTTTGCTTTCTCTGGCTCGTTCGTCTCGCACTCAATTTCGTAGCACGTACCGAAATCGT
Source organism: Zostera marina (assembly GCA_001185155.1). Classification (NCBI taxonomy): domain Eukaryota; kingdom Viridiplantae; phylum Streptophyta; class Magnoliopsida; order Alismatales; family Zosteraceae; genus Zostera; species Zostera marina. The sequence continues at coordinate 163,275 of LFYR01000861.1, read as the reverse complement.
AGTGTGTCTCGTCCAGCTCTAACACCAATCCTTCCCTCCACCCGTACACAGCTCTCACATTCCTAAATCCTCCCAAGCATACCAAAACCATCTCCGAACCGAACTCATGGTAGACCCTCTTCATGATCCTTGAAGAGTCGAGAAGTTTTCTCTTAGACGGATCGGAGATGAAAGATCGAGCGGCGACTGGATCGAGATCTTCTTCATCTTCCTCGACGCGGCTGATTCCGCTGGAGAGACGAGCTTTTGCTTTAAGTGAAGCAACGCAGCGCGCGTCATCGTCGTAGAATCGCAATCGGAGAATAGCAAAGCGAGATGAGAGCTCTGATCGGGATCCGTCGAAGAAAACGTTATCCTGAAGGTGGGTCCGAAGGTGGTACGTGGAGAGAAGATCGGATAGGTGCTGGTGAGCGGTGGAGCCGAGGAGACGGAGCTTGACTTCAACTTCCATGTCGCCGATCTCCCCCAGCAGAAGATGGGATGAGACCGAGGATCCTCTCTCTCTCGGACGGATCAACAGGATCGAGATATTCCTGAAGAAAAGAGGCGGAAAAAGGGTTTGATGATGCAGTTACGTTGGCGGCGGCTGCGTTCTTCCTCTGCAAACCTGCTCGTTTGTTTTCGATTTCTTCCTTATCTACGTTTTTAAGTTGGATAGTGGTCGGCTTCCGGCGCATCACCATCCTCCTTCCGTCGTAATCATCTACTCTTTCGATCTATCTTTCCACTCTGCCCCCTCCGCATTTTCTGTTATATAAAATATTTAAATGTGGACGCTGAAATGACCAATGTAAATCGAATTAGGGATTTAAAGATTTTGACTTTATCCAGTAGAATCGTTAACTCTGATATATAAAAATTACATGAGAAAAATTAAATTAAAATTATTGAAACCTTGAATCTTCAATAACCTGTGATCAGTTAAGTTATTTTTTCTGTGTAAAAAGAATAAAACCTTGCTCTTTTAAAGTGACTAAAAAGATCCGTATTCAATCCAGACCGTTTAAAATTAATAATCCAATCTACCAAAGGCACATCTTGAATTATAACAAACAAAGTCATGTAAATGTTTTAACATTCCATGTTCGATAGTTCTAGCGATGAATTCTACATATACTTAATTTAATTATTTACATATTCTTCTTTTGAGAACAGATGTGCAAATTAAACGATATTCTAAAAACAACCTGCATGGGGAAAGAAATATGAATTGATTGATGCTTCAAACCAATTCTCAGATGATCAGTTACAGTATATTAGTGTATACCTTTGATCAAGCTTTGCTGAGTTCAGGAAGTGTGATCAAACGTGTTCCTGCATTAAAGACTAAGCTCGAACCACAGCTGAAGTAGAATAAACATCAGACAAAGACAAAACCATCAGCATTAGTTTTTTCAGAAAGAAAAAGTGAAATGCAAGAATGTAAAGCAAGATATTTACTTTGAGCATTTAAGCGTGTTTACTTTACCACCACTAGGGATTGATAGAATAGTTCCAAAGAAGGAAACATTTTCTGTGCCACAGTTTGGACAAACTCCCTGAAATTCAAATGAAAACTCTAGTTAAATCTAAAGATGTCAGTAAGTTTAACAAAGCTGCTCTTTAGTGATTTACCTTTAGGATTAAAAAATCTTTGACGATTACACGGGTTATAGCTGTCGCTGACCAAAATATGAGAGGCAGAGCAGCAAACCATGTGAAAATGAAACTGAACGGCTCTGGAAGCTGAATTGACACCATAATCCGCAATAAGTAAAGATAGATAACTGTAAAAGATTAGCTTTATTCTTACCTCCAGTAGATATGTGATTTCAAATCCAGTGAGATCATCTAGAAAAAAGAACCTGCGATTAAGAAATATCATTTTGTAAGGAGGGGAGGAGAACATACATGGAAATAATAATTCTGATTAAAACTTAAAAATTAAATTACGTTAAAGAAACACTATGCATCATCAATATGTTTCTACTGATAAATCAAGATCTAGTACTATTAACAATAGCATGTTAGGATTATTATGTCAACTGTCAAGTCATTATACATAAACCTTACTAAAACATCTACTTGCAATTACTTACAATAGCAAAGCAACAACAGCAGCCGGAACATTCAAAAGGAACATTTTGAAATAATCAACGTCCAGATCACTGTAGACCTACAGATTAATATAAGCAGGGACAAATTAATACAAGTCACATGACAGGTTCAAATTAATACAAGTCAGGTGACTGATATTATCCACATTCTCCACTAGCAAGAGTAATACATAAAGTTACAAATACCTACGATTTTAATCTTGGTGTACAAACTGGCAACTATATAAGATTTAGGAGGCAAGATTATAAACTTAAGTTATTCTAATCCTAAAGATGTTTTTCTACTTTTCCCCAAGCAATCAAAACCCAGCTAATTATTCTTGGAATGGAGAGTCGTTGGAGAACAACACAACCTCTGTGTGCTTGTTCCCAAATTCTGTTATGCAAGAATTTTCTCCTTAAATTTTCGTTGTTGGTTCAACTGTCACATGGGAAACTGAAATCTTTTGGTGAGATAAGCGATGAGGGGTACTCAATAAGTAATATCAAAATATTCCCATGAGTATTTTACATCACATCGATAATAAAAATGAAGGAGCTATGGACCAAAGCACCACTTGCTTTGTCTTTGACATATAATTCCTACAGTAATTATTGATAATGAAAACATCCAACTGCAAATCTACAAATAAATGGGTGGCTTGTGTTTGAATATGCATAAATATGTATTCGAAGGTAAAAGATATTAGATACAGAATGTGTACCTTCCTGCTGCGCAAACTGCATCGTGGCCCCTCTGAAACAATACTACTTCCTTCTCTCTGCATTAAAAATAAGACAGAGAATATAATTTTTAGTCGTAAGTTAGAATGAATCATATTTTCATTCAAATGAAATCGATAGATTATACATAATGGGAGTTTAAAAAGTATTAAGGCCTTTCTAAATCTTTTTAAAAGGTGGATTAAGAATCCTTTTATGTTGTTTTAATATAAGCTGTGTAAAGAGGAATGGAGGATTGAATCATTCTTTTGAATATTCGTTTCTAAGTATAACTAATATGTAGAAAAGAAGGTTTGTCACGGTTGAAAATATATTGTTAGAGTTTAGTTATCAAATCAATCAAATAATAGAAAGGGAGGAAACCTTCAAAGTCAACTTCAGATTATCAAACTCTTCATCAGTCAAAATTGGTTTTCCTGAAACATAAGCCATTGAAGCTTCCAGAAACCTCTGTTCTTCTTTGCCTGTTTAGAATATTAAAATCTACCAGTAAATAAGTGGATTTTCCTGAGTAACATTGTTGAAATAAGTGGATTTTTTTTAGAATACTGAATAATAGACCCATACTTAACATCACCACACTGCTTCCTTCCCACATGAGTTCTTCCTTAAGATTGTCAAACTCCTCGTTGGACATCGTCGCGGCACCATCATAGTAGAAAGACTACAAAGTGGTAATAATATAGGGAAATAATTCCGTGAACAATACAATTAAAAAATGTTAAGAAAGTCTGTGCATAAGATGATGATTAATTACTTGTAAGGCTTGAATAAAATCTTGCTCCATCTCTCCCAGCGTTTTCTTTTTCTTTCCATCTATACTGCAATACTGCAAGACATTTCTATCGATAACTTCATCCCCAGCCTGACCTGCACAAACAGTAATTCCCTAAGTAAGAAAAAGAAAACACTTGCACAATTTGTCAATTTCTGATTACTTAACAAACAAAGAAGATTTCACAATAAGAAGTGAGGGTGAGTAAGAGTATCTATGACTGGAATCCTTATATGAACTAAACAAGGAGATGAGAGGAAGAGAAAGCAGACAAACCGTTTTGTTGATCACTGGCGAAACAAGGATTCAAGCGAATAACAGGACGCATCTTGCTGCAACGGAGAAAGGAGTGGATGCTCGGTATCTGGTGATTCCCGATAAGAGGAAGATGGGAAGAAGGCGAAGATGGAGGTTTTCTGTGGGACTTGGAGAGGAGAAGACGAGATTGAAGTGAAGGTGGATAAAGTAAGGAGGCTACTCCCATCTTCAACGCCATTACTATTCTCTGGTTCTCTGCTAATCCACTGTATTGCCTTTGTTGACGGAACTAAAGAGGGAGAGAGATCGGAGTTGAGATAAGGAGAGAAAAATTCGTGGAGGGAAATCCTATACTGAGAAACAAGTACAATACCCGAGAATACTCGTCAATCTACCACCGCCACCAGTAATTTACTGTCTTATTCAGTTAATCTTGATATTTTTTCTGATTATTTTAAATCATTTGGACAAAAATAAAAAATACCCTTATCTTTACTTATTTCATAAAAGTAATTTAAAAAAGACACAAGTTAAAAAATAATAACTCGTTCTTTCTTTTCTTTTCTCCTCAATTTCTTCACTCACAGAATTACAGTTGATTGTCCTGCTCCGACGATCTCTTAATATTCTATCCAACTCCGATGATGACCAGACTGATGGTAATCACAGTTGATTTTCCTGGTTGTGCTTTCTTTCAATGATCCTAGGATAACGTTTTCACTTGCAAACTCTGGTTTCATATTAAGTAAGCTTCAGGAGTTTCAGGTTTCGTCTAACATGAAAAATGATCAAGTGCAGACAAAATGATATAGAAGAAGAATGATCAGATATTAAATATGGATCGTAATAATATTGTCACCCACAACCTCGAGTGAAGAATGAAGGCCCAGCTGTTAGCCAATTATAATTCAATTCGCCTGGTTTCGCGACCATTTGCCTATGTATAAAGCAGTCAGCAGCTCAACTGCTCAAGGTAAAAATAGGACAAAATGAAAGGATAAATAAATAAGTTGGATACCATTCCTGATCAATAAGCATTGGTTCAGTTAATCCAAAAGTCCGAAGTTCCTCGGGAGTATGGTGCACAAGTAGGCTATATCTGCAACCATGAATTCCATTCAATCTAATATTCATCTGGTTGTCTACCTACATAACAAATGAATACCCAACAACTACCTTCCACCTGATCCTGTTTCCATAACCATGATTCCTCCATTATCAAAATTATTCAAACTTTCGAATTGATCCACGGTCCATTTGTACCATCTCATAAGAAACACGCGAAGCGTGAGTCCGTGCGAAACTATTACAAGGTTCATGTTTGGTGATTGCTGGCCAGGGGGCTGAAACCTCCCAATGTCAATGTCTGCTCTTAATGTCTCTCTAAAACCTGCAATGGTAGTAATGTAGTATCAACAATGGTGGAAGACTGGAAATTAAGCAAAAGAACTGATCAAGAATGCTAGATTACTGATCATTTTGCAGTGGTAGTTGCAACAATGGAGGAAGAACTGAAGAATGTCTGGCTATTTTTCAACAGTAATCCAGTACCTGTTATTCTATCATAGACATCAGCAGCAGATTCTCCATTGGGAAATCTGTAAAAGAAACGACCATAGCGAAGTCGAAGACTCTTCTCGACCCTCATCTTCTCTCTATCCTGAAAATTTCCTTTTCATAAAGCAAGGAGGAGATCTGTTTATTCTCTACATAATAAAATCCCCCAATTCTGCAACCGAATAAGAAGAAATTCGTAGAAAATCAAAGTCGAAATAACAAAGGACTCACCAAAATCCTGCTCCCGAACTCGCGGTTCCTCCCTGACACCTGCAATTCTCTCATAGTCAAATGCCTTTCCAACTCCACGAAGCGTCTGCAACGTCCTCTCGTAAGGCGATACATAGAAGTAGACCTTCCAATCATCCGCACCGTCCTTCAGAATCATCTCATTGATTCTCCTCCCACAACATTCCGCTTGCTCCCATCCCTTCTCAGTTAATCTGATCTTCGGATCCGGCACGCGGGTATAAGCCGTCTCATCGACATTCCCCTGGCTCTGCCCGTGACGTACAAGGATTATGCGGCGTGGTCTCGGAATAAATGGACTGACCGTGGCCTTCTCGGGGAAGAGAGAGAGACTTGTGTCCGGACGACGCCGTCTCCGTCCTAACGCGTCCTCGCAGCAGAAAATGCTGACCGGAGCCCAAGTTCCGAAGGTCGTTGGCATCGGTGACGGTGGTTATGAAGATAAGTTTTGAGCCAAACGACAAATATAAGGACTTGTTGAGAAAGAAGGTAAGTTGGAAGTTGTAACTCTGAAAGGAGTTGCTTAATTGAAACTAAATAACTATTATCTTACAAAATAAAATAAATTTTTTTATAAAAACGACGGCGGTGACGGCGGAGAAGAAGAAAAAGCTTAATCGTCTCTGCCGACGGCGAAATCGACAAAGCTATCCAAAGCCAAAACCCTTTGAGCACCAAATCTGTGACTCAACACATTGATCTCCGTCTTAGCCTTGACTCTCAACTCCTCCATGATCTCAAGAGCTCTCTCCATCCCATAAGCACCGACAACACTGGCATTGCTCCTCATCTTCTCCCCATTATCGCCTTCTTCCATCAATATATCATCCACAACCTGGTACAAAACTCCGACGACTCGCCCATACCTCCTCAAACACTCCAATACCTCCCCTTCTGCTCCTCCCAACAGTCCTCCACACACAGCGGAGCATTCGGCCATCTCACCGAATTTCCTCTCCAAAACCTCCATCACATCGGTGACACCAGTGTTGTGACCTAAGTCTAGGAGCTGCCCAGTTGCCATTCCTTTCGACCCAACAGCCCTGGCAATCTCTGTGATCACACGGAGGATAGTTTCTTCAGATACTAGGTCATACGGAGTTTTTGATGCAATGTGGCGGAAAGCGTGAGGAAACAGAGCGTCTCCGGCGAGAAGAGCGATCTCGGTCCCGAACACGGAGTGATTTGTAGGTCGACCGCGGCGGAGAGGTGCAGCGTCCATGCAAGGAAGGTCATCGTGGACGAGGGATGCAGCATGAACCATCTCAAGGGCACAGGCAGTGGGGTAAGCTGCTTCTTGTGTTGCCCCTAGAAGGTCACAGGCGGTAGCAATGCACATCACCGGTGGCGCACGCTTTGCGCCTGGACAGAGAAGAGAGTAACGCATGGATTCGTTGATGGATTCTGGGTATTGAATGGGAGTGGATTTGGACAGTTGGGCGTCAATTTGGGTTATAAGTTCCGCCCAGTAGACACGAAGATCGAAGGAGGGGGTAGAAGTAGAGGTAGAAGTAGGAGGAGTGGACCAAGAGAGGGGGCTTGTTCTGCGTTGAAGTTTAGCGAGGATTGGGAGTGAGGGATTTTTGTAGAAACTAGCGGAGGAAGGGAAGGTGGAAACAGTCGCCGCCGCAGTGGACAAGACAACGGAGGCGGAGGAGAAGGAAGCCATTGAAATTAGAATCCCCAAAGTTGTGGTATTTTTGCAGAAATATCCACTAGATAAATATAGAGCCAGATTCCAGATACATGTCGAACCGGGAGCAACCAACCGAATTAACTACTATCGGACCTATTTGGGTCAGTTAGATCCGAATAACTAATTATATTTTAACTATTTTTCTGCAATTAAGTATGGTAATTAAGTATGGTAAAAGTGTATAACTTTCACCTTTATTTTACATGCAGGATTTATTCATATATATAGATTAAGAGAATGATTTCTGCAATCGTGCGATGGTATTTTTCCGAAGACGGAAGGATCTTGCAAGCAATGCTTTGAGTATTGGTGGATTGGATCCGAAGACGGTGTCAGCCACTCGAACCACGCCGGGAAATTGGCTACTGAGAGAAGAAATAGCCGAAGCGATATCATTTCCTACGTTTATCTGAAAGTGGATTTGGGCGTATGGGAAGAGAATGACTTCACCAGCACATAGAATCTTAGCGAACAAACGGCTCTCAGGGGGGGAAGTGACAAACCCGGCATAGATGGTTCCGTTGAGGACCGTCAACAACTCTGAAGCTCGTGGGTGGATGTGTGGAGGGTTTATTCCGTAAGCGTCGTAGTCGATTCGTTCCATTGACAAACCCTGTGTGTTTAAAGCCGGGTACTGATTCACCGTCACTTCCGTCACGGTTGTTCCGATAGCTGTCGTCGGAGGTCGACGCTTGAGGATATTTTCACTGTATATGAAGTCTTCCACTGTCGCAGAGCTTCGATCATTGCATGGAAATCCATTCACATATTCTGGAAGTAAAAGTTCGAGATGAAATACAAAATTTATGTTACATAATTACACTACACGACCCAGGATCAACGGTCAATATTTGAATAAAGACAAAAAAAAATGAATCTCACGATCCAGATTAAAACCTGATGAATCGAGATCTGCTATGCAGAAATCCTGAAGAGGGCTTGGGTCGTAGGCAAGTGAACCATGAAGAAGAGAAGCTAAGGCAAATACAAAGTATAACACAAAAAATGAAGAACAAGTCATATTGTTCATCAATTATTATGAATCAACTTATGATCAAAGCAGGTTGTATTTATAACAAAGATTTAAACATGATTAGTGCTTAAGTAATGGGAGAATAGGGTAATTAATCCTAACTCTTAAATTCTCCTAACATTAATTTATCTATATTTAGTTATTAGACATGGGTCGAGTCTGGTTTGAATTAATTTGAAGAAAAAAATATATATATATATGTATCTAAGAAGCTAGTTAGATAATAATGAAGATTGTTGTTCTTAAATCTTTATTATTATCTTCTTATATTAGATTATTGTTTAGGATTTCATTTACAAGAAGCAATTCAAATTCCCAACTTTCAAGGTAATTTGGTATAGCTATTTAGCTAATTAACTAATATTTTTCTTAATTGACTTTGTTTTAAAAGAAATTATTGCAATAATATATACAACCTCATAGTCATCACTAGGGTGTCAAACTAGCCGAGCTTTTGCTTATAGAGCTAGGCTCGGGCTCGGCTCGTTTTAAGAATTGTCAAACTCGGGCTCAAGCCTGCGAGTCTGAGATTGAACTTCACCTGCAAGTTAAAATAAATAATTTATAGGCATAAAGGATTAAACCCATGACCTCTCGCATGCTAAGCAAACATTTTACCATCTGTGTTACATCTCAATTCTCTCTTAATATAATATTTTTTTATACTTCTTACCGAGTCCTCCGAGCTTGGAAATTTTCAAACTCGAGCTCACGAGCCCAACGAGCCGAGCTTTATTTGACACCCTAATAATCACACAATGCAAGAGTGATCTTGTCTTTCATTCAATTATAAAAAGACGATTACCATAGTCATAGTGCTCACACATTGACAAAGTAAGATTGGTTTACTGATCTCAAGAATTATTAATGTTTCTGAGGTTCAGGGTTTTAATTTTATTTTGTACATTTTTACTTAAATTTAGTTGATGATATATTATTTTGCTCTGTTATATCATCTGGATACTGATAGTTTTATATCTGTAGAGAGAAATACTCTTCGTTATTAAAAAAAAGTGGTCACACACTGAACGAGTTCAAATATAAAAAGATGATGATCGATTAGAGAGATCAACTGTAATTTTGTAAATAAAAAAGAGTTTTCGAAAAAAAATGCAAGGACACGAAATGTACAATTTTTAAGATTGTGGATCGAGATAAAATATATCTTATATGAGATAGACTATATACGAGGAAAATACAAGAAGTGGAACGAAAACGAACTTATATTGATTATAAAGTCTAAAAAATGGAAAGACATTAAACAATTTTTAAAATGGTGGGTTTCATGACTTTGTACGGTACATGATTTATAATGAATATTACTGTAGAAAAAAAACAAAATTTCAATATGACAAGGGAACACTACCTCGAACAAGTAATGTTAATCCAATACTATTAATATATGTCTGATTTTTCTCTTTGTCGTATGTGCTTCTTTGCTCATGAGTATATAGAAACGACCTTCGGTGATAAATTCCATAAGAGGTGAAGTATGAAGTGAGTGCTTGAAATTCACAGTCGAAGTCTTATTGAAAGTATTTGATTATATTTTCGATTTATTTTTTGACCATAATGTTAAATTTATGAAAAATCCGCAATTTCATATTTATGTTTCATAGGAAAAAAACATAAAAATCTAGAAAAATCATCGATGAAAAACACAAAATATCAATGTTCATTATATAAAGAGACAAGAGCGGGACCCCACACATTACTGTGAATCAATTATAATGGATATTGAGACTTAGAGTAGGTTGAGATAAGATGATTACAACTCACCTTGCTTAACACGCACGACTTACATTTATTGAATTTGAAAATAAATAAAAAGGTAAATGAATAATCGACTCATGAGGATGACACAATCGTTGATGTCATATATCCAGATTGGCTTGAGTCGAAAAAAGGTTGGTGGTGAAGTCGGAACAATCTTGTAAAGAGATCCATCATGTTGTCCTTCAAGGAATATCTTATGAATAATTTGTTGTTTCATAAAGACACAGAAAGAGTCAAACACAAAATAACAATTATTATCTTTATAAAATTGTTAAACACTTAAACGGATAATAACGAAATTTTAAGAAAAGGGACATGTAAAATGTTACGTAAAGAGAAATGAAAGGTTCTACTTGTAAAATTACCATCACTCAAGTGTTGAATTTGAAGTTAAATTCCATTTCCTAAATGAGCGGACCAATGATGTAAAATTATTTGAATTTGAAGGTCTCTGAATTTGAAGGTCTCAGAAATGAGATTGACTAGACATTGAGAGTAAAATGATGCGTGTTGATCTAAGTCACTTGTTGAAAAATAAGAGTCATTTATCTGAGTATTATTTGTAATAGACTGCGGAGTTATTAAGTAATTGGGATATTGATGTTGGACTTAGATTTGTTGGTTGGTAGTGGACTGACTGGATGGGTGAAGCCACGTTATATGGAGAGGAAGTCACATTATTTATTTGTGAATTTTCTTGAGCTTGGTCTGGATTTGTGGTTTGGTATGGGTTAGCCCATATTTGACACTTGTATGGACTGTGGCTCATACCACCACACACCGGACAAGGGTCTCTTCTTGCTTGAGGAACTCGACCTCTGGACCTCCCTCTCACAGCTGAGTTTCTGTCAACACGACCAAGACGCCCTCCTCCGTTGAACATCGGTGAAGGCGACGACGACCCTTCAGAGTTGGTCGACGTTTGATTTAACATGGGAACCGACTTCCGCATCTTTATCAGGATCTGGTGGGGTGGCTGATCATAATTTCCATGAGCTCGTCGAAATGAATCGCCGACTGCTAAATCGCCAAGACTATGAACGTATGTTGCCCTCCCCTAAATTATTGTAGATGATCACATTGAATATGCAAGTAGGGACGGACGACTCTGCAACAACTTGGCACGACGGAGGAACACCGCGACATCTTCGCCGGTGGCGTGGTGATTGTTTTGAAGCTGCATCTAAAGTTATAAAATCCACGATTCAGACGGAGGAAGCCAAGGTAGCCCAGATATTGGCTGTCGATTCAAGATCCAAAATCGTGGGAAGCAATTCTTCCGACAGAGAGGATAAAATCCAGCTCACAATTAAGTAACTGAGCGTAGGTGAAGGGATCGATTGGGCATTGGAGAGAGTGCGTAGGTGGAGGGATCGATTTGTCGATCATTGATTATAAATCAAAAGAGATGAGTAACATGTTGGACGGTCGATCAACATCAACAATGAAGAGGATAGGATCGGAGGTTGATGAAGAACCGGATGACGTCCTTGTGAGCTATTGTATGATGATTGAGATGAGTTATTGTTGTATTTATATACATTTGTACTGACAAATCCATGGTTATTTGAGTAGAGTTTGTTATGATTAACTTGGTTATTTAGACATTAACCGTTTTTGATGTGGTTCCTTGTTGTGTGGATGACTACGGATGTTCACATCTGACCATCTCCTCCCCTATTCAATTCCTAACCGTTCGTCCCCCTCCCCCAATTTTCGGCAAAATCCGTCAGGTCGTCATACCTTCAGGGGTCATACTGAGAGACGCACGTCGGTCGTAGTCTTTTCACGTGGAACAACACATAGTCTTTTACCAACCATTTGCCCTAGGAACTGTTTCGTTGCTGATGAATAACGAAGCTATCAAATATTACGTGTATTCATTATCATCACACCTTACTACATAGATCACTACCTACATTCTTTCCATTTCTTAACCACTGCCACACGTTTCCCTACAGGTGGCCTACTTCAACTCAACAACTAGCTGCACTCTCAACGGTCATCTACCTCCACTGCATATATATGAGAGAACGGAGTAGAAAGGTTAATTAAGCATTCAATGCTGTTTGACAAACCATCTGCAAGAGACACCGACCAATGCAGACCTTCATCAACACAAGTCTGCTACCGATGGTATTTCCAGAAGGTCACCAATGAAGAAGTCATCGGCAATCCACGTCAGATCGCCCGTGACTCCTCAAGACAACCCAAGCGCGATGTGCTCATACCCGATGATACGAGCACATCGCGACCAAAGTATCAATCTATCTTTTTGTTGGTGTGTGGGCTCGCCGGTGTGGGCTCGCCGTCCAACCTAGTACAAGTGTTCCTCCAAGAATTATCAACCCCTTCCCCTGTTACCAGGGGAGGTATTAATAACCTTCTCTTGCTGTCCTTGGGTCTCGTGGGCTCGCCCGCCGGGCCCATTCGTTCGTCCGGACCGTCGACACCACGGTACATGGTACCAACAGTACTCCCCCTCCCTCGACGGGCCCAGGTCCGGGGGCCGTCCGTCCGTGCCCTGCCTTCAACCACCTCCTTTACCAGTCTTAAAGGCTCCTCGAGGTTCGAGCCGCTCCCACTTCTCCTTCCTATAAATAGCTTCCTCGCCCCTTCGGCTTCTCACCCCATCCTTCCTTCGCAATGAACATCCGTGACATCCTCGAGAAGTACGGCCGCGAAGTGTAACTTCAGCACGCCGCCTGGGCCATGTGTCTGTTGTCGCCCGCTGGCGTTCCCAATAGTGTAGCCGTGGCTGAGACTCAACGTCTCAATGTTGTGCTGATCGACTTCCACCGTCGCCTCTCCCAGATCCGCCGCTTCGATCTTCTTGTGAGTCACCCTGCTGTCGCCTACCCTGACACCGCTCCTGCTGCCGCCCTGGGCTCCGTTGGTACCTCGCGTGTCTTCAGCGCGCATGAAACGATTGTTGTTCCTGCTGTCGCTCCTGCCAATGCTGCTGGCCTGCCGGGCGCCGATTCTTTGAGAAAGCCTCGTCGGTCGCGCGGCCATCGTCGCTCCCGTGGGTCCTCGTCCCTTACGGCTACTGAACTGCGCCACTTCCTGTCGGGGCGTTAGGCCCGCCGTGGAGCTATCCGCGTCCGCTCCCATGCCCTTTTGGGCGGTGAGCTTGCCTTCGTGGGGCGGCGCCTGGGGCGCCCTAACGCTCCCTCTCTTTTTTTGCTGTACCCGTACTTTGTTTTTTTTTCGCCGCATCGCCGGCTATTGTAATACTTGCTTTGCTTTAGTAAATGTTTTTCCTTTGCTTTTCTTTCCTTCGTGTTTTGACTTCGCCCTCGCACGTTGGTGCAGTTTTGCGCTATTCGACGTCCTCTACCGATGTTGCCCGGGCCCTTCTCGAGCTTCGCCCTTGCTACCCGGTGCAGGCCCCTCCTTCGCCGACGCTCCTCCTTCGTTCCACCTTCCCTCTCCTGGCGGGGGGTCCCACCCGTTACGTTGTTTCGTTTGATCCGTCGAGCGGGTCCGCAGATGGGCCCGCTTGGACGCCCCCGCCCCGTTCCGCGTGTTCTGTTTGGTCGTTAGACGCTGCAGGGTCTTCGTAAGACGTCTCACTGATGCCTCGCCGTCCGCGTCGGGCGCTGACCTTCACTCTGCTCCCCGACGGTCTGGGCCCTGGGCTCCCTCGGAGGCCTCCCAGCCCATCCACTCCAGGTAAATGCGACGCCTCGTCTTCCTCGGGTCTGGTTTTCATTTCTTCTTTCGCCTTCGCACTCGTCTCTCTCAACTGCGGCTTCCCTCTTTTCCCAAGTTGCTCATGGCCGCTCCTCCTCACTCCGCCGATGCTCCTCACTCCGATGCTGGCGCCGTCCTTGCGGAATCCCTCTTTGCCACTCTGAATAGCAAAAACCCGTTGTCTGTCGTTAGTGCCGACACGGTCCGGGACGCTTTGGCGAAGATGTGACCTTGCCTTTACCGAGGCCGGAAATCGCCTCGCCTCTTAGCCACCGCCGGGCATGGTCGCTCTCTACACCCATTACGCCGAGGCCGGCCTGACTCTTCCGCTTCCTCCTCTGGTGGCCGAAGCCATGTACTTCTGTGATATTTCGCTCTCACAGTTCCCTCCGGCTGCCATCGATCGTCTGGTGACCTTTTCGCTACTTTGCCGCCGGTCCGACATTGAGGCTTTCTTGCCATTCTTCCTCATCTGGTTCACCATGACGTCGATGACGACTGACCCTCGCCGGCTGCTGATCGCCCAGAGATCGGGCGGTGCCCTTTTCGATCAGCTGGTCGACCGATCTCACCACTGGCGCGACCGGTTCTTCTTCGTCTCCGTGGACGCCCTTGGTCCGTTTGACCTGGAGATGTCGCCGCCCTCTCGTTGGGCTCTTCTGACTCAGCTGAAAACCCGGACCGCAGCCCCCAGCCGTCCCGAGTTGCAGCCTCAGACGCGGAACGCGCAGGACGTCCTGATCAGCATCTATCGCCGCAGGGCCGTCAATGCTCAGATGCTGGCTCAGTCTTGGAGTTATGACGTGCACATGGATCTTCCTCCCAAGGTAGATTACATTCGGGACGGGCCGCCCAAACGCTCGCGTCCGAAAAATAAACGGCCGCACGATACTATCCTGTTTGAGGCCCCCGTTTCCCCACCCCCGCACGACGCTGAAGCCGAAGGTGAGGCCCCGGTCGAATCCGACGTTGGTCTTGAGGACAGCCGGGCCGAGAAGCGGAGAAGGAAGAAGCTTCGGTCTGAGAAGCGGAAGTCTGCCGCCGCTGCCCTAGAGACGGCTGAGGTTGAGGACTTGTGCTCTTCGGACCACAACCCTTCCGATCCCCTGTCCGCCGAACTCGTGGACTCTCTTCGGAGAGATGTGCTGAATCTTGAAGACTTCCGCTCGTTCGTGTGGAGCATCGATCATTCGGCCGAGTTCTCCGACCCCGTCGATCCTAAGTCCTCCCTGCCCCGCCTCGGCGGGATTTTCAAGAAGAAGCTCTCTGACATCGATTCCTGGTTGGAGCCGGAAGACGAGTATGTTCGGCTGCTCGAACGCCCCCCGTCGGACATCGACCGCGACCTGAACCATCAGATGCTTCAGCTCTCGGTTCTTACTAAGGTTCGATTGGAGCAGGGCCTCCGGCAAGACGAAGAGGTCCAGCGGATGCGCGCCGAGCTCACCGCAGTGAATGGCCAACTGGATGTGGTCGTGCGCGAGCGAAACGTCCTGGTTGTCGAGGCCTCCAAAGCTTCTGAGGAGGAGAAAACTCGTGCCGCCGCCGCCCAAGATGCCCTTGTCGCCGCCGTGACTGCAGCCAAGGATCAATTCATTAAAGGCTTTGTTCCTACCTTCGAGGCCCGTTTGGGGGAGTTAAAGCTGGACCACGCCGTCATGCTGAGGGATTCCAAGCGCGTCGGCTTCTGAAAAGGTTATCTGCACGGGCGTCGGATGAGCGAGCTCGTTTACCCTCCCCTTACCTACGACGTCGTGCCCCGGAGCCGCCGTGATTGGGAACTTTGGGAAAAAACGGGCGTCCCCTCCTACTGTACAAGTGTTCCTCCAAGAATTATCAACCCTTTCCCCTGTTGGACCAGGGGAGGTATTTATAGCCTTCTCCTGCTGTCCTTGGACCTCGTGGGCTCGCCCGTCGGGCCCATTCGTTCGTCCGGACCGCCGACAAGGCTGGTTCGGTCCATGGTACCAACACTTTCTTTATGTATTCTTTTATGTTAATCTTAATCAACTACCTTATGTTTTTCATCTATGATAGTGTAATGAACCACTATGTCATTAGTACCATCAGTAATTTGTTTACAGCAATTAAGTATTTCATTACACACATTAAAACAGAAGCCAAGATCAGCACGAGAGAACGGAATCTGGGCGAAGCCTAGAAACCGAGTGCCTCCCCTCACCGGACGTGGGGTCCATTTCCGCCTTACCTGTAGGGACGGTAGGGTTGTCAATCCCGGTGTGGTGGCCGTTTCTGCTCCGCAGCAGAAAGGGATTGTATTAAGACATAGTATCTATCCGAATTTTGTGAATCAAATCTGTTTCAATCATGTGAGAAGCTTAGGATTGCGAAATGTGAGATATGGACAACTTGTGGGGTATCACAAAAAAAAAACGGCATAGAAGTTATAACCATATTATTCTCACTATTCCAATTCAACAATATTATAAACAGAGAATCGTAGATTCTTGAGCATATTCCTTTAGTTCTGAATTGGGGATAAGTGTGGGAACAATTGACCGTCCATTCTTAATCCTTATCTCTGATTTCTTTCCCAAACCAACAGCTGCGATCACGCTATTTTATTTTTGGGGGTTTTATAAATCTATCAATCACTCTCCAAAAGATTCCTCACCGCACACGTTAACCGTGCACAAACCGCCGGGATCACAAAATCATTATTTATCTCTATCTCTATATATAGACGTGGGTGGGTGAATGGATGGATGATTAATGGAATAATGGTAATGATAGATAAGATCGTCTCACATCCGGCTTCCGGCGACAGCGATGTTACGAAGCTTCTCGATGAGCGTGAGGTTTTCGCTTGCCAAGGGAAGGATAAACGAGGGAGGAGGATAGTACGAATCGTCGGGAAATTCTTCCCTGGTAATTAACTGATTCGTGATTTAGATTTATTTTTAATTTGTACGTGCATTGACGATTGATCGACAGCCAAGGTTGTGAAGGAGGAGGATTTGAGGAAATACTTGGAAATGAGAATCTTCCCAAAGCTCGTCACCGATGAAGGCGACGTGGTTCCGTTCTGTTTGGTGTACGTGCACACAAGAGTCCAGAAATCGGAGAATTTCTTGGGATTCTCGTCTCTCCGATCGATCTACGAGGAACTACCTACCTCCTTCAGAGAGAAGCTCGAATCTGTTTACTTCGTACATCCAGGTCTCCAATCCCGCCTGTTCCTCGCCACTGTCGGCCGGTTCCTTTTCTCCTCCGGGTAGCTAGCTAGCTTGTTCGTCGATTTGTTAAATCTCTTTAGTTATTGATCGGTTTGTTGACTGATGCTTGTTTTTTTTTTGAATCGGATCGCGCGTAGATTGTATCGGAAAGTGATTTACATCGGGAGGTTGGAGTTTCTGTGGATTCACGTGAAGGAAGACGGTGAGTTGGAGATACCGGAGTTCGTGTTCGATCATGACGACGCTTTGGAGTACAGACCGTTGATGGATTACGGAATCGAGAAAAGCAACTACCTTGGCTACTACGATGAAACCGCTACTGTGGATTGTTCGATCTCGTCTATTCGCCCTCGCTCACTTCGTTGCATCTCGTAGCATTGTTCCTTATTTCGGATCGATCTCGACCGCTCCTTTTCTTTCTTTTTTCTTTCTTTTTTTCTTTTAGTTTTTTCCATTACAAATGTAATTAACATAAATGTTTTTGTGTTTTTTTTAGATTATGAAATTTATTTTGAGTTATTACTGTTTTTTGTTTCCTACTTTCCTTGTACGAATTTCTCTCTGAAGCTGATCCGATATTTAATTTCCACGTCAACAATTCATAGAAGAAGGGAAAAAATTTAGTTGTTGTTGTCTTGTTGAAAAGAAATCGCAGACATATCTAGATGAACGATCCGGCCCATGAATTAAAAACCCATTAAAATTATTCGCTACTACAGACAACGTGTCATCACTTTGTCTAAAGATCCGAAAAGGTTTAGGTATCGGTCTGTCGGGTTTTTCTAACCATTTACGATCTGTGCCTAATAAGTAATAACTCGTTACGCAAGAAGACTGGGTAAATTACTAATCATAGGATTTTTTTATAATCGTTTCACCTTTTCAAGTCTTCCTTCTTCAGTCATTATCTACCGCCGGCGTCCCCTTCTTCCTCTTTTTCGCCGACGGCAACCATGAAACTTTCCTTCTCCATACCATCCTCTAAATCATCCACATCGCGTTCAAGGATTCCAAAGCTTAACAACGCAACAACTAACATCGACAATTCTCGATTCGTCACCGTTTTTGACCCATCCGAAACCCTAACTACCGAACCTTCCAAACCACTAATCGCTCCTCTCGAGAACACAAATCAATGGAGATCCACCAAAAGGATAAAGAATCTTGCTCCTCCCACAGACGATCCTACGTCCTCCGAGACTACGAAGTTCGTAGTCGATCGTCTTGGGGTTGACGGCGCATCCGATGATACCACCAAGTACGGTCTCAATCTCCGATCCAGATCCGATGGGGATAATGAAGACGGTGCAAAGGGGGAAACTTTGGGGGGCATGGTGTTGTCTGACGAGCAACGATTCCGGATGGAAATCGACAAATTGCCGGAGGACCGTGGAATGGATGAGTTTGAAGATGTTTCGGTTGAGGATTTCAGTAGGGCCGTTCTACAAGGGTACGGGTGGAAGGAAGGTCAAGGAGTCGGTAGGAATTCCAAGCAGGATATTCCGATCGTCGAGCAGAAGCGATGGGTCGGGACAAGTGGATTAGGGTTCAGCACTGATCTTCCTGGCGCTGGGAAGGATGTGAAAGGAAGGAAGAAGAAACCGGATGCAAATCTACCTCCTCCATCGCCATCATTGCACACAAACGGCGAAGCAAGGAAGAAAAATAAGATTGTTAGGGTTACCTCTGGTAAATATGCAGGTCAGAAAGGAGAGGTTTTGAAAATTGATAGCAGTGGAGGAGGTACAGATGAGGAGACGGTTGTTTTGAGAATGCTGAGAGGCGGTGAGAAAGTTAGCGTCGGTGTTGGTATGGTTACCGAATTGGTATCATCATCGGAGCAAGGGTATTTACGCAAAGGAGGAAATGAGAAGAGGAGTAGAGACTACAACAACGAAGATTCAACAACAGTGAGATGGCTTCGAAACCAGATCAGGGTCAGAGTGATCGACAAGAAGTTGAAAGACGGACGGGTTTACTTAAAGAAAGCAGTGATTGCCGATGTGGTAAATCCAATGACCTGCGATATATCCATAGACGAGAGCAGTAGCAGAAGTAAGATGTTTTTGCAGGGTATCCATCAGAAGAGCCTTGAAACCGTGCTTCCACATCGAGGCGGCCCGGTTGTTGTGCTTTATGGAAGATACAAAGGTGTCTACGGAAGGCTAATGGAAAAAGATAGGGAGAACGAAACTGCCACAGTTCGAGATGTAGAGAATCACACCATGTTCAAAGTGAGAATGGAGCAAATCGCTGAATATGTTGGTAGTGATCCCAGTGATGAAATCGACTTATGATTTATTTAAACCTAGATATCGAATTATCGAATTTTTATCAATTCATTTTTCATGTGTTTATTATTAACATTTTCCAAAATCCAAAATGGTCAGAATTCAGAAAGACAAACAAAAATTCAGAACTTTGAGAAGAAAATCTAAATAAATAAATAAATAGATAGAAGAATTACATTATCCGAAATCAGAGTAATCCGAACAAGACGAAGAAACCAAGAACAATCAACCATATCATATGTACGATCAAAAGAGCCTGACCTGATCCACCATTACCAACCTCGCAGAATCCGGTCTTAGCCACTCGGACGTTGTTACAAGCCGCATCGGCGCACCCGCACCAGTAGGTTATCCCGTCATCTCCGCAGACGGGGTCAGGCCGGAAGCATTTGATTGGGCAAGACGCAGGCTTTTCGGTGGTGAGAGGACACCGGAATTCCGAGGGAAGTCGGAGGACCGTAGAAATGGAAGAGGAAAGATTTGAGCAGTGGATTGAGGAAATTGAAATGAAGACTAGTAGAAATAGTAGGTGATGCTTGGAAGGAAGCATGGCGATTGTTGGTGGGTCGGAGATTGAATATCGCCGACGTCCACCGTGATCTTTTATTTAGGGATAACGATGTATCGATAACCGACGAATTAGGCGAAGAATAGATTCTTGTGAGTTGTGTTGAGTTGTTGTACAGCTTTGCAATTTTGACTTTTCCACAAAACGAAAGGAAAAATTGCATTCAAGTACTTGATGGTTTACTTCAATAACACAAATTTAATTGAGATCGTCTTGACTCTATTACCCGCCACAATTTTACATTTTATCGTTATTTTATATAAAAGACCTTAAAGAATAATTTTATGATGTTTTTACTCAAATATATTAGTGTCAACTTTTAGTGAACATTTATTTTTAATGAAATCTCCACCATTTATTTTCATTGAGATATAAAAATATTGGAACATAAATTTCAAGTTTCGATTTAAAAAAAATGATCTGAAAAAAATCTCATTGAAAGAGGTATCCAGAAAGAACCCACAACACAAGAAAAAGATATTTAGGGACGATCTCATCTCCGTTTCTGAAAGTTGTCTCATTAACTTTTTAGAAACAGTCATAATATTCGTCCCATCCCAGTTTCTCTTCTGAATTTCCAATATTTATATTATGTACGATGTTAGTGACTATTTATACTTTCAAATATTAATACAGTTTTAAATGTAGTATTAATTTGCATAAATTGCTTATTAACGTATTGACATTGTTACTTACACTTTTTTTAAAGCCAAACGTTTTTAATTAATTCTTAAGTTGTATTTATGTTTGAGAGAACTTCAACGTTTATAAACCCTAGAAAAGAAAAGAAAAAAATATCAAGCCCTAAAATGTGAACATGCAAATAAACTAGATTATGAACAAGCATTCTCATCAATAATGTGATAAAATGTAATGAACATTATAAATTAAAAACCCTAAAATTCAGACATTGCTTAAGAGAGAAAAAGGAATATACATACATTAATGTGAACATGCAATTAAACATGCAAATTCTTTATAAAAAAGATTAGTTATGTACTCTAATTATAAAATGTACATTTCCAAGATAAATATTATGATCGCTCAATCTTAATATAATTAGAAAGTAATTATAACGTAATTAAAATGAAAAAGATTCCTATTTTGATTAACTTATAATTTTAATCACTCTCATGGCCTCTTCTTTATTTCAAATTTTAATTAACTCATCGTGATCAAATCTTTTTTATATTTTTTATCAATTGAAGAAAGGAAAGAGATTTAGCCATCATTATCGGTTTACCACCATATATAATATTGCAAGTTTGAGGATTCAAATTTAAATATTTTAGAAATATGTAATGGAATGTTAATGCAATTCATCATGCATGCATGTATTATAATTTATTCAACTGAGATAATTGAAAAAAATATAGTTGTTGAAAATTGAAATAATAATATTGGTCGTTTATTTCAAATTAAACCATTTAATTTTTAATGGTTAAAATTTTATATCTTATATGAATATGCTATATATATATATCTATATATAATGATTTTCAACCTGTTATTAGTTCTGCGCATAGCGATCTATATTGCTCGATCTGAGTTTACGAGATCACAAACAGATCGATATCCCTGATTTCATCCAGAAGATCGAGGAAGAAAAATAATAAATCCAGGTTCTTTCTCTGTTTTAATTTCGAACAACCATCGTTATTTGTTTCTTGGTTTTTTAAAAATCTATCTTTTTCTTTCTTTCTTGATTTCCAGGTTGGAATATCGATCGGATCTTTCTGTTTATTTAGGTTTCCGGCAAAGTAAGTGAGCATCTTCGAAATGATGTCAGGAATAGTCAATAAGGACAGTTCTGGATCTTCGAAGATCCAGCAGCTGGAATCTAGGAGCAAGCGAGTTACTTGGTTTCTCGGTATAAGTGGTCTCTGTATTTTGTTCTACATTCTAGGTTCTTGGAATTCCACCGCATCCTTCACAACCTCTCCCGTTCTCACCAGCTCCGTCGAAACGGTCGTACCACCACCACCATCTACACCGTCGCCGTCAACAACAACGGCAATAGCAACATCGCCGGCGGAATCGGTATCATTGGACTTTGAAGCCCACCACCAGGATACGACGAACGTGACATCGTCGAGGAGTTTGAAAATAGAAGCATGCGACATGAAGTATTCGGAGTACACGCCATGCAACGATAGGCCACGTGGAAGGAAGTTTCCGAGAGAGATGCTTCAGTACCGGGAAAGGCACTGTCCGACGGAGGAAGAGCTTCTTTGGTGTCTCATCCCTGCTCCACCCAAATACAAGAATCCATTCAAATGGCCCAAGAGCAGAGACTACGCTTGGTTTGATAACATCCCTCATAAAGCTCTCAGCATAGAGAAAGCTGTTCAGAATTGGGTTCAGGTGGAAGACGACCGGTTCCATTTTCCCGGCGGCGGGACTATGTTTCCAGAAGGAGCGGATTCTTACATCGACGATATAAACAAGTTTATCCCACTGGAAGACGGATCGATAAGAACAGCCATCGATACAGGTTGTGGGGTTGCAAGCTGGGGGGCTTATCTCCTCAACCGAGATATACTCACCATGTCATTTGCACCCAGAGATACACACGAAGCCCAAGTCCAGTTCGCTCTAGAGAGAGGAGTGCCGGCGATGATCGGAATAATGGCGACGGAACGTCTACCTTATCCAGCAAGATCCTTTGACATGGCGCACTGCTCCCGTTGCCTGATACCTTGGTTCAGCTATGGTGGGTTGTACTTGATGGAAGTGGATAGAATTTTGAGACCGGGAGGATACTGGATACTCTCCGGCCCTCCGATCAACTGGAAGAAATACTACGAAGGATGGGAGAGAACCAAAGAGGATCTCAAGAAGGAGCAAGACAGCATCGAGGCAGTTGCCAAGAGTCTTTGCTGGGAGAAGTTGATCGACGAGGATGATCTCGCAATCTGGCAAAAACCAACCAACCATGCCGCCGATTACTGCGCATCGGCATCTCCAAAGATGTGCAACAAAACCAGTAATCCAGACCGTGCATGGTACACCAAGATGGAGTCCTGCATAACCCAACTGCCGGAGACCACCGGTGGGTCACTAGCGAAATGGCCGGAACGAGCCTTCGCAGTACCACCCAGAGTAAAATCCGGTTCCATACCAGAACTGACCGAATCAAAATTCGAAGAAGATAACAACATGTGGAAGGATAGAGTGGTGCATTACGAGAAAATCATCCCACCTCTGGCGAATGGCCGTTTCCGTAACATCATGGATATGAACTCCGATCTCGGCGGGTTCGCCGCCGTTTTGTCCAATTACCCGGTGTGGGTCATGAACGTCATTTCTCCCCATTCCGACAAGGACACACTTGGCATCATCTACGAACGTGGATTCATCGGAACCTACCATGATTGGTGCGAGGCTTTCTCTACTTACCCAAGAACATACGATCTCATTCACGCCAATCGTGTCTTCACCATCTACCAAAACAGGTTTTAAAAAAATTCAATTTTTGTTCTTTTTATAAATTCGAATCATTAATTCATCATATATGAAATAATAGGTGTGAGAAAGAGTATATACTGCTGGAGATGGATAGAATATTGAGGCCGGAAGGGATTGTGATCTTCAGAGACACGGTTGAGATGCTGGTGAAGATACAGACTGCTACAGAAGGAATGAGATGGAAGAGTAGGATTATCGACCACGAGAGTGGGCCTTTTAATCCTGAAAAGATACTTGTGGCAGTTAAAACTTACTGGACCGGTAATTCTGCCGCAACTGTTCAATCTAACTCAAACTGAGAAAACAATCAACAGATTATGCTTAAAAATGTAATAGTATATTCATTATCAATTCAATTTGGAATTCTGTTCCTTCTTCTTCAGAGTTAATTTTATTTTTCCTGTAAATTTATTTTGATGAGGTTTTTCATAAAAGGTTCTATATTCAACCTTTCTGGTTACCAATCGAAAACATAGGTGGGCATATTCAAGAAATAAAACAGATGGGTAACATGAACAATATTTGATAGATGGCAGAATTTTTGCCATGGAATCCTTCTGAATCTGGCCAAAGACTCAACCTTGGTGGTAAAAAAAACGGCCATGGATGGATGTTTGGAGGTTTATTCTGTTATAGCTTTGTTTATCCAGGTCAAATATTACCCATTCATCAGTTTCTGCTCAGAAATGGTGACATAATTATAAAATAAGAAAGCTACTGATTATAAAAGAGCTGATATAAGAAAATAGAAAATAACATGAAATTAAAATTGATGGAAAATGTTAACATGATCAAAATAATATTCAAATTACAATGATTATCAATTGGTATTGATGATTGATTATATTATAAGACAAAACTGTTGGTAGTGTATGTTGTCTTAAAGCTTTGACAAAAACAACCAACAAATATATATAATCATTAACTATCCAAAAAGTTAATCACTACAAAATACAAGCATTTTCGTATTTCGTAATCATACCTTGAAAAAAACTTTCGCGCTAGCACGGCATGCAATTTTCTGTTTTGAAATCAATGATTTGGAAACATTTTGAGTTATATTATTGAATCCCATTCCAATAAAAGCATCACCAAGTTCAGACTGGAGACGAAGTCGTGCCATCTTTATATGATATCTAATACATCTTTTAGAATCTCTATCTAAACACGAGCAGGCATCGTCTCTTCCCTTCCCAATTTCATTCGGAAGCGATGATAACATGCGAATTCCGTTTACAGGCCACATGGTGAAGCCTGTCCATCGTTTATCAAACACCTTATTTTTTTTGAAGATCATTCCTCTTGTCCTTAGACCTGTCCACTTTGGGAGAGAAGCTTGGAAGAACTTTCCAATTGGAATTCGTTTTCTTTCAAATGAATTTTTACAAATTGTAGGCAAATTAAGATTCCTTTGTGACTTTCGTTTCTCTGAATTCAATTTATCACCTACCTTTGTATTCTCAATCTGTGTTTTCAACGTTGTCTGTTCTTTCTGCAGCATCATAATTATTCATCATATACCAATTTGCAGATGTTGAACAATAAAATCGATCAAACAATATTTTTTTACCTGATTGGCAAAAAATTTCTGATGCAAAAATTGCCTAGTCGATAGAACCAATTTCCACCATTTCCTTTCTTCATGCTCCATAAAATCAAAAGACTGTGTCATACGCATACCTCCGGGATCCAATGCAACAACTTCCCTTATCCATACCAACATGTCAACAACATCTTGTTTTCCATCTTCATATTTTCTTTGAGAAGAATCACAAACAAGTGATGGCAATAACAATGGTGGCTCTATTGGACCCAATCCTTTCATGTTACAAAGTTCGGACGCATCCTTAGAAATCGGAATATTTTCATTCAATATCTTACATATATGCCTGTTTACTTGATCACGCGATTGATCGTTTGTGTTTGCATGAGAATCATCACACAATTTCCAAATCAAATGTGATAGTGTATTGGAAAACTCAACAAGCACCACGTCAGGTGATAAACCAGGTACAAAATTGACCATAATGGTATTGGACATGGACCGATTTTGAGGTTGGGAATCTAGACATTCCACAAATATTATCTGCTTGAATAAAGCACGGAGTGCAGATTCAGAGTCAAAGCCTGTTTTAAAATCTAAACTGTTTGTTCCGTTGCTGCTTATTTTATTGACATCTGCATCTCTTGATAATCCATTCACCATTATTCTCAATGTCTATCACGGCTATCTGCCAAGTAAAAAATAATAGTAATATGCCCAAGAGATTAAAAAAAACCTGCTAATTGCTAAACCCCCAAAATAAATTAGTATTTATAATTAAAACATAAGATTGGAAAGAAACCCTAGTTAATGTTGCAAATAGTAAATGAAGATTTTTTAACATCATACCAAACGTTTTCGGAAAAAAACACTAAAACTAGGTATCTCGAACTAAAGAAACATGCGATTTCTGTGAAACTGAGGATCATAAAACTACAGAAACGAAGAAGTTACCAGAGAAATGAGGATCTAACAACATGAAGCAACGGATTCCATAGTTACAGCCCAACGATGCAACTATTTCGTAAGGGGGAGAAGGAGAGGAGAAAGGGTGAGGGAAATAAAGAGTTATAGTCTGTTGGGAGAGGGAAATAAGGGTTTACAAATTTGGGCCAAATAGGTTTGTTTGGGCCTCTTCTTTTAACCAATTTCTATCACTAGGGTTTTATCTAGTAGATTTGTATAGTCAATCTAGTTTTATGTAATCCTGTTATATCCAAGTGAAGAAATCGACCACGTAAATAAAATCGTGATAAATATATACCCAAAAAAATGACACACTACGTGACAGTGATTCTTTCCTGCTGAACCTGGTCCTGTATAAAAATACGTTCGAATGTTACAAGTGATATAACTCATAATACAAATAAGGTAAATCCACACACTCCCTAAACTCTGTCTGTTCAGAAACCCTTCAAAAAAAATGGGACATGCTTTCGCCCGTCATATGCTCGTGTCAACTCGGAAACCTGACACTCCTACACAACCATAGTCCATTGAAGATATCCTTCTCAGAGGAAGACTTAGACCACATAGTTGTAACAGTCCGTGTTGATGCCGTTGCCGCAAAAGCACAGTTGAAGCTGGATTGGCAGTACGCATGGGAGGACGAGGAAATCCAACACCGGGAAGAGCAGGCCACTGACATTCCCGCCGAACCCGATCCCGCACGAACGCGACGAACTCGCAACTCGACCCAACGACTCGATTTCTGTTACGATTAATCAACATCGTGGTTTTAGTAGTTGGTAAATTAATGGGTTGTTACCCATATGTTAGAATCGATTCCCTTTAAATAAGCATGAATTATCAATGAGAAGTATCAATTAACGCTACAATCCTCTTGAGTTCTTCATCCGTTTTCCATCGGGAACCTCAATTCTACTTTTACCTCCGGTTCTAACGGGATTCTCCTGTCCAACCTCCGTCTCCGTCCGCTCAGCTCCGGCGACTCTGCGGTGTTGCTGTTACATTGGTGCTTTCATCCACGCGAACTCGAGCAACATCTGAGATCGGGTTAACAGTCGGAAACGACTTTAAAAATTTAAATTCTCCCTGGCGTGTCACAAGTTGGGTCCTCACAGGGGATGTCACTGAAATTTTTTTAATTTGGTATCTGATTTGAAAAAATAGTAATCGTGTTTTTGATGTAATCCAGTCCAATGGGGCAGCCCGCGCCCCACCAGACTACATGGGTCTTGGGTGCTACCCAACGCACTATAAAGAGGACCACCCCTCCTCCGAAGAAGGCAACCCTGTTTTTCCTTTCCGTTCCCTATCTCCACCTCATCCTCCTTTTTGTTATTCCTCCTCAGGCCTTCTTCCCCGGCGACTCCCTGCTGACGTCGGACGATCGCGAATCTGGACTCTGCCAATTCGCCCTTCCGTTATTCTATTTCCTAGTTCTTGTAATCCCGTGCATTCCAGTTTCAATAAAACTACTTCCCGTGTGGAATTTCGATTATACTTGTGTTGCATTACATCAATTTTATGATGGACGAACATGCAGAAAGCGCAATAGAGCAGGTACGCGGCTCCTTGGTGGCGATTGCCGGGGAACAGAACTCTAGGTTGACAGAAATCCCAAAACGTCAAGATGGAGCATTGTCCATCATGTCCGATGAGCTGGTCGAGTTGAGGAAAATGGTCAGAGATCTGCAGGATGGGGGACCTTCGCACTCGAGGGACGGAGGGACGTATACTGCTCGGCCGAAACTCGATCTGATGCGATTTTCGGGAGAGGACCAGCAAGTATGGGTTTACCAAGCTGAAGCATATTTTAGTTATCACAACATTGCAGATGGAGCGCGGCTCTAGATAACCGATTTTTACATGTTGAAAGAGGCACTGAGTTGGATTCGTGGATTACGGAGGAATAACCTTCTGACGACGTGGGAGAAATTTGTTGCGGATTTGAAGGAGCGCTTCGGTGAGTCGGAATATGAGGACCGGTTGGGTGAACTGTCGAGACTGCAACAAACATCGTTGGTAGCGGAGTACATGGTGAGATTTGAGGCACTCCTCAATGAGGTGGACGGGCATAACGAAGAGGCGTTGATATCATATTTTATCGGGGGGCTCAAACCGAAGATCAAAAAACAACTGAAAATTAATCGCCCAAGTGCTCTGAGAAAAGCTTTGGCAGTAGCCAAGGTGCACGAAGCAAACAAAGGATTCGAACTGAACAAATACGGTGGATCTCCTTACAATCTGAGGTCGGAGCCATTAATTAAGACACCACCGCCAGCGACAAGGGTGTCGATCGTTCGAAGGATACTTACTGTGAAGGAAAGGAAGGAACAAACCGCGAAGGGTTTGCGTTTCAACTGTGAAGAGTAGTATGTACCGGGGCACAAATGTAAGGGGAGGTTGTTCCAGCTAAGTGCAGAAAATAATTGTTTACTGGTGGTTATTGAACAAAGTCAGGTGACGGAAGAGAGAGAGGAGCAGGATAGCGGGATGGAAATTAGCATGCACGCATTATCGGGTGCATTTAATCCCCGGACCATCCGCTTGACCGAATCAATTGAAGGACAACAGCTATCAATTTTGGTGGATAGCGGGAGTACGTATAATTTTGTGCAACGTTCGGTAGCTTACAAGTTGGGGATCCCAGTTCGTGCATTACCGAAATTTCGAGTATTTATTGAGAGTGGGGATTATTTAATATGTTGTAAAGTTTGTCTTCAGGTGAAAATCCGGATCCAAAGAGTGAATCCAGGACCTCTATATTTTAACAATGGAGGGTGCGAATTTGGTTTTGGGAATTCAGTGGCTCGAGACATTGGGGCCGGTAATGTTTCAAGGCATTTCAAATCTGTCGGAATCTAAAATTTCAAGTGGGGGATTAAGCCGGCTAATAGCAAAAAAAGAGGTATTTTATTTCTACCACTTGACATGTGATCCAAAAGAAGTGTTGGAAAAATCATCAGAAATTACCAAAGTGTTGGAAAAATTTCGAGCAATATTCATGAACCCAAAAGAACTTCCCTCTCATCGATTGACCGATCATCATATTGAGTTGACACCCGACGCCCAACCGGTGAATATCAATCCTTACTGCTATCCGCATTTCCAAAAGAACGAGATCGAACGTCTAACAACCGAGATGATACAACAAGGCTTGGTCCGACTGAGCACTAGTCCATTTTCATCGCCCGTATTATTGGTCCGAAAAAAAGATATGTCGTGGCGTTTTTGTGTGGACAATCGCGCACTCAATGCGATCACAGTTCGTGACCGGTTCTCAATCCCGACAATAGACGAGCTCATCGACGAACTACATGGGGCCCAATTTTTTTCAAAACAGGATCTACGAGCGTGGTATCACCAGATTCGCATTGTGGACAAAGACATACGAAAGTCAACGTTCCGAATACACCACAGTCATTACGAGTTCACCGTAATACCGTTTCAAGCCACGATGAACCAACTTGCTAGCCAAGTTCCTAAGAAAATTCGTCGTAGTATTTTCGACGACATATTGATCTATAGTCTATCGATGGAGGATCACTTACAACACATACACACGATGCTGGAATTATTAGCCGAACAGTCTTTGTAACAGTTATCAGGAAAAGGAACTTCTGGCAAGTAAGTCTGAAAATTATCTTGATGTAACAATTCAAGTCGTTGTGGCTTTTCCGCGAACAAATTTGACATGGTTGAAGCTTAGCTCCATTTGGTGTCTTCATTTTTTAATTATCTTATACCATGTTTAGAAGAGATAAAATGGTGTTTTATTGTGTAAATTTAATTTAATCAACTGTAAAAACAATTACAATTTACAAAGCCTAACTTAGAGCTATAGCCTATATATAATTAGAAATTATTAAATAAAGTTGTGTTAATGTGACAACACATAGCTTGATGGTGAATAAAGATTAAAGAATCAATAATAAAACAACACGAAAATCTTATTTAATCTAATAAGATGAACAAAGATAAAACAAAAACAAATTTGAATTTGTAGTTGCAAAAAATAGTTGAAAAAATGGTCGATTTAATAATATAAGATCAGTTTCTAAATTTTAATTAGCATAAATTAGGTGAATTTAGTTGAATGGTTGGTGGTCAATCGTTTCAGAATGACAGAATCTGAAATCTTGAATATTTTCATTCATTCCTACCACCTTCTTCATTCTACATATTTATTGCTCTGATTCTTTCACAGTTCATACATACTTTCGTTTTTTCTCAAAGTCAAACCTTCCTGCCGGGCGCCGGCCATTACCTCGTCCGGCAGTCTTTCTACAAAATAATCCGACGATCACTGTTTCCTTCATCCGATCTCAAGGAAGAAAATTAAAATTAAAAAGGTATGTTTTTTCTTCTTCTATTCACGCACTTGAATTGCTGCGTATATGAATTTGGGTTATTGAATTATTTTTACCTGATCAAATTCGGAAGCTAGAACGTCGATATGGGCAGAGACATGGTATACGATTTGATAGAAAAGGTAAAAAAAGGAGGATCGGTTCCATTTTTGAAATCAGAAAAGTGTTCGAACGGTTGGGCAACTCCGTCACCGGATATCTTCGAGGTTCGCGGTTGTGATTATTTCTCAACAAAATCCAAGATTCCCAGCGCCGACTACCTTCTGAAACCTCTAGGTTTCGACTGGATTAAAGGCAGTTCCAAAGTCTGTGAAATAATGAACAATCCCAACTCACGTGTACGTAAAGCTCTCGACAATCAACTCTCCGACGAACTCTCCGATGATGAACAGCCATTCGTGTGGGGTTTTAATCTACAGTTACCATCTCGAGACAACTACAGTCTGGTCGCGTATTACGTGGCGGCGGCTGATGATCCTAAACTGACGGCAGAAGACAGAAGTATGATGGATAGGTTCGTGAAAGGTGACGACGGATTTCGTAATTCAAGACTTAAATTCATCGCGAACGTTGCAAATGGACCTTGGATAGTTCGTAAAGCCGTCGGAGATCAAGCCATCTGCCTTATCGGTCAGGCAGTTTCGTGCAATTACGTCATTTCGAATCATTTCATTGAGGTCGATATTGATGTCGGTGCTTCCATGGTGGCCAATGCCATCGTTCATTTAGCACTTGGTTACGTCACGAGATTGACGTTTGATATGGCCTTCCTTATTGAGAGCCAGACGGAACCAGAGCTCCCGGAAAGAATACTGGGAGGGTTAAGATTCTCAGACCTGAGCCTTGCTTCTGCGGCGATCTATGTTGCAGACGACAGTGGCAATTTGGTTACGCCGTCTTTTTCTCAAAGACTGCGGAGATCATTTGGGCTGTCTAATGGTAATTCTACCACAGCCCATGGGCCTTGTGAATAATTTTTCAAATATTCAATTCAAATCGATACTTACTGCCGGGCCATGGGCTCTGCTACTCGAAAGGCACAGCCCAACTAAAATAGAATATCATTGACTCTGTCAAACCGTCTTCTTTCTATTTTTTTTTGTTAAAAACTTTTTTTTTATATATTTATAACGGAAGATATATCTCTTTATAAAATTGAAAAATATTTACTTTCAATTGATATAATAAAACCACATAATATATCACTGAAAATATACATTATGAGACAACATCAGAGCCGTCTGATTGAAATCTTGCGCGAAGAATTAATCCCTCCAGATTTGTGGGAAGGATCAGCAGTCGCTCATTCCAAAGAACAAGTGAAGAGAGTGAGTTGCCTGATTCACAATATTTAGATTTGGGATTACCCAGATCGGAGAAAATAAAAGGTCCGAATAAATTAAAATAAATTTAACAGATTACAAAGATATATATGGAGCGACAGAGACAGTTGATGATTAGCGGAAAATAATTTTCCATTTGTAAGTTTCGATTTTTCTTGCTCTTCTCGATCGTTCTCATTTCTTCCTTGTTTCAATTTGATAATTTTCTGTTTGTTGTTCTCGTTTACAAATAATACGTTAGTAAACCTTCTGAGGTAATTTTAAAAAAAATTATTAAAAATATCAGTCTTTTTTTTGATATGAAGTGTTACAAGAACGACTTTTAAAAAATTTTATGATTAAAGTATAAAAGACCAACTTTCTGAAATTTTATAGTTAATGAAAGAGATTTAACGTATTTCTTGTTCATTTTTTTTACTTTTATTTAAATTTTTATTTTCTATTTTGTAATTTGAATGTATGAAATTAGAGTGAATCTTCTTCTATCACTAATCATAACCTTCAATTCAAATGATCACCACAACTCCACGAGACCAGACCAGACCGACGTAACCGTGTAATCAATGGAATAATCAATCAAAATGATAAGAAACGTACGCGTACCGAACTTAGCACGCAATTTCCTCTTGACCCCAATTGATGATGATCATAAGTAATAAAAATATATCAAGCATTAAGCCGGTGGAAAATGATGCAGCATCTGCAGCCTTCGTTTGACGTGGATGTCTCTTCATAAGATTTTTAAACCAAAAAACGTCGTATTCGTGCAATTATTGAAACCCCAATCATCTATAATCCGACATTTTCCGCCACTGAAATTTTATTTAATGGTTAGATGAAGAGTATGTTTCAAAATTCAATTCAAAGATAGCATTCATTCCATTCTTGGTAACCCATTGTTTTCCACAATCCCTATATCCCATGCATGCATACACAGCTAATACTTATCGATTAATCTACTACTTTCTCAACTCCTTTGCATTCCTAATTATAAACCATAAGATCAGAAAATAGTATACAAATATTTTATTTTACAAGATATTTTATCTGAAGCGTTTTTTGTCCGTACAAGTGTTTATGCTCTCTTTTTTGTTTTTTTTCCTTCCTTCGGATTCTCTGTTTGAAATTTTGTCAACAGTGTTTGAATTTTGATTAATCAATTGATGTTGATGTTGGGAGTTGAAGAAGACATCGTATCTAATCTTCGAGTCATAATCCTGGCCCTTGATATTAATTTGTGACTCCTGAGATCTGACCTACTGATTGATTATAATACAGAATATTCGTTCAATTGAGATACGGAGAAATTGAAGTCGTCGATCTCACACTACTGATTATAGCTACCTACCAATTGTTTTACATCGATTTGGGTTGGGGTGAAACCAAGTTCAAAGGAAAATCGAGGCTCAAATATATTTGTTTATTTAACCCTATAATTAGTAATTGCTAATTCGAAATCTGTTTTTTGCACAATAAATCCATGGTCAATCATTCATTTTTTTTAATGCAATGGCAAATGTGTAAATATATCGTTTATTTATTATTTAAATAGTGTTTCGAAAAAAAAAGATGACGTCATTTTATATCAGCCGATTGGATTCTAATCTTCTCCCTTACACTGTTGCACATTTTCACACAACACCTAGGGGTGAGGACATGAACTTATTAGAACCGCTATAAATACGAGTGTATTGAATCGGAAGACCTGGCCAGGATTTGACCAACGCACACCATCGTGACCGAGGAGAAATGGAGTACGTGTTTATCATGCTCGTGCTTGTCTCTGCTTTCCTTCTTGCCGCCACCGTCATCTTCTTCCTTGCGGCGTTTTTCCCATTACGTCTCCGTCGGGATGAGAAGGTAGAAGAAGAGGGCGATATGGAGAAGGGACTGGTGGTGTCTTCCTCCGTCAAGGTTGATGTTGACGATTGTGTGAGAAAGTATGGGTGGGATGAGATCGAGAGGTTAACGGTTAATTTCACCGCTCCAGTGATCGGGCGAGGGGGATTCAGCACCGTTTATTTAGGGAAACTGCCTGATTCGACTTCTGTGGCCGTCAAAGTTCATAGAGACAGCGAAAGACTTCATCGAGCTTTCCAGCAGGAGCTTGAGGTTCTTCTCCGTATTCGCCATCGGAGCATCGTCCACCTCGTCGGTTACTGCGATAAGAAAGGTTTGTTGTTTGTTGTCTGTTCGTATTTTGATTTTGTTCTCAATCCCTAACGGATTGATATACAGAGGAAGGAGCACTGGTGTTTGAGTACATCCCTAACGGAACACTCGAGGACAAACTCCACTGCGACGGCGAAGTCCGTGGAATCGTAGATAAACCTCTGACGTGGTTGGAACGGATGTCAATCTCTTACAATTTGGCTATTTCCCTGGAATACCTCCACGAAAACTGTCACCCCCAAATCATCCACTCCGACCTAAAACCATCCAACATCCTTCTCTCCAACACTCTCCAATCAAAGCTCTGTGACTTCGGATCCGCCAAGATCGGTTTCTCATCTTCAATGACTCCCAGTCCCATCCCTCGCAATCTCCGCCACGCCATAGTCGGATCGCCAGGGTACTCCGACCCGCACTACCTTAAAACAGGCATGACTTCAAAGAAGAGCGACGTGTACAGCTTCGGGGTGCTGTTGATGGAGCTGGTGACGGGAGTGCGGGCTTTTGACGAGGAGAAAGGTGGGAACCTTCTGACGGTGGAGATGATGGGTGTTGTGGATCGACGGCTGGATGGAAAGTTCGACGACAAAGAGAGGAATATTTTGGAAGACGTGGTAAGAAGGTGCGTTGGTGAACAACCCAGTTTACGTCCATCGATGTCTGAGATTGTTGCAATTTTTACTGATAAAATTACCACCTCGATCTCAGCCGTCCATATTTGATACCCTATTTTTTTCTTTACTTTTTACTTTTAACAGTCATTAGACTTCAGAGTAGTTAGTAACTCGGTATATATTTTTTTGATTACACACGAACCAAACATGTTACTAAGATATAAGCATTAAGCAACATGTTTTTCCCCTATTTTAACTGACTAGGCGTAGCAAGCACTCCAAGTTTGTCGCGCGTGAAGAACCCTAGCTTTAGCTTACAAAAAACATAATTAGAATTTAGAATCATGTGGTGTGTGACGAATTGCATGTGAGCAAAATGCATCTTTAATGACTTTTCTCCCTCTTCATCCTTCTATCTTGTCCCCCCATCCCCACTCTTCTCTTTTGCTTTGTAAAAAAGGGCAAAGGAATTCAGAGCAGAATTGGTATAAAGTAGTAAGTCGATTTTTTATGCATATTTAATGGATATATAAGAGAATGGATAATCATCTGTATTTAATGATTGGAGGTAGAGAAAGCCATGTGAAGATGTCTTCCATGTGCTACCATTGCTGCTCTTTTGCGGTTTGTTTGCAGCAATGGCAGGCAGCAGCGGAATGTTAACTCCTGCTCTTGATAATTCCAGTTCATAATTAACACCTCTCTCTTTCTGGATTCTGTCTGGCAGTTTGTCATTTGGATAAGATGACATACCAAACCTTCAATTGATGAATCGAATTGGTAGTTAATTAAGATGAAGGATTGGAGTTGATCCCACACAACATATCAAATCATTTGGAAAGAAAGATTCCTCTTCAAGCATGTTCATCAACTGTTCTTAAAATGAATATAGGTTAGTTTTTTAAGTCTTGATTGAACTGCGTGTCAATCTGTTTGTCTTACAACTCGTTAATTGTACAGGAACTACGTTGGGATCGTAGTAAGTTCTGACACCAAAAGTTTTTTTAAAACTAAAATATTTAGATCAAGAACACGACAGTAGCAGCATTGTCCTTTCCGATCCGGACTTCACTTCCAGTCAATTGAACTTGAATTTTAGACGTTCAGCAAACTAATCCAGTTGGTTTCTATGATACCAAGATTTGGAAAATATATTATGGAATTAATTGAAAGATAATTAAAGTATTAAGATTGGAAATAATTAAATGTTCAAGTAGGGTGCCAGTTATTATTATTTATTGGTTGACGAATGAAGAGAAAGGTTGTTGAATGATTTATGGAGATTCACTTCAGCGACCAAACCACCATCCATCGAGCTTGGATTAATTTCAAATCGACCAGATCATTTATATTATATCGACTTTAATTAGTTGTGTCATGCTAGCTTGTTTTGTAAAGAAATATAACCATTTAATGCTTCCAAAACACATGCATTCTAACGACCAATTAATCACATTGAATGCAATACATAAATATTAACTTAACTTGTAATTATTAAGATTTTGAAAATCCATGTTTTCTATTTTTCGGTCTGGACCAGTTAGTAGTCCGGGTCGGACCCGGAAATTATAATATATTTTTAATTTAGTATAGTTTAAATTTTTAATTATAAAAATATCTATTATATTTTTTAACTTGTATAATCTTTACGTCTATGGTTTAAATATAAAAATACCAAACTTTAAATTTCAACTTATAGAAACTTTAATTTTAAACTAATTGACTCGTCTTTAATTAAATATTTAAAGAATTAAATTATTATATAATATTTTCAACTTAATTTTTATTTTATGTTTTAATTTTTATTTGAAGAATAATTTTTTTTGTATAATTATTGTAGGTAAAAAAAATCTTATTTGAACCCGGATCCAGTCCAGATCTAGATTTTTTTTATGTGTATAAGTTAGGTCCGGATCCTGACATTTTCCTTCTGAACCTGATCCCGACCCAGACCTGGACAGTCTAGGTTTAAGCCAACCAGTCCAGAACCCATTTACACCTTTACTCTTGTATATTATTAGGTGAACATTTTTATTTATAGAAATAGGATCAATTTTAGATTAGATCAAATGATGATGTAGTATCTCTAAAAAAATATTATACTATACAATCCTTTTTTTTCGAATATAATGTATTTTTTACTCTTGGACAAGACGGGCTCGGCCCATTAGTCTGACCGGTTTATTGAGCCGTACTGATTTATTAGACCTAGCGGATCCTGATTATTCCGGTATCATCAAAAAGTAAAAATGATTATTTGAGATTAACATGAGCCGTCACATAAAATAGATGTCACGGTCCAGATTGTTTGGCCGCACCGACCGCACTCAATCTGGCCGTACCAGAACAACCATTGTTTGTTCAATCCATAAAATAATATAACCTTAAAATTCGTAATAGTAGTCTTGTAAATTCAAATCTACATACATAGTATTCTAAATTGAATCCAGAAGAATATGGAGCAATCCTATCTCATTCGACAACCATTTGTGGATCATAAAACCAGAGCCAAAGGAAATAATCAAAATCGACAGAACAATCCCGAGGTGAGTGGTGCAGGTTTTCAGGTAAGTCTTGGGCGGTCTTTGCACGTGAGCCTTCATCAGAGAGAGCGATCCAATCAGAATTACAGAAACCACCGTCGTCGCTACGAGTTTGGTCAGATTTTGGTACTCGTCGATCGTCTCAATATTAAACATCCACGACGGTTGTGCTAGCCAGTAAATTGCAATGGGTATGATTCCGACGAAGATGAAAGATAGCAATGCTATCGCCGTATTCATCTTGAAATTATTTAGACTTCCCAATACTCTATAATATCGAGTATCGTTCGACTGCTGGTGATAGTAGACATCGTGAAGCTCCAAAATCTACACGTATATAAAGATAAAATCATATACATAAATCAAGGAAACTTTTCAGGTGATATTTCAAAAATGAGATATCTTCTGAGGTATTACGTACGTCGAAGAATTTTAGAACAAGACCTCCAATCAGACTTGCCAATGCCAAAGCCACGATATTCACTGTATTTGTTTGTGGTCGAAGAATTAAATAAGAAGAATCGAAGAAAACCATGGAATGAACGAACTGATTGATCGATACCTGTAGAAATTCCAGCGCCGGCGGCGGATAAAACAATGCCGGAGCTGACTATCGCTTCAGTCAAGCCTCCGTATACGATTGGCTTTAGTATGTCATTTTCTTCAGATGTTCTCAAAGCAGCTTCAGGTGTGATATTAATTACAGTTTGTTCAGAAGAATTATCATGATCAGGAACTGGTACGACCGGTTTTATAGTTTGGGGTTCAGTTTGGATTTTCGCTTTTTCCCCGAACAAATTGAAAAGCTTAAACCCTCCTCCAAATGTTGGTGTGAAAAAACTGAAACAAGACAGGCATCTGAAAACTTCTTTTTCGTCTTCACGATCACTCTCATCGTCTTCGTCGTCGTTATGATCATCACCATCTTGACATCTTTCCGTTTCATCGGCAACAACTAATTCCGGTTGAATTTTTTTCATCGGGGAGACATTGCCATCGCCGGTTCTTTTTTGTTTACGTAGAATGACTCTTTTCGTAATGCAGGAGTTGCAATTGGGACAGAAGAGATCGTACTCATCTTGTTCTGCCAGAACTATTTCCAGATCGTGTTTCGTAAATGACGATGATGTCTGGACTGATACAATCGAAGGAATCACACAATATAATTTCCGATAATGAACAACAAAAAGAAACCAACCTAATTCATGCATGCACTACTGCACGTACCTTCTTGGATTTTGTCTGAATTACCGGCGCTCCCCCCCTCTTCTTCCTCCTCTAGATTTCTTGCTACCGGCGGCGGCGCCAGGGCGGAGAGAATTTCTTCGCTATTTTCTTGCAAACTATACCTGTTCTTCCTAAGAAGAGTGGTTTCAATTTGCTCGCTGTCTTCTTCTTCTAAATTCATTTGAGTGATGCTGTTCTCCTCATCTCTTTTCTGATCGACAAGCATTTTAATTTCCATCTGTAATTGATCCCGATGAGCTGTAATTATAGAAGAGGGTGATGATTATAATTTTCCGATAATGAACAAACAAAAAGAAACCAACCTACTTCATGCATGCACTGCTGCACGTACCTTCTTGGATTTTGTCTGAATTACCGGCGCTCTCCCCCTCTTCTTCCCCCTCTAGATTTCTTGCTATCGGCCGCGGCGTCAGGGCGGAGAGAATTCCATGGCTATTTTCATGTAAACTATACCTGTTCTTCCTAAGAAGAGTGGTTTCAATTTGCTCGCTGTCTTCTTCATCTTCTTCTTCTAAATTCATTTGAGTGATGTCGTTCTCCTCATCTCTTTTCTGATCGACAAGCATTTTAATTTCGATCTGTAAGAGCTGTTTAATCGGATATTGTTAATTATAGAAGAGGGTGATGATGATGATGGTAAGTGAATTCAGAGGGGAATTAATTAAATTACATGCAGTTGACTTTAATTAATGCTCATTCAAATCTGGATTCCAAAAAAATCAGATGTTGGCATGGTGTTTTAAAGAACAATAAAAGCAGGAGAACCATGTTGTAATATCAAAATCAAATATTTATTGAAATCTTTGTGAGTTCTGAAATTCAATTTGCTTAAATATTTGATTCAATCAATAAAAACTTTTAAGAATAAAAAAAACTACGTATATTATTGATTTTCAGAATTGGGTCTAGCTGTTGCTGGAGATTTTCAGAAGAAGATGAAGAAAAATGGTCTCTTACTCTCGTCGGCGATTTTCAGCAAGTCAGGCCTCGTTGGAGCTTCTCTGAACGCAAGAAGCAAGTAATCTCTACCACTGATTATTGAAGATAAGCGTAGATAGACAGATAGGATATATATTTAATTATTGATAGAATCTATTGAAGATTATAGATTTATAGGTGGATTTAGATAATTTTGAAAATATATTTTACATGATCTTGACTGTCTATTCTTCTCGAAATATAATATTTGTCTAATCTCAAGATGTTTTTACCAAAATATGAAAAAAATTGATAATTGTTTAAGCCGTGAGATGAAAAATTAATGGTCATAATTTTATATAATAAACAGATTTCGATTTCGAATACCTAAAAATTCGATTTCATTTTAGCCTCGTATGTTTGTATATTGATTTTTTTAATGTGAATTATTTTTCAGAGTTTCTTTTTGTCAGTTTGTTAGTTCAACATGGATAGATCTTGAAAATAAAATATGTATGGGCCCGTTAACTGTTAGGCCATCGCTGTTCACTATTACCCTTATTAGGGTCGGAGCAAGACGGATTTGGACCCATATAATCCACCATTCACGCTAAAACTATAAAATATATACACAAATAAGTAAATACTTCTTTGCAAAGCGGGTCTGTCTAAACAGGTCGGGTTTGGTTCTGACCCGTATCCATTCTCACTCCTATTAATAAAGTATTTTAAATTTAGTTTACTAATCGTCTAATCTACCAATTATAAGTTATAACGACAGTTCATGCAGTGACAAGATAGATATTTTTGAATAAAGATATATATATTTAGATGGTTATTTCTAAAGTATTTCTGAATCATGCATGATGTTATATTTTATCATGAGATGATTATCTATTGGTGTCGTTAAATTTTGCCGTGAAAAACGGATGGTTCAGATCATTATAACTAGAGTGTCAAATAAAACTCGGCTCGTTAAACTCAAGATCACGAGCCTAAAGCTCAAGCTCGTTAAACACGGTGGGTTCGGTAAGAGGAGTATAATAAATAAAAAAAATTTATATTTAGAGAGAATGATGATATAGTTAAATGGTAAAGTATTTGTTTAGCATGTGAGAGTTTGTCGGATCGATATCTCACTTTTCTAAAATATTTATTTTAACCTGCAATTTCAAGTTAAGTTCGAGTCTGACTTTGCAAGCTTCGAGCCTGAGGAGCCTTGGCAAATCATTAACGAGCTCGGCCAAATCAGGATAAACTCCTTAACGAGCCGAGCCAAAACTCGGCAAGCCCGAACCCGAATAACTCTTTAACGAGCCGAGCTTGAACTTGGATCACTCCTTAACGTTGTTTGACACTCTAATTATAACACAATTTTCCGCTCCGTCCAGTCCTGCTCACCCTTTAGATGATGATAAATTTATTTAGATTTTTTGGTGAAATTGCATAAAAAATATTGATTATATATATGAACAGTAATAGAAGGTTGTTTGTAAAAAAGTCACATTGAGATTCTATGCGATCTCCCTCGTTATCTTTCTCGAAATCCGTCAACGGGAGGGGAACTGGAGAAGAAGTAGTTATACCGTAGACTACTTTAGTCCGTAGACCGTAGATGGGGAGGAATTCGAAAAAAGCCAGAACACTGAAATCCACCATGAAAGCAATCAACAAAGCTGTTGCAATTATCAACCCAGTTGCACCGATCTGCATCCATCAGTCAAGAACCAACTCCGGCAACTCGTTTAGAAATCTTTACCCGTCTATCAGCTTCAATTCAATTTTCCACACCGTCCACTCCTCAACCTCTTCCTTCGCCTCTTCTCTTTCCGTTTCCTTTCGTCACCAACATCCACAAACAGACACACCTCTCGTCGATGAAGACTCCGCCCAACCGACCACCTCTTTTTCCGGGATAAACTCCAGGAGGTTCTTCTTCTCCGCGAGAAGCACCAAGTCTATCATGGAGGAGGTGAATTTCCATTTGGGCAAATCTACAATCGGAGACCCATCACGGGAATCACCGGAAAGTGACAACGACGAGGGTTATTTTTCTCAGGAAAGTATGCAAGTGACGATAAACTCCGAAGACCCATACAGACACTTCAGAGTGTCGATGGAGGAGATGGTCGAGGCTCATGGATTAAGAGAGCTGCATGATTTGCGTCAATTGCTCCACTGTTATCTCCGTCTCAACGACGGCGATACACATAAATTCATCTTGCTTGCCTTCATCGATATTTTGGCTTCAACCACATCATTCATTCCATAGATCGATGATTGCTGGTGGGTCTCATTCCAATGTCTGGATACTGTAGTAGTAACCGTAGCCCATGTGGAGCTTACAGATGTGTCACTATTAAGTTCTGAATTCTGATCAAACATTGGAATCTTACCATTAAATGGGAATGAATCTGTGGTGCCTCACCGTATAATTAGAATGTAGACAGATGTTATTAATTTTGAATTTCGTCACTATGTATATGCCAATGGATTACACCTGTGTTTCTGTGGATTTACCTCCACATCCGACCTCCGTCAACCGTCCACCGGCAATGCATGCTCATATTATCATATATATAGTCTCACAGAAACTACGTGGGTACTACTGGTTTCTGCATGGCTCTGATTGAGGGAGGAATGTTAGTTTTTATTACGGATGCGTGCTGACTGGCATGCACGCACTTGCACGGTGCATGCCACTGGCAAGGAAGTTTAGTTTAAGTACCAGCGATTGATGGCCGTTGGTTGCAGCGCTTAAAAATTATTGGAAGCCGTGCCCACAAGGCTACAAATACCGTGAAACCGCCGGTGGCCATAGATCCGGTGGTCCTGCTTTCTTTTTGTTTTATTTTTTAGTAATCGGACAAATTTGGTTGAGGATAGAATTATTTGTATGATTGCGGTTTGGTACTGGGGTTCAACTAGTGAAGTTCATGGCGACGACAAGGTGTGGTTCCTCGTTGTTACTGTCGGATAGAAATTGCGGCCCATCCAGAGGCGAACCGCACCTCGTCGTCCAGTCGCTTGAACAACTTTGATGATTATGTACAAGCAAGGTTACATACCTAAATTGTTTAAACTCGGGAGTTTACATAGCACAAGGCACCAAGAAGGTAGTATTGTTTGAACTCTGTAGGACCAAGGTTGGCCATGTAAAACATAACTATAGTTAGTTAGTTTAATTAGTTAGCTAATTATGTCGGTTAGTAGTTAGTTGGTCAAAAGAGGTTAATACACTTAATGTAACCAAATGTCTCGTCATCTAATTAATGACGAGAATGGATGAATTAATGAGATTCTCACTGTTTTGTTTCTGTCTACTATCCAGCGAAACCATATACAATCAGATTATGAAATATAATTACACTTGATTGTCATTCAACAGATCTTACCCTATAAACTCAAATATATATTGGCCTTGTAACAACTAAGGAAGATCACAAAGGGTCTCTGATGGTGTGTGGGCTCGCGCTAGGGGGCTCACACACACAATTCTTTAGTCTTGCTCTTACTAATAATCGACTCCTCTCTCTGTTGAGCTAGGAGATCGAGGTATTTATAGGACATCTCCCTGGGCCTAATTGTCTGTTCGGCTCATGGTCCGTCTGAACGAGCCCTGGTACCAACAGTCTCCATCAGATAAAACAAGGGGAAGTATTTCACATTACACTGCAGAAAAACAAGATTTTAATTAGTTGACGACTTGATCCTTTGCGAAAAATATGAACGGGGCAGGATCGATCGATAGGGCGACTGGAGCAGGGCAAAATCAATAAGATTTTCATGATTTTCCCGCACCAAGATCGACTCTCCCCTGAAAAAGTGACGGGGCAACAGAGCACAGGGAGATGGGCACACAATTTTTCTTCTTCTGAAAAATCTTTGCCTAGTCTCGTTTCAATCCGGTCCGGGCACAGAAAAGTGCGAATCCGACAGGTGACCCGGACCCATTCTCACCCTTAGTTTGGACATGAATCCAGACATTCTAAATTTAGAGATTACTTACCAAACCTTCTCTCTGATATTCACTAAACTATTAACTTTGTAGGATTGGAGTTGAAGCGACAAGCACACAAAATTTGATATTTCAAAACACCAAATCAAACCATCTTTTCTCATTCAATATTAGGTTAAAAATCTTCTTTTTGACGTTCAAAGTATTTTACTCAAAAAAAAATTTAGTTATTTCATAACACTATTTTTTAAAGAAATTTAGTGGAGAATGTGCTTAACAATTAAGCAAGAATCTTCATTTTGCTGAGTCAGCTCGCTATAATTACAAGTAATTAATGAACTTGGCAGTTCAACATTGCCAACTCATTCCGAACATGGATAGATTCTGACGCAAGTGAAAATCCATCTTTATTGTGCAACTAACACTAGAGTACTGTTTGCACGTAATAATTTATGAGCTAAGTATTTGCAAATTTCACATAATTTGTCAGACAATACTCGTTTTAAAAACTATAATTGTCGGTCCCCAAAGATTATGAAGATCAAATAGATCGTAAGATCAAATAGAGAGTGTGAGGTAGCTCGGCTCGTGAGCCCAACGAGCCGAGCCCGAGTCCAAAACTCAAGCTCATTAAGCTTAACGAGTTGAGCTTCGAGTCCGAACCTGACAATTTTTAAAACGAGTCGAGCCCGAGCTCGGTCAAACCAAGCTCGGCGAGTTCGAGCCTGGATAACTCCTTAACGAGTCGAGCCCGAGCCTGACTCTATAAGCAAAAGTTCGGCTCGGCTCGTTTGACACCTAGTGACACAATTTCTTTTTTTGTTTTAAAATTAATATAATTACCAAGTGTTTTTATCTCAAAAAAAAAAAAAAAAAAAAAAAAAAAAATCTTACTGGTTTAATTAATTAATTAATTTTTCCAGATTGGAAATTCAAGGTTTTGTTTGTTTTCTTCTGCACCTTTTGTGAATGAGACAGGTGGTATAGACGAGTGTACATGGCGAAACCATGAGGCAGGTAGCAATGGTAGCATATAGACGCATCTTGAGTGGTTTAGGCCGGTGCGTACATTCAAAAATTGTCTGCATTAATTAAATAATTGTTTGATTTTTGTACGTCTGAGTTTCAGAGTAAGCAATGAGACATAATTTCATTATTAAATCCAACGGTTCAGTTTAGATCTCCAATTCCTACTTCTGCTACTTAAACGATCCATGGAGGAGTTATAATTGCAATCGATTGATCTACATGATCTACATGATCGCCGGTCGAGGATCGGAATCATTTCGGCAGAATAATAGAAGATGAAGGTTAGTAATATAGAAATTTAGAACTACATGACGTTATATTAGTCAATCAATCCATGCATATATATCTCTGATCATCTTCTTTTGTTTCAGAAAATCGTAATCAAATTGGATATACAAGACTGCAAGGCGAAGCAGAAGGCCTTGAAAACTGCATGCACTGTCTCAGGTTTCAAATTATCAATCGATGTGTCCAGGCCAGATTTTTTTTTTAGCTAATTTAAAACCATAAATATATATATATATCCAGGTATCGATTCGATTTCAGTGGACATGGATGAAAAAAAGATCACTATCATCGGAGATGTCGATCCGATCAAATTAGCTAGCAAACTACGGAAGAACTGGGATAGCACTGAGATATTTTCCGTCGAACCGGCAAAAGAGCCTGAACCTGAGAAGAAAGAAGAGCCCAAAAAGACTGAAGAAGCCCAGAAGGTTGAAGAACCCAAAAAAGAAGATGAACCCAAGAAG
Source organism: Zostera marina (assembly GCA_001185155.1). Taxonomy (NCBI): domain Eukaryota; kingdom Viridiplantae; phylum Streptophyta; class Magnoliopsida; order Alismatales; family Zosteraceae; genus Zostera; species Zostera marina. The sequence continues at coordinate 118,436 of LFYR01000861.1, read as the reverse complement.
GTGGTAGACGAACCCAAGAAGGCAGAAGGAGAAGCAGAAGTCAAGAAGGTAGAAGAACCCAAGAAGGAAGATGGACCTAAGAAAGAAGAGGAGAAGAAATCTGAGAACTACAGGAAAGATCCCATTGAAGAACCTGTTAAATCTTACAGAGTCCATTATCCCCAGTACACTACACAGTATTACGTTCAGAGTGTAGAAGAGAATCCAAACTCCTGTGTCATTTTCTGAGTAATTATGAATCAATGATGGAATGGATGATCGAAGAATAATTTTTTTTCTTTTTTCTTTTGGTAAAATCTTATCTGCTATTTTTTCTGCATAAATTAACATATCAGGATTCACGATTCTCGTCTTTTCCTGATATTATTAGAATCGTTCTAACTTCGAACTTCTAATTACAATGTAGAACTAACTCACTAAGATATGTTCTTGGGAAGTTGGAATATGACAATGCTTGAACTGACTAGATGTGGACACAATAACACATGCATGAATGACATGATGTTGTGGAAACAAATCCATGTCACATAGAATAATTTCCACGTCACTTCACTTGGTATCACCAAATTATAAAATTAAATTAACTGAGGAAATTTTACATGAGTCACATAAGATTAAATTGCATACACTAAAATTCGTATCTTGCACTCGCAGAAGTTTATTATCGAGTTGTGTTATCAGTTTGATATAGACCACTGTCATTTGTCACATAACTAATGACATAGCGTATTAACGTCAAAGTAAGTAAATAAAAAGATTAAAGTAAATAATAGGGATGCCGGATTCAGGTATCAGACATTGGAATCAGAGCCAGTTAATCAACAAGGACTCTGTCTTCTCCTTGTGGCTGTTCTCTTTGTGACTCTACACAAAAAGATTAGTTCAACTGATAATAATAACTATATATTAAGGTTGTGTATGTATTTTATTTAAATTTCAATGATGATATGTTATCCTAAAGGTGAGCATTTCTAAACTTGTAAAACGTCGATTATAAAAACAGTGTTTGGGATAATTAGGATTATGGTTAGAATCAATACAAGCAAGAGCAAGACATTTCTTCTGCTACATTAAAGACTTGTGCAGTTGTGCTAAGAACGACCAGCTTGTTAACAAACAATTTAGCTTGAAGATCGAAACATTTGAGGAGATGGCCAAATATTAGCCTCCACAAATTGTTTGTTTGTAAATTGATTGGTAACATAGCTTATATGGTTCAACATGAAAAGACACCCAAATACAATGACAACAAAGATTCTGTCTTAAATCATATGCACAAACTGTGAGTGAGTTGAGGTGTTATATTGTGTTCTTCATCTTGGAGCTGACAATTCAATAGCTTCAAGGTTGTAGGTGGAGTCCAAAATCCATTCCGAGTTGTGTGGGTTTCGTTCAGCTTCTTGCTGAATCACTTCGATCTTCTGCCATTCTTCCCATCTCTCAGCAAGACCGTCCCCTTCGAGCATTCTCACCACATCTGACATTTTGGGCCGATCTGTTGGAGAGCCCTGTGTGCATAGGAGCGCAACTTGTATAAGCTGTTCTACCTCCGACTCAGTGTAGTTTTTTTGTAGGTCAGGATCCACCAGCATCTCCAGTTTCCTCTCTTTTAACAAGCCTTTCACCTGGAGAGGGTAAATATATAAAAAGCATTGGTCAGAAAAATTAAACAAGACTTCCTTGCTTAGCGATTGATGACTTAGAGTATACCCAATCGAGCAACATAACATCGTCATCATTTGCAAGTCTGGCAAGATCAAATGCCCTCTGGCCAGTGATGAGCTCTAAGAGCATGATGCCGTAACCAAAAACGTCGGTCTTTTCAGAAGATTTTCCGGTAGATAGATATTCTGGAGCGATGTGTCCAATTGTTCCACGTACTGCAGTGGTGACATGCGTATCCTTATAATCCATAAGCTTAGCCAATCCAAAATCACCCACAACTGCTTCAAACTCTTCGTCTAGTAAAATATTGGCAGCTTTCACATCACGATGAATGATTTTTGGATCGCAATGGTCATGCAAATAAGACAGTCCTCTTGCAGAACCCAGAGAAATACGTTTTCGTGTAGGCCAATCAAGAGGAGGTTCTGACGGAGTACGCTCTCTTAAGCAAGATGCTACACTTCCATTAGCCATGTATGGATAGACAAGCAATCTTTCGGTAGGAGTCATACAGAATCCACGTAAACGGAGTAAATTCCGATGCACAGCCATGCTGATCATCTCAACTTCTGTTTGAAATTGAAGCTCTCCACCTGGGGTCCGTTCCTCCTTTAACCGTTTTACCGCCACAAGGGAACCATCTGCAAGGCGTCCCTTGTAGACTTTACCGAACCCACCTCTACCTAAAATATTCTTGTTGTTGAAGCTGTCACTTGCAACTTGAAGTTCTCGCAAAGAGAACCTTTTCAGTTGTCCTAAATGAACTTCTGGATCCTCTTCGGCTGCATTCCAAAAAGTTAGCCACATTACAGACGACTATTATTTATAATTACGAGTAATGAATAATGTTGACTGTAGTGATCAAAATGAACACTAACTAACCAGGTACATCGAAAAAGTGTTCTTGAGGTTTACGCCTCCGCCACCATGCAAACACGAGAGCAGGTGCAGCAATAAATAATGCAGCACATGCAGCCACTCCACCAGCAATTGCACCAGTGCTCGAAGCACTGTTACCTTTTATACAAAATTAAAAAAAAAAATTTAGTTGCAAACAGCAAGAAATAGATGCAAATCAATGCAATCCTTCCTGTCATATCCTTACCTGGATTCAATATCGTTGGCGTTGGAAGAAAGGGAGGAGGTGGAGAGAATGGAGGTGCCCCAGGGCAGGGATTTTTTGTAGCCGGACCACACAACAATGGATTGTTAGCAAAACTGCAAAGAAAATGGTATCAGTGTAAAAAAATCCCAGATCATCAATGCATTGTGTTATTTTTTAAATGCAGTCGGCCACCAATAAACCTGATAGGGGTGAATAATGAGAAAGAGCCAGTGGATGGAACCTCTCCCGATAGGTTATTATTGGAAAGATCCCTGCATTCTCCAAAATATAAGAAGACAAAGAAGAAAAGTGGTTCGTTTGTATAGGAATGGTAGGAGTAAACTGGAAATATTGATTTGTGAAGAATGATTGAAGAAACTTACAAAACCTGCAACGCTGTGATTTCAGTTAATGAATTAGGAATTTGATCCGTCAAACTGTTGTTATTGAGTCGACTGCAATACCATACTGTTGTTATTTAGAGAAACTGCATTAGAAGAGCAACAAACTAAATGAAAATAATTCTTACAGGAAACGAAGTTTCGTTAACTTTCCCAGTGTATCAGGAATTTGTCCGGTAAAACTGTTGAGGTAAAGATCCAAGCTCACTAAATTCGTCAGGTTTCCAAGATCACTTGGTATTTCTCCAGTAATATTATTACTATAAAGTTCCCTGTAATACAAGCCAACAATGGATTCTATGAATTGGTTGTCAATCAGATCACTGAAAAAATCAACACAACAAACTAAATCGTATAGTAGGGTAACAAAACATACAAGTACTGTAAGTTTTTAAGCTCCCCAAGCTGCGGAACCAATGATCCAGAAAGCTGTGCATTTCCAAGATCTCTGTGATAACAAATAGCACAAGTATCAAAGTATTGAATAACGGTCGGAAAAAAGCAATGTTCGTCTATGATCATGTGAAAGAGAAGGACAAAATTCTTACAATCGAATTACACTGTTGTCAGTATTGCATGTAACATGAAACCAAGTACATGGATTAACCAGAGTAGGATCCCAGCTTTGAAGAACATTATTAGGATCGTTCAAATTGGTCCGAAGCGAGTGCAAGGCATCACCTGTTGAGAAAGCCAGGTGGAAAATAGAATGAATTACTGTATTGTATGTATATGGTGAGAAAATGAAGAGATCAAAACAGGTATTGAAGAAACAAGTTACTCCAAAAATATCCCAGAAATGACATGACATTATGCAGAAAAAAACATTACTCAGACATCAAAGGCAATGATTCAAACAGTTGATCAACAAAAATGCATGATTATTCTCCACCTTCAGTTGCAACTCTCCCATATTAGTTCTCAAAAAAAAACATCTAAAGAAGAAGAAAAAAAGTAAAAACATTGTCACATAATGCCCAAAAAACAAAATAGAAAACCTAAGTCCTTACCTTCCAGGTTAGCCAAAACCGCAAAGACGGAATGAAAGAACATAGCAAGCAGCAGACACGGCACGAAACAGTTTAAACCCATCACTACTTCACTCTACTCAAACCTACAATAAGTTTTATTTAAATCATGGAAGAAAAAAAGTTTCTTTTGCTCCTTCTCCTCTTCTCCCCCCTTTCTCACAGAAAATCCACGAGATTAGATTCCTCCCCAGAAACAACACGAGCACTGAAACTGAACGAAATGAGACGGAGGGTTTTTATTTCCCCACTTTCCCCTTATCTTCTTCTTCCTTCTCCCAACTCCGTTTTTTGGGGTTTGGCTTTTTGTTTGCAGAAATGGCAGGCGGTAATTTTAGAGAGAGAAAGAGGAGGAAGATGACTGTCACTGATGAGAGAGAAGTGGTGAGCTCTGCTTCTGTCGAGTTGGTTTTAAAAATTGAACAAAATGGGAGCTGTGGTTTAGGAATTAAGAGTGTTGTTGATCAAACTCTTCCGTGGGGTCCGCAAACTCTGGTTGACCACATGTCAAAAAAAAATCAATCCTAGCCGTTGGTTCCAAGTTCCAACACAATAAACTAAACTTTATTTCATTATTTTCATAATTGATTACTCATGAAAATTAACTTAACTAACTATAATTGCTGAAAAATTATCATCTGAAGCCTGAAGGTAAATTTTTTTACTTGTAGAAATATACCATCTGTTATAAAAAAAGGTTTAAAATTGATTTAGACTTTTGATACCATTTATTTAGCTGGAATCAGAGGCGGATTCCGTAAGACCTCATCCTAGACCATAAACCACACTTCATTTCATTATTTTCATAACTGATTACAAGAAAAAATTAACTCAACTAATGACAAACTATTAAGATTGTTGAAGATATATCATCAAAAGGTAGATTTTTTTACTTGTAAAAATATAACATTGATACCATTTGATTAGGTAGAATAGGCGGATCCAGTAAGTCCCCACTCCAGGCCATGGATTGGGGTTCGATTATGGAAACTCATCAAAAATTATTTAAAAGAACATGAAGCTCTTTATAAATATTTTAACCTTGAATTGGGTAGGGTCATGTAAAATATAAAAAAAAATTCATTTTTTAAAATCTGGACTTAGGTCGTTTCAATTTTTTTTATTATAAGGTATTTAACTATAAATTAAAAGCAATTAAAAAGATTTTTACAGAGATAGAGTTAAAATAAAAATCATATAACAGCAAGACATTGTAGTAGATTTACAAACCAACTTTTATTAGCCGAGGTTTCTTCCGCTCCTTTCAGGTTCGTCCATGTTTAGCATAGCAAAAGTATTCCAGTGTTGATAAGCTATTGCCATATTTTTGCATTTGTGTGATTTCTTATAACGGTGTTCCTTGAATCTCTATTCTGTAGGATCTGCAAAAATCAGTTCCTCAGATCCTCCTGAGAACATATTAAATAAGAATGAAATGAAATCAGTTTCTAGAAGAATATTTGCAAAAATAGGAGGCAATTGATGGAAAAATTCACTTCTGATTTCTGAAGCTCTTAGTTTACAGTGTAGACATTAGACATGTATTTAGAATTGGATTCCTTTTTCTTTTTTTTGTTTTATTTACAGAGAAAGGAGGCATCGATCAGAAAGGGTAACAGACTATCATGTTCAAACAGTAAACACCACTCTGTGTGTTTCAGAGGAGTATAAGATATTAAGAATTAAAATCGATCGATCAATCGATCGATACCACCAAATACGATACTGTTCTCTTTTTCAAGAAAGAAATTAAAACTGCATTACTATTTCAAATAAGGCTTCATAAATTCCATTCAACCACTTCATTCTTTATTTGTTCTTTATATTTATATCTTCCAGCAAAGCATCTGAGGCTAATCTGCCGGAAACCAAAGCACCGTCGAAAGTTGCAGATCTCCAGTGATCGCCACATAAATAAATGCCTTTCCGGATCCTTGGGTCTTTTCCAACAAGATCCGTCGGGGGACTTTGGTCGGGTTGAGCGAACCCGATCCGATACGTTCTCAAGTGTTTCCATGACTTAACCTCCTCATCTCCAAACCAACCTTGGAGCTCCCGAACGATCTCTGAGGCCAGTTCATCGTCCGACAACTCCCCACATACTCCGACTGTCGACACTGACACCAAAACCTTCCCTTCTGGCCCGTACGACGGCGCGACGTTAGTAGGGAAATACATGTTGTTGACCAGACCTTCACCCGACCCGTTTAGTATGAGGATCGGATCCTGTACAGGAACCCGATCGGCTGAGAAATAGAGACATGTGGTGCCTCGACCGGCTTTTACACCAACAACTGGGTTTGAACCGGATAAAAGTCTTGTGGCTTCTGCTTGGTCTACGGCTAAAATGACACCTACGTCGGTTTTCAAAACTTCGCCTCCCTCTAAAACCACTGTCTTCGCGTCGACGTCGACTTCCGCCACCCTGGAATTCAATCGGATGCTCTGTTGAGGTAACTTCATCGCTAATTGTTCCGGAATAGCTGCGATTCCTTGAGCAGGAAGGGTATTTTCGCCTAATGCGAGGATCTTAAAGACGAAATCGAAAAGGCGGGAAGTTGTACCCAAATTTCGATCAAAGAAAATTCCCCCAAAAAACGGTTTGAAGAACCTGTCGATGACCGCACTAGTGAAGCCTTCGCTCTTCAACCTTTTCATAATGGTGGTCTCCCCCCCACTTAAAATCTCGTGATCGCGTCGAACCACAGCTTTCAATCTAGCCAATCCAATCCGGATTTTGTCGGAGACTGTTCCGATTGGGTTCGCGAGGCTGAGAAGACCGTCGATTGGTCTCCGAAAAGGATCCGCCACTCGATGGAAGGTGTTGCTTTGGTAAATAAGTGCTCCGGGGTAAAAGGGTTTGAGATCCAGTGCGTCGTAGTCGAGGAGAGCTTTGGCTTCCGGGTACGCAGTGAGGAATATCTGGAATCCCCGGTCGAGGAGGAAACCATCGGGATGAACATCTGTACGAACGCGACCGCCTATTCCGTCGGATGATTCGAGAAGGAGGAATGGGGTACCGGAAGAGTGTAGACGCTTAGCGGCTGCCAGACCAGCGAGACCTGCACCGATGATGATCGCTGTGGAATTGGTCGACGGTTGAGGTGTGGACGCCGCTGAGAATGGTCGGAGACGTTTGGATTTTTTAAGAGGGATGAAATGATAAAGTGTCGTTGAGGTCGTGCAAAGAAAAATCATGTTTTGATTTTGTTCTGGTAAAAGTGTTAGTCTTGTTAGTTTTCTTATCCAAAAGTTCAAAACAAAACGCTCTCTCTTAGATGTAATCGGCACCGTTTATTTTAAATCTAACGATAAACTGTTTATTTGATTCCAGAATGATAATATCGTAGGACTTCGATAACGTTTCTAAATTGATAATGAAAATTATTGGCCCTCCTTGTCAAAGTAATTTTGTGGTAATGAAAATTCATCCTCTTGGTTGAGCGCCTCCATATCGTCGTCATCTGATTTCTGGTTTCATTTTAACAAATCTAGATGAATGCAATGTTCCTATGAAGTATGAAATTAAAAACAAAGTAATCAAATAAAGTCTCACAACTCACCAGCATTTCTAAATTGAAGAAGCGATCAAGTAGCAGCAGTACCTCATCTGCTGAAAAATGCTTATCAAACCTGCAATACAATAATATTATTCACAAGAGCAAGATTTATTTGCATTTTACTGGAAGTGAACAAGAATTGCACACAGAGAGAGCAACCTCTTCTGCATATGTTCCATTAATCCATACAAAACAAAGTGACGATGCATTCCTGCCAAAAACACACACCTTGTTCATACCAAATTATCATGCTATTTAAGAAACTAGACATGAACCAAACATATAGATGAAGCATTGAGACAAATTTGATAGGGTCATGTGGGGGAATTGAGTTTAAAAAACCCAACAAACGAGAATTAAGAAAAGATTGAATTTTTGGATATCTCTTTTCGTTTGAATGAAAAAAAGTAGAAAAACCTTGCAATTTGGATGGAGGATAGATTTCGAGAGCTTCCAGTACTCTGAGCTCCAGTTCTACTTGGGAAAGCTCCTGTTTTTTGGAGTAAACGAACATAGATACGCAAATTGAAAAAGAGCAATAAATCGGACAGTGCAAATTGAGAAAAGACATGCCTTGGGAAGAGAAGATGCGGAAGATGGAGGTGCTCGTTGTCCAGGAGAGTGCTCCGAGAAACCATCTTGCTCTTCCTCCTCTTTCTTTTTACTCCCTTTCTCTTCCTCATCCACTTTCATTCTCTTCTTCTCTTTCTCCAGGTTTCTGTTTCTCGCCAGATCGTCGACCCACGGCAACGGCAAACACAGAGAAAATATTTGATCAAGGTAATTTGGGTGTTTCCGATGTTCCGTGACTCCGTCGATATTTATTTATTTTGTATTAATATCCCTGGATTTTCTTTACTTCGCAATTATGAAATTGTTAATATTATGTAAGTCCCTAATGATTACAAGAATAATAAATAATAAATAAATAATATCCTAGTCACACGGTCATGCCACTAGTCCACTACGCCACTACCCCAGGATCAATGTAGACCGTCTGTGTGAAGTGTGAACAGGCGGTAACAGATTTCAGATTGCCACGTAAATCATCGATCCCACTAACTACAAATTCGTTAACACCTCGGTAATCTCCATCGTTCTAAACAATGATTCTCTCTCGGTCATTGCCGGTGTCGATCACATTCCGTCCTTCCTCGTCCGTCGACACGAGGTTTGCACACAGATCTCTACCTGTTTTCCACCGGAGGAGGAAGAGGCATTGCTTCAGAATCGCCCCAAGGGCGATCCTGAGTGGTGGAACGGTGTTTTCGACGGGAGAGGATTTACCGGTGGATTACGGGGAGTGGCTTCCGAAGAAAGATCCTGGGAGTAAAAGGAGAGCGGGAGTTATACTTCATCCCAGTTCGTTGCAGGGACCGTATGGGATCGGGGATTTCGGAGAGGAGGCTCTTAGGTTCGTGGATTGGCTTCATCTTTCTGGATGCTCTGTTTGGCAGGTCATCGTTGTATTCTTTTGCATGTTCTCATCTGCATGTCTTACTACCCATTGGTTATTATTTGATTCGGATTTCAATTTCTTTGCGTAGGTTCTTCCACTTGTTCCGCCTGGAAGAAAATCAAATGAAGATGGATCACCATATGCAGGGCAGGTAATGTTGATGATTTTCCTGATAACTAAGTTCAAATCAATAATTTTTATATTGAGATAAGACTGCAATTTTTTCTTTGATACTTGCAGGATGCAAATTGTGGAAATACACTTTTGATTTCTCTCGAAGATCTAGTAAAGGATGGTTTGCTGAGCGAGGACGAACTTCCAGAACCAATGTGAGATTTACAATTGTAGATGCATAGTGTACGTACTTCTATCTGAATGTCATCACAAGTTCACCATATCTATATTGGAATTTCTTTGACTATGTTTTCAGGGATCAACAATATGTACAGTTTGAATATGTTTCTGAAATAAAAGATCCTTTGATTGCCAAGGTATGTCATATGTGTGCCTAATTGGAGTTTTGATACAACATGTAAATAGCTTTAATTAATCAGACATTGCAAAGTTTATGATACAAAATTTTCTTATTAGAGACATTCAGGTATCGTCAAACTCTGATTTTAAAACTAGTAATTATGTTTATGAATATGATGTTATTGTTTGACTTGAAACCTCACTAGATGACACTCACGACAGAAACTAAAAATCAATCGAAATATAATTTTTCATCTTTTTTTCTAGTAATGAATAATGGCATGAAAACAAGATAAAAAGAATTTCATGTGAATTCAGGCAGCGAAGAGGTTGATAGCAAGTAAAGGGGAACTGAAAAAACAACTTTATGATTTTCGACACAATCCTGTAATTGCTGGTACATATCTATCCCTTGCTCTTCAAATATAATGCCATTTTCGGGAAGATTCATGCTATTTTTATTTTCTTTTTGTTGATTCATTAATAAAGTTCCTGTTTTCATATAGATTTTGGAAGAAAAAAAACTCATTTTTTTAATTAAATTGATCATTTTGTTAAATTTAGTTTCCTCGTTATAAAGTATTCTTGAGTGTAAGCTACAGATACATTTTCTCAAGCAAAATTACTTGTTTAAATTCCTTTGATTCTTTGTCGTCTTTTTATGACCTTCAGGATTTTTTTTCTTAACTTTTACGACCAGCGAATCATTAAAAAAACATCTATCTTTTCAACCTTTTACTATTGTAGGTTGGCTAGAAGATTCAGCTCTTTTTGCTGCCATTGATAATGACATAAATGCATTTTCTTGGAATGAGTGGCCCGAACCCTTGAAAAATCGACATCTTGGGGCTTTGGAAAATATCTACCAGAAATACAAGGATTTTGTGAGTGATTGCTGCTGAATTTTTTCCATGCAAGGAACACTAAGTGATTTTTTTCCCAAATCTTTCTTACAATGCAGATAGAGATATTTATTGCTCAACAGTTCTTATTCCAAAAGCAATGGGATAAAGTTCGTGATTATGCTAATAAAAAAGGAATCAAGATTATGGGTGATATGCCTATATATGTTGGTTATCATAGTGCCGATGTTTGGGCAAACAAAAAAGATTTTTTGTTGGTGGGATTTTCAGTCATAAAGTTATCTATACACTTTTTCCTTGTTTGTAAATAATTTATTGACTTATTAATTATTTGGATTGTTGGCAGGACAGGAATAATTCTCCTATTTTAGTTAGTGGTGTTCCTCCTGATGCCTTTAGTGAAACAGGTCAACTTTGGGGCAGGTATTCTTTACTGTTTTTTTATTTATTTAAGGCCAGATATTCTTTACTGTTGTTAATGGAACCAATCTTCAACATTGACAAATAGGATGACTTTTAATTATTGATAAATATCTACCCATAAAATATCCTCTGATTCAGTACTAAGTTTACAAAATCAAATTTTTTTTAGGAGTAATTTCACTTGAAATTGATATTGTTATTAAAAAATACCATCTTATCATTAAATAAAGAAGCAAACCAGGAAATGAGCCAAAGATCCATCGATACTCTCCAATTAGCTATATATTAACTAGAATACCAGATACACTGTCTCAAGGGGTGGTCTCCCATACTTTCATACTAGTTGTCTCCAAAAGGTGACAACAACTTTTCTTATGACATTTCGGTTCAAAGAAGAGACTAATGTTCTTTAATTATTCCCGTAAGAACTACTTTAGGGGGTCTAAGAGTGTGTTGTCTGAACCTTTTATTATTTTTTGTCCAAATATGTCACGACAAACACCCAATGACATTACATAGTAGTCCCTAAAGGGGTAAGTGGTGGATGAATTTTTGAGCAACCTCAGTTAGATTGATCCCCCAATCTTATATCCGGACTTGTTTGGGTAGGAAAGGAAATCAATTTTTCGTTGTAATTTATTTCATAATATTCATATCGGATCTTGTAATACTGTTATGTCACGTATCAATGTTTTTTGTTGGTAACTTTTCCTTATGTGTGCCAGTCCTCTATATGATTGGAGAGCCATGGAAGAAGATGACTTTTCTTGGTGGGTAAAGAGAATAAAACGTGCATGTAATTTATATGATGAATTTCGTATAGATCATTTTCGAGGATTTTCTGGCTATTGGTCTGTACCATACGGTAAATCTTATCGATGCATATCTATCATAAGATTTGTATGTACAAATTATAATATCACCATAATTTATGGTATCTTTGAATTTCTGACTGCAGAAGCTAAGACAGCAATGTATGGAACATGGAAGGTAACAACCATGCAATGATTATATTTCCATTTTGTAATTTCAGGGTATTACCCTTCATTATTATTACTGAAAATCTTTAATATTTGTAATTTTTTTGAATATTATTCTGTTTCGATGCTATAAAATTATCAAACCATGTAATAATATAATATCATTGTAGGCAGGACCGAGAGAAACTTTGTTTGACGTGATCTTTAAAGCTGTTGGAAAGATCAATATAATTGCCGAGGACTTGGTATGTCTTGCAAATACAACTTTTCTAGATCAACTGTTTTTTTAGTAGTTAACAATCTTTTGCTATGTTTACCTTATCATTTTATACATGTTATTTCTATTATATTATATAAATGCATATGTAGACATGTACGTACATAAAGCAGCTTTGTCCTAAGTCGTATTTCATAAGATTTAGGTGGGAACCATGACGATGTGATTTTTCATGGATAAAAAATTAAGAATAAAGTTCTTGCCTTATTTATTTTAATGCACGATCATAAAAATTGTTGTATAAAGTAGATAAAAGAAATTCAATAATCAATATCATCAATATATCATTATTAAGTATTTGCAAAATAAGAACATGCACTTTTGAGTTTTAAATATCAGGATAAAGATGAGATCACAGTTGACTTCTGATGTTTGCACAAGAAAATAAAAATCCAAATGATTTTGAATAAATCACAAATTATTACTGCTACAAAACTAAATCTTTGTTTAAAATGACCACAGATGACTTTCTTTTATTCTTTCCATTGTTTTTCTTTCATCGGTTATTTACCCAAGGACACAGCCATTGATATAAAATTACGATGTCTATGCATAATTCATATAAAATCATCTTATAACATTGATACATTCATACCCTTGAACTTGATCAAAATTTATTTGTAATCTCCTGATGTGATGTTGATTGTTAATTTGTTATTGAACATAACAGGGCATAATAACAGAAGATGTGGTGCAGTTAAGAAAGGCTATTGGGGCACCAGGAATGTCTGTTCTCCAATTTGGTAATTTTCTCAACCCTACCTTCAGGGTATGGATTTTGGATACATTACGTTTGAATCTATTTTTCTTGACCCAGCTTTTGGGAGCGGTGCAGACAATGCTTATCTGCCTCATAACAATGAATGTGATCAAGTGGTATATACTGGAACTCACGACAATGATACGGTAAGTCGACCTTTTGAGTGGGGAGTAATTTAACTCCAAAAATTTTAAAAATACTGTAAAATATAAAATAAAATAAATAAAAATTACTCGAAGAAATGGAATCAAATACTTCCATAGTTCCATTATTTTATTTACACTATCATTATTATTTTGATTTTTTTTATGTTGAATACCTAGAGATGAATACCAAATTGTTTAATATTTTAAACTTCACTTAAAAAAAACCTCTTTCACTTTCAGTCTCTAGGTTGGTGGGAAAACATGAGTAATCCAAAAGAAAAGGATCATGTGAGTTGTGGTTACTCTCTTGTTAAATATGTAAAATACCAAACATTGCAGTTGTTTTCATGTAGATATTACTTAATACATGGAATATTTATTCCAGGTTAAAAGATATCTCAACGTCACAGACGAAGATAATATACCATGGGCTTTGATTCGATCAGCTCTATCTTCAGTTGCACAGATTTCCATGGTACCAATGCAAGATATTCTCTGTTTAGGGAGTGGTTCCAGAATGAACACTCCAGCTACCCAGGTACTCAGTCGTCATTCACTTTTCAGTTTTCACCAAATGATTTAACCAAATTTATCAATTATGTTTCATTGCCTTAAATTTAGCCCTATAATGCTTTAATTTATTCATTGAATATTTAGGATGTTTGTTGAGATTAAATTACTTGAATAATTTTTACTTTTTACGTGTGGTCTTCTATACGTAGAAAGGAAACTGGCGATGGAGAATACCAAGTACAATCAGCTTTGATACACTGAAACCAGAAGCAGAGAAGTTGAGAGACTTGCTTTTAATGTACAACAGGCTTTGAACGGTAAGCTACCAATTATGTTTAAACTTAAATATGGGATTCTTTTCTGAATCTCAATTAGAATCTTTGTTCTGTATGTCAGGAATCTTCAATGTAATAAAAGTTGTAAATATCGTGTGAAAAATAAGTTTATCAATATATATAGAATATGAATCAATGTAGTGAAAATCTTTGGTCTTTAATAAATGAAATTCAATTAAGCAACAGATAGAAATGTTTATGTCTTATCTCCTAACCACGGAAATACAAAAAAAAAGACTAAACAAGATTGTCTTTGTTAAAGGTACAATTGTTGAACTGTGATCTTAAATTCTTAATCAACATCATGCTGAATAATTTGTTTTTTTTAACCAGGATATCTAATCAAATTGCTCGCTAGTTTCAAATAAAGTTTTCTATTTCTAATAATTTAACACTAATCAAGATACGCTGATTTTTGCTTCAAAAAAAAAGATACGTTGATTTGTTTTGTTTTTTACAAGGTGTTTACTGTTTGATTTGTATAATATATAAGTAAACAAATCAAATAAATAAAACATTCTCAAGGTAATCATTCTCTAAACAATAAAAAATAAATCAGACAATGAGTAAACAGTAAACAAACAGGACATGAGAATAAATAAATAAATAAAAAACAAATCAAATCAAAATTTATTTATGATATTATATTTATAGAAACTTATCAGTTAATCCACATGTAATTTTCCAGATCAAATAAAAAAATAATTTTAAACTCCACAATTTATTATGGAATGCGCTCATGTGAAATTGTTAAAATGTCAAGGGTAAAAAAGTCTTGTAAATTATAGATAGAAAGGACATATACACAGTAAGTTTAGCTAAATAAGTTAACATGTCAAAATGTCAAGGGTAAATAAATTATAGACAAGGGAAATTGTCAAAATGTTAAGTATAATTTTTTGTAAATTATAGATAGCAAGGACATAAACACTATGCATGTGATGAAAATTTGAACCTGATGTTTTATAGAAAAAGTCTTCGGAGGGTTCTTGCGGATGCACGGAAAAATAACTTACTTAAAAGGTCAGCTGGCAGTAGCAGTAGTTTCTGTTGCAACTCTGGTGATAGCTGCAAGAAATGTTGAGTATTGCAATATCAGAATCTCAATGGAACAAATATGATCGATATTATTTGATTTTCATCACAGTAATAAAAGGCCTTTTTTTACTGTATAGCTAGTTTTGTATAGCTAGTTTTGTATAGAAGGCCTTTTTTTTGCAAAGGTAAATATTTGATAATTTGGATTTAAATAAGCAATAAGACAGACACTAAATTAAGTGGTAAAAAATATCTTACTATGTTTTTTTACTTATTTTATTTCCTAATTGGTTCATGCTTATTTGATACATCAAAGATAGCCTATCTCATCAAAGATGAAATTTGTCGTGTGGTATGCAAAAAATCTTCTAAATGATAGTTATTAACTTGATCATTGACTTTCGTAACAGTGCTTACCGTGATGGCATAAGTGTTCGCATCTCGAATCATGAGTTCAAGCTCAAGTTTGTATCCCTACATATTGGTAATGACCTAATGGGATTGGGAGATTATCTTACTAATGGCATAGGGAAACAACACAATCTCTATTAATTAAAGGTATCCGTAACGGCTAATTGACTGTATAAATATTAATTCCATACTATGTACAGATAATAGATTGCCAAACATGCATCTATATTTGGTATGATTTCCTAAGTCCTAACATACATTTAGAGAAGAAGATATTTTCAATCATTCAATCAAGAGAGTATAATCAAATAACTAGAGAATAATTAAATATTTAAATGCTACCTCAGGAATGACAGAAAGAACTGGTAAAGCACCCTCCAAAGATGTTACTTGAGAAAGAACAAGTGAAGCCTCCTTGGTGTACGTTTTCCTTTCATCCACTTCTATATTTTCATTGATCTGAAAATTACACATCATTATTCATATTGCAGATTATTGCAAAGAATTTTTTTATCATGGTAATACTTTTTTTTGCAAGGGGTAAATTTCTCAAATTGACTAAAGAAAAGATTGCAAGCAATAAAGATTCTTCTATCACCGTAGAGTG
Source organism: Zostera marina (assembly GCA_001185155.1). Taxonomy (NCBI): domain Eukaryota; kingdom Viridiplantae; phylum Streptophyta; class Magnoliopsida; order Alismatales; family Zosteraceae; genus Zostera; species Zostera marina. The sequence continues at coordinate 102,391 of LFYR01000861.1, read as the reverse complement.
AGAAGAGGTATAGCTCCACCCTTAATCTACATCTGCACTATATGCACACTCAGATTAGTGAGAAGGTTCTTGCTGGCAATAGTAACTCAGTCACTATAGCTTCACCCTTAATCTACATCTGCACTATATGCACACTCAGATTAGTGAGAAGGTTCTTGCTGGCAATAGTAACTCAGTCACTAAGCCTTTAGTGGATTAATCTATTTAGCATCCTAGATGAAAATTCACATTCGTTATCCTTGGTTGTATATATGCACACAGATAACTGACTTAGATGAAAAATATTAAATGCTCTGTAATAAACAGAGAATGCTTACCGTTTCCAACTTCTCAATATTATGAATATTTGACAATAATGATATCAGACGACGCAAAGTTTTCAAGTTGGTGATGTCTTCATCAGATAAAGTCGGCGTAACACCAAATGTGACATTTTCTAGTGTCACGAGGCCAAGTGCATCTATCCCCTACATATATATATAAATGAGAGTTTAAAATATGAAAAGTAACCGATAAAAAATGAAGTAATTATTTTGAAAAGAAAAGAAAAAACGGCAATTCTCTATGCACTCAAAGTAATCATCATCCAAGACAATTTCCAGATTAAACTGATCATTTAAGAGATAAAAATTCTATCATAGAACCAACATTTCACATTTCCAAATACACTCTCTTGGATTTTTTTTGAAAGCAATTAAATTTTTCCTTTAAAAATGGACAATGCTCAAGTTACAAAATGATACTCTCCTGGATCTGAAGAGAGAATTTATCATGAATTTCCATCATTGTTGTAAGGATCATCCATTAATTGGGAATGTCCCATGAGCATGGTACAATTGTACTGAAAATAATATAAACAATTTCTCCTAAAATAATAATTTCCTAGATATTTAATGCTAGAGCATCCTGATAACTATTTTGACCAGACTTCAATCTATGAACTATCTTTAAATTGAAGCATTGTAAATTGTAATAGAAAGTAAAAATAATTATTCTGGTAGAAATAAAAAACTATTGTATTAATTCCTAAATGGGGGGGTGAGTGTTACAACAGAAAAAAGTGGCTTGTATAGTCTTGCATTTCATGGAGAGAAAATGTGGGTTTATGATTTTGGATTATATTATATAAAGGTCATGTTCTACTACTATAGCAATCTTAGGCTTTCTCTACTATTATAACATTTTGGTGATTTGGTTCATTTGTTAAGTCTTGAGGTTTTTATGAACTAGAAAAATATGACATGTACAAAAATATAGAGAAAGTTGGGATTCTGTGGCATTGTGCCATAAGATTGTGCTATGAACAACTCTTATAGAAAGATGGATAAAGACACATATCACATTCTATCTCTTATACAATCTAGTAATAGAGACGGAAGTAATAGTTTGAGAGTAATAAAGTACCTTTGAAAATTCTTGAAGAAGTATTTCCCTCACAAAGGAACCCTGGAAAATCATTCAGATTTCATCGTCATGCAGATATGCACAAGATTCTAACTTTATTTTCATTAAAAAATGAAAGCAAAAACAATAATGCAGGCATTTACCCTACCTTTTCTGTCAAAATGAAGGCAAGTAATTGCTTCATAGCTACTTTGGAATTGCTACTCTCTGATTTATCCTTTGGTAAACGCATATCTATTCTAGCACGAAGTGACTGGAAAAAGTAAAATGCATATGACGATTCACGGAAAAATCCATGTTATAGATGGATGCTAGAAAACTTGATAGAAAAAATTGATTCTCTATGGAATAGTAATAATGTTTTGAATGAATACTGTTAGCAAAAGAAAATAATATTTATGTTATAACTAACGAGTGGGATTTCTAGTAATGAAAATAGATCCAAGCAATAAAAAAATTGATGAAGTTTATAGGAAATAAAGAAGCAAAAACTACAGAGATAAATAAAAAAGATAGGGTAAGAGATGGACAATTGGACATGCCCATCGACTCTATTTCTTTGTAGCAATTTTTTTAGACCAATCTAACAAATTTGCCTCAGAAGTGAAAGTCTCCCACAAGTTCAGTTACTTCAGTATTTGTTGTTTCTTTATTATCTCCTTCGCTAGCATCTCTGGGGATCTGAGTATGTGGTTTCTGAGCTTTCTGTTTCTTTCCGCCTAGATGTGCCATGCTGTACTACCTAATATGTTCCAGTGCCATACATGGTGCATGTTTTGTGAATTTTTGACAGGCCTCTGTAAGATTTCCAATCTAATGTCTATGTTAGTTTGTTAGGACTAAGGTGTTTGAGATTTTCCATATGGATTGGCCCAAGGCTTCCATTACCCTGATGAGATTTCTCTAGTATACTCACAGTTGAAATAGAGGTGACTAATTGTCTCCTCTTCCTTGTTGCATACAAGGCAGACTGATTGGATTTGGATGCCCCATCTGATTAATTTACTAAAGGTGGTAAGATATATTCCCATTTCACTCTCCATAATATTATGGAGAATTAAATGGAACATGTGTAAGGGTATCCTTATGAATGGTTAGGCAGATTAGCTGAACAAGTTCCCCAGGTTGTTGTTGGATCACCTCTCCTATTTCCCCCTTTTGAGCTATGAAATGCTTCCATAGTGGGGAGTCAATTGTTGGTCTGATTTGGATTCTCAAGCAAAAAATTGAATGAAAGTGGTTACGGTTGGAACTTAGAAGGATTTAGAGAATAACACAAGATTTGGGAGGAACTAGGGTAATTTAGCCACTTTCATATGTCATAACTAAGTTATCTATCTCCATGTAATCAGGGATTCAGGGCACTATCCATTGTTATTAATGAAAGACTATGGCTTAAAAAAAAGTTATCTATGTTATCAGAGACATCAACCTCTCTTTTAGGTAAGACAGAATGTCATAGGAAAAGTTATTGTCACCTTTCGAAGGACACTAATTTTCAGATGTGGGAGACCAACCTTTTGAGACAGTCTATCTAGTTGTTATCACTAAGTAGCACGGCCAATTGAAAAGTGATCTTTTTTGTTTTCCCAATGTAATTCGGGCATTGCTTTTCATTATTTAAATGAAAAAATTTACCTGCTTTAAAAAAAATTATAAGTCCTTGATCTAACAATCATTATAACTCTAAACTTGACGTTTTAGGAGATAGGATCGTCCGATCGTGTCACCAAGGTTGGGAATCAGGTATGTGGGTGGCGAGCATACCAGACCGGTCGGTTACGGAAAGAAATTTTATAATTTCAAGATCTTTGTAGATTTAAATCCGTTGAGATAGAAATCGACAAGGTCAAGGGCAATTACTTCCAAAGATGATGATGAATTCTCGAATGATGATGATGGTGGCGAAGGAGATGAACTTGATATAATTAAATATTTTGATTAGAGTATTTCTATTTCACTCTAAAAGACTTGTGATATTTAGTATTTTACTTTGAAATGTAAAATAGGGACCACATGTAAAAAAATGTACATAGAAAAAAACATTGCATGAAAGTGTGCATATGCGACCAGGCTTCACATATGCTATCATACACATCATGCAATCTCGCCTGGTTAGGCCTGTAAACGAACCGAATTCGAACCGAATACTATCATATCCGAATTCGAATTCGTTTAATATCCGGATATTCGAATTCGGTTCGTTCACTATCAGAATTTGAATTTTGATATCCGAATTCGAATTCGGTTATTTATTAATATAAAATAAAAATATTTATAAAAAATATTTATTAAAAAAATTATAAAAAAAAATATTTATTAAAAAAAATATTTATAAAAAAAATATTTATTAAAAAAATTTATAAAAAAAAAAATTTATAAAATTCAAAAATAATATCAAATATATCCTGTAATTAAAAAATAAAACTTAAAATATATTTTTTAAATTTTATAAATAGACCCTCAATAGTAAATAATATTAACAAGTTATATATAAATTTATAAATTATAACATTTAAAGGTTATATATGTAAATTTATATTTTATAATAATATAAATATTTAATTTAAACGAACCGGATATCCTGATATCCGAATTCGGTTCGTTTAAATCTGGATATCAATTTTATCCGAATTCGAATTCGAATTCGTTTATCCGAATTCGTTTATCCGAATTCGTTTAGTGTTAAACGAATTCGAAACCGAATTCGAATTTCGGATATTCATTTATAGGCCTACGCCTGGTTATCTAGCTGCATAGAAAACCTTGGAATACGGTTGCTTTAATTAATAAGGACTGATTGTTTGATGTAAAAATAGAGGGTATATATAATAGAAATCTATAAATTACATGTCAAATTTTGTATAGCATAATTACCACTTTGCAGCCGTATAAAAATCCTTTATCATAGTTGGCTTTACAGTTTCATATTAGTGAAAATGTACCCGCAAATAAAAAAAGTTTCACCTCTTGTAGTAAGGATTCAAGACGATCAATTCTGAAGATACCTTCCTGAAAAGTATGGATCATGGTTATGAAGGTACGGTTTCAAGTTAGTTCTTTAACTAGCAGTGAACTTCATATGTTGATAGAAACTAGAAAAAAGCTAGTGGTATAGTTACTCTAGTATCATGTTTGATAGATTTTAAATAAATAGGAACCTTATAAAGGAGATTTTTCAAAGTTAATTGAAGTTGTGATGAGCTGTCAGTGAGCACTTTTCTTGCAATCCATGGATATGAGCTACTCAGAACTTTATAATTTGGATTAAGCCCAATGGCAATTCCTTCCAGAACAGCAAGACTGAAATAAAATGTAATCAAGACAACTAAATTATACCATTAAAAATCATGATCATTTTACCTAAAAAATATGTCAAAATACAATTCCAGGATAACTCCCGGTGACCACAATGTATTTTGCATGATTCATAAAAAGTAAAAAAAATATTTTACTTATTAACAGTTGGTTGATCTATAGATCTATCGTGCATTCTTTTGATTCGAGGTATTGCAATTACCTTCGAATAACAAGAGAAAAATACGAAGGTATCTGGAATTTGAACTGGTACCTGGTTTTCAATGTTACGAATCAATAGTCAGCACAAAAAATCAAATTAATTGAAGGAAATTATTCAATATATGCAATGCACTTAAGTACTTAACAAGACCCAACTTCTATATATAGATTTCTTAATGTAATCTTTTAGGACTGCATCATATTCATTTAATTAGATGAAATGAAACCATGAAAACTCTAAGATTTAAATATTAATTGCATGATTATTCCTTTTGGAACCATGAAAACTCCTTGTGAATTTTATTTTATAAATATTGCATAGCTTAAACATATTATTTTAAAATTAACAAGTCATGTATTGTGACTGTAACTTGATCTAAGGGAAAGGAGAAAACACTTACATAGTCCTTCCAAGATTTCCAGATAAATCTCCGAAGCTTATATTTCGGACTCCTCTATCAACAGCATTCTGGAAAACATCTATGTTATACAGATGAACATAAGTCAGAATAGAATGACAGTCAAAATGAGATGTAAATTAAATATAGGAAAAAATTCTGGTGCTATAGGGGTTGGGTGTGATAAATGTGTTATAGTTATAATCTAAGTCGTTGATTTATGATTGATTGATGTGCTTCATTGATGAATTAAAAAAGAATATGTGAGTTAGAATCTCGAGAAGCATTAGAATCTTGTACCTTGGCCAACATGGGGAAAAATGGTGAGTTGAGATTATTATGACACAATATAACATATTGTCTTATAACACTTGATTTTGATCCATTAAATATATGTTCATTCTGTTAAGATTTGCTAGCCAATTTTTGAAAAAAATAAAAAGACCACAAAGAAATGACAATAAATTAAACAGTTTAATATCCAAAAGTGTAGAGGTTAACCTGTCAATGCTTTTGCCACTTCACTACTTTCTGCATTTGGAGGAAGAAGCCTAACATAAGAAATAAAGAACACTTTAAACTTAGTCAACTCATTTATTTGTGATGTTCAAGATAACTTAAAAATTAAAAATGTGTAGGCATTAATAATAATACACTCGTAATAATACAAGCATTTAAAATTAAATTAAAAGAACTAAAAAAAACTATGAAATTAGATTATTCTCTTTTGAAATTATAGGTTACTAATATATTTACCCTTATATTTCTTTTGGAAGCAATTCAGGATAACTTTGGCTGAGAACATAAAGATATTTAGTTTGCACATTCCCTATTTTGAAGGTTAGTTTATAATTGCAAATATACGTCCCTATTTATTAAAGAAAATGCAGAGGCAGTCAATTTTGTTCTTCATTTACGTTTAGTCAATAAACTAAATATAATTCAAGAACTATACAGAAAGTGAATGATGAATCATCAGCATACTTTATGCCCAAAAGGCAAAGGCCAAAACATTAGGATTCTGGGTTGATAAATAATTGTCATAAACTCAATGTAATAGGACTGGTATTTAATAATTATCATGTTAGTATATATAGCTCAAAAGTTTCATAGAAGTAGCACATTTATATCAAACATATGTTTGACCCACCCAAGAGTAACAAAGTCTTTCGAGAGTGCATCAAAATCACGATTGACAAGATGAAGGCAAGCTTCAATAAACCCATATCTTAATTCCTGCCTGAATTCACCCATCATCCCGAAATCTGGAATAAAATATAATGCATTTTCTTAAAACAATGAAGCAATGGCACGGATTATCATCAATCTGCTACTGATATTTTTCATTTCTTCTACCAAATGTGCAGAATGACTAATGGTCATACTCATACATGCTTTTTTATTAACGCTCAATCAAACATAATAATAGATTTTTTTGTCAAAAAGTAAAATTAGTTATAATAAAAATATTCCCAGGGTATGATCAACTTCTTCCCATGATTCTGGAGGAATCGAAATGGAAAATTCTTACGAAGGTTTAATCACTCTGATCTCAAGTGAGAGTAGAACTATCCTAAACCACTCTATCTAGGTTGGTTGGTGGAGGATGGGAAGGGTAACATGGTTATCACCCAATGTTCTAGCTACCAGAAGCAAAGCCTCAATCAACCTCTTGGTGAACACAGTGTGGGAGGAATTCTCGATGTGTAAAAGACTCACCGGAGAGGATGACCAGAGACGGTCACTAAAGGAACATTATCAAAATTATAGTTACTCTACTATGTTAACCTTTGATATACTCAGCACCTCGCTATTAAAAATAATAAATAAAGTATAAAAAATGCACAAAAATATACCCAAGTATGCCAGCTTCCCATCAGATGTTCGCATAAGGTTCCCAGGGTGTGGATCTGCATGATAGAATCCATAATCTAAGAGCTGAGAAAGTGAGCAATACACTCCAACCTAGAAATTTGCAAAATTCAAAAACCATTACGCATTACTAATAATATACAAGATAAGATTTAATTTCACTAGATTTTGCCACCATGCTTCCTCTGTAATACAAAGGATGAAACTAGAGTTCACATGTTCTTTAACTGCTCCTACACTAGAGCCATCCTCTTCCTCCTAGTTGAAAGCCTAAGTAACATCTTCTGGAAAATAATAAACATAATCACGCCTATCACAAACCATCCTGATATACTAGGAGACCTCAATGAGGCATGTCAGAAACTAACACATCACTCTCTGATTTGGGGTCTACTATGGAATATGATTGGAACCCTATGTTGGCACATATGTGCAGAAAGAAATCACAAATAGAAACAGCACACACCACCTAAACCTCCAGAAACTAACCTAAAAGAGATTATCAAGGACATGAGCATCTCCTTCATGCTTGAATGCTTCAAGAGTTGTAGTCATCTCTTGGGGAATAGTACGATACAAATATGGAAGACTAACATCCAGAGGCAGACAACCTAAGCTATTAGGCAATATGACCGAGAGGGAAGTGTCAAGATGAGCTAATCTCATCTCTATGTTTTTATCTTTAAATGCTAAACTCCAGTGTAATCAGGGCAATATCCTTCATTATTAATAATGAGAAACTTAACTGCTTCAAAAAAAAGATTTAATTTCAATAAAAAATACCTCAACTAAATAAAGATCTTTGGCATCTGACAACTTACTTCCCTGTAGAACCACATAAATTAAATGTAACATGATTCAAATTAAATAAGGGTTTTACGTAAGAAATTAGCAATACAAAACTTTGCAATTTAACAATTAAAAATAGCACCTCAATCCACTCCATTATTAACACTCGGCGAGTGGTCATTTCCAAATACATTCCCGGCACAAAAATGTTTTGAAGGCCTCCGTAGAGTTTCCTAAGCAGAAAGAGAAACTGATAAAATTAAATTCTAATTATTTACCACAATATAAAAAAGTTTTACATATTCATTCAGCACTTAGTTTTCCTTCAAATGGTATTGGTTTGATTTAGTGTGATCATTTATTATAGAATTGTGTCATTTATTTTTGTAAAAGCTTTTTAAGTCATTAAACACTGATAGCCTAACAACCTTCAAACTAAATAAAAGAGCCCTTGCTCCAGATAGTTAGAGGTAGTCTTGCCCATGAATCTAACAGATCAGTACCCCCAACATTGAGAATCATCAAGAACTCCACAAGAATATGAGAGGGAATGGTATAGTGTCTTGGTTCCAAATCAGGAAAGAAAGATGAAAAATAAAAGCATGAGGCTGTATTTTTTTACAGAACTAATCAAATATCCCAGTACAACGGAATTTCTGGACTGATTTTGGTTGCTTTTATTTAATTTTAAGACTCGAGTAGACGTGATCGTTTCCAAAAAATCAATTAAGGATGCTCTTCAGAGTTGTTTCTAGTAACAAAAATAGATAACCATATTATTATTGTCACCTGAACTTGAGCCCATTCATTGCTTCTGCTCTGTAATCCATCTCCTGCGTTAAAATTTAAACATAATATGTCTGTATTCAAATTAAATTAAAAGAAGATACTCTGGATTTTGATCTATTACCACTAATATCATTCATTTTTAAGGACATCATCAAGATAGTTTTGGTATCTTATCGGTTCTGTTTCGAAATTTCTATCGAAGACTTTATGTTACAACCCCTTAGTATAGTGACAGAAATATTTATAATTTCATGTAAAACTAAATAATAAAGAAGGGAATATGTACCCGGAAAAGGCTCGATGCCCATTCGTCGACCACAGCCTGCAAGGGAATCCCCCTTATTATTCAGCATCAGCTCACACAAAAAGTGGGATGGATCTAATAAGCAGTGTAAATGCATATGAGGAATATGTTGCCTCTGTTTGGTATTAAACAAGAAGAGGATGCAACCTTACTTGAAGATCAGTGTTAAGCTTGGCAGCTCTCTTTAACAACCCTGCAAGAAATCTTAGGATAAAGATATCTAAAGAAATTGCTGCTTGAACTCCAGGTCTCTGTACCTTGACGGCAACAAGTTTTCCACTAGTATAAAGCCTTGCTTGATAGACCTGGTGGTGAAGACGCAAAAAATGTGATCATCAACCTTATAAAACTAACATATTTAAAGTGGAAAAGAAAATAGCCTGCTTTTTAAGAAGAATTCTACCTGGCCAAGAGATGCCGCGGCAACAGGCTCTGGAGAAATCTCAGAGAAAAGCACATCGAGTGGCAATTCAAGCTCCTTTTCAATTGTATCGAAAGCAATTTCGGTGGAAAAAGGAGCTATTCGGTCTTGCAATAGTGAAAGTTCTTCAAGATATGCTGGTGGGATCACATCCTAAAGAAAGAGTTGAAAGCATTAATGATCAAATTAGTTATCGATTTAAGACACGTTTCATATGTTTTAGAAAAAGAAAAGAACGTAGAAATTAATCAATATATCATTGCCATGACGACCACCGATAAAAGCCATGACAAGAAAATATAAGTGCTCGTGGCAGTCAGTTAGATTTTTTAAAACTGAATTATTTATATCTACTGCTCCATAAAATGGGTTATAAAGTAAAGAGAATTGAAATGAAGATAGATTTGAGGTGAAGAGGAAGAACAAATAGAATGATTTTTGATGGTATCACTATCGTTGATAATGTTAGATCACCATGATACCTTGTATTTATAATGACTTAAATACAATAGGATACCAAAAACTTTGTTGTGCTCTATACTCTGTGTGATGATACAGTGATACACGACTATTAATAGGCAAAGTATATAAAATAGAATCTTCTTTTTAGTTTTCACAAACTAAACTATTGGCTATAGATAATAATAATTACTATGGTTGACACTTGACAGAGAATATAACTTACCGATCGAGACGAAACGGCTTGAGCAATTTTGACGAATGCCTGTGAAAAGTAAAAAATCCATTGAAAAACTTGAGAACCCCATTGGTATTTGGTATAAAAAAGACTTTAAAATTATAAGCATTTCTTTGTTTCCATTTGAAGAGAATATTTTCTTAATATTTTTGTGTGTAGATACGCATAAGCTACAAAAAAATCCTTATTACTGGGTGAATACATTATGAAACTAACTAAACAAATATTTGATACGCAGTCACTTATAGGGAATAGAAAAGTGAAACTCCGTACAACGGTACAAGGGTCTATAATAATAAATAATAACATTTGTGCAAGTTACATTGACCTGGAATTTAGGAATCAAAATAGTAAAAATAAAATAAAGCAAAATAACAAATCGATGAGAAAATTACCGGACCGAGTTCAAGAAATATCATACGAAGATCCTGAGCTCTGGTCTGCAAAAAATCCAAATCAATCTCGTAAGCTCAGCATTCAGCAAGCAAAGAACAAAAACAAACGCCCCAAAACATCAAACTAATCTCAGCTCCCGTTCCCGATGACAATTATACCTTGAACATCTGGTCAGACCGACCCAGCACTCTGTCGATGTACCAAGATACAAACCACCGACCGAGAGTCGTCGCTATCTGAAAAGCCCTTCGGATGAGTAGGAATGGTTTCCGTCGGTACACGTCAGCAATCTTCTTCGGATCGTATCCGTCGATGAAATCCACCTCCCGGACTCCTTCGAATAAATAGCCGGAATACTTGGTGAACACATCAGGATCGCCGTTGACCTGGGGGGTCGCAGCAGGTGGGATCGAGAACGTCCGGCTTTGCGTGCACGGTGAGTGGAATCTGAGGGAGTGGAAACGAGTAGAGAAGGTGGGTTTAGAGAGATGAAGAAAGGGGGCCGGAGTGAGAGGAGAGAGAATGAGAGGCATGGAGGATGGTGAAGTGTCGGTTTTCTGTTAGGGAGATATTTGAATGGATAGATAAATGTTGTGGTTGTTTAGGTTGTTGAAGTGAGGAAGGTAGTGGACTAGTGGTGTTTAACGGCACATGTTATAACTTATAATCATACATTAACACCTGATGATTTATAGACTCATTCAATTGGTAGACTAATAGTTCCGACATCGAGCGAACAAGTGAAGGACTCTGCAGAGAGAAGGGAAAATCTGACCGTGAAGTCTGGTGGGTCCTCCGCGTGCGAGCGAACAAATTTTGGATTCTCCGCGTGCGGTTCGTCTGGCAGAGGAGAGCACCGTTTTGCTCTGAGCGAAGCAAACGTCATGGGTTCTCTAGGACAAGCAGCGATCGAGCGCCTTGGGTTTTCGCGAGCGAGCGGAGTTCTCCGCGAGCGAGTCTGGTGGGTTCTCCGCGAGCGAGTGCCGGAGTGTCTGCGAGCGAGCGCTTGAGCGACCGTGGTTCCACGTCTTTGACTGCGAGCGACAAATTGGTCTTTTTCGGCGAACACCAGACTCCTCATACAGCTAGCAGAAGATAGGAGGAAGTCTCGCTATTGGTTACTGACCTACAAATCGAGGATTAGCATGTCATATTCATTCCATACATTTTATCTACTCTTAGTTACTTACTTAATCGTTTTTTTTATTATAACTTGTAATTTCTTTATCTTATATTTTATATCGCCTTTAAAAAAATAGTTACTGATTCAATATAGTAACTATTAAGGTCAGTGATGAGGGTGAAACTCGATCAGTGCTCGCGGATCGTTTCAAATAAACATCAGGTCAAAACTCCACTGAGAAACACGATCGAACTCTGCAATGCTCAATTCGTCAGGTGATCTTTTCAAGTGCCCTGGAAAAATCTGAAATCTCTAATGACCGAAAATGACCCTCTATTTATAAGATTTCTTATAGGGGTAATCTAATTATTAAGACAGTAGTCGTCTAAGGTCTAACAACATCCCTAAAGTCAACTTGGAGTCTCCCAAAACCTATATGGGTCGTTTCATTCTCATTGGATCGTCTATCCGAGTTTTCAGATACCGATGATACTATCAAACACGGGATCTTGTATCACCAATTAGGTTTAAGGTTCTCATCTCCTAATTTTCCTTTACTTCCTCTGTCAGTATTAAAGTGGATAAAATGTTAAAGGTTTAAGATTCTCATACATTTTAATTTTTATTTATTTGTAAATGGTATCATGTGAATGGTATTTCTACTTGTAAAAAGTACCATAATAATAGGTCGATTCAGCTTGTCTACTAGTGTTTTGATTCTGTAAGTTGTCGTACTCTTGCAATTCTTACGAGCTTGCGATTATGCCAATTCTTCCGAAGGGAAATCAAGTGTATGCTGCTGATTTAGTGTCCATCAGAGAAGCTCAGATTCGAATCAACCCCCACATACATAAAACACCTCTACTCTCGTCCCAAACCCTAAATAATCTCTCGGGAAGAAATCTATTTTTCAAGGCCGAATGCTTCCAAAAGGGGTGTGTTGCAAGCTGTTGTTAATTAATTGCTTAATTACACCAACATTTCTCCCCATCATAATTCATAATCTATCTAAATTCTAACGTGTTTTGTTTCAATTCTTCTTCGAAAAAATAGAGCATCTTTCAAATTTAGAGGGGCGTGCAATTCCATTCTGTCCCTTAACGATAGGCAGGTTGGTAATGGAGTTGTAACACACAGCAGGTAATCTTCTACTTAACACACAGTTGGTAATTTTTTACTGATTCATCAAATACATAAAATTATTGATATTTTTCATAATTCTTCCTTCCAATTAGTGGAAACCATGCTGGAGCAGTGGCCTTGGCTGCCAAAATGCGTGGAATCCCTTCCTACATCGTTATTCCAGAAAATGCTCCAGAATGTAAGGTTAAAAATGTGAAACGATATGGTGGACAAGTCATTTTTTCCCAATCTACAATGTTGTCTAGGGAGCACACTGCCAATAAGGTACATCAGGAAACCGGTGCTGTTTTCATACATCCCTATAATGATAAGCACGTCATAAGGTACCCTTACTACCAAATATAAATTACAGATTATCTATAGTTGTTTTGTACAAAAATGGTTCCTCCAAGTTGCAACATTTTTTACCACATTATTTGTTTTATCACCTATCAGTGGACAGGGTACTGTAGGATTAGAGCTTTTAGAACAGGTTCCAGAACTTGATGCCATAGTCATTCCGATAAGTGGTATGTGTTTAATTTTTCTTATCGCCTATTAGTATTTTGGAATAACCATTCTTGTCACTTGATCTTTGCATAGGTGGTGGCTTGATCTCTGGAATTACTTTGGCTGTCAAGTCCATCAATCCTTCCATTCAAGTTTTTGCTGCAGAACCAGAAGGAGCAAATGATGCTGCTCTCTCCAAGGCAAAGGGGGAAATTGTTAAACTTGATGAAATTAATACAATTGCTGATGGTCTTCGAGCTTCTCTTGGAGACCTTACTTGGTAGGTCTAAGAAAATTGCAAAAAATTATAGAATGTTCGCAATTAATGTTTATTTGTTTCAACCATTGAATTAGGCCAGTGGTGCGGGATTTAGTGGACGATATTATTACTGTAAATGAACTGGAAATCATAAATGCCATGAAACTGTGCTATGAGATTCTGAAGGTGGTAGTAGAGCCTAGTGCTGCTGTCGGCCTGGCTGCGGTATTATCGGAAAAGTTTAAATGCAATGCATCCACAAATAGCACTAAAAATGTCGGAATTATTCTCACAGGAGGTAATGTTGATTTAAGTGTGCTTTGGGATTCCATTAATAAATGAAAGCACAAAACCTTTGATGATATTATTCTCTCTGGAGGTAATGTTGATTTGTGTGTTTTGGGTAACTAATGATATTAGTCTATCTATCCATGTATAAATAAATCAAAATCACAAAATATTTTCATTTAGTTTTGATTCTGTTATGTTGCTTGTTTAATAAAATGAAACACTATTGAATAAAATATATATTGTGTATTTTTGCAGACTTTATATTTATGTTGCAGTCTTGTAGTTTTAGAATTATATTTATTTTTCTTCAAAAATTTGTTTTTGGAAATTGGAAACCCTTCTTTATTTTGTTTTCCTTTTCCCCTAAAAATATCGAATTTACAATCTCTTGATTAGAGATGACAACAGAGGGTGAAAAATCTGTCATGTCTTCAAACAAACCTGACAGGGATGGGGTTAGATCTGGATCCATGCTCAATAGTTAATACTTATTTGATAGATTCTTTGAATTTGGTTTCACACGAAAAATAAATTTCGAATTTAACGATGGCACGACATGCATTGAGAAAGGAATAGATTTGTAAGGTGAGTATTTAATTATTTATTGTTTCTTTTTTATTTTTACAGTTCAAAAGATGAAAGCTTTGTTTTGACAGAAATATCTTGAAATTATTTATGGTGGCTATCTTTTATCTTTTCAAATAGTAATGGTTCATCCATCCCTATTTTTAGTTATTTATTGCACTTGTTAGATGCCAAATTATTTACCAACTATCAACTGTATTTCAACTATTGCAACTGTATTTGATGCCAAATTCGTTTCCAACTATCTAGGCCTAAACAGCAAACATAATTTTAATCTTTGTTTTTAATACCTCCGATAGATACTATAATCAGCATCCACTAATTAAACACTGGCAAATGTATGAAATTAAACACTGGCAAATGTATGAAATTAAACACTGGCAAGATGACACTAACAATGATATCTTGGTGATATCTTATAGTGCAAAACAGAAACTATGCATACAAAAACCAAACTCCTGACATCTCAGTTTTTGAAACAAAATTCAGATAGAAATCCTTATCTTACCAGAGCTATTAAATGTTTCCTTAATTATTAACTATTTCGGAGTTTTACTAGCTTCGATGGACAACCTTTAATTATCTCATATTTCTTGCTTAGTTCATCTAACTATTAAGTGTGTTCTTGGACTAATATATTAGCAAGAACAAATAGTTTTGTAACTACCTAGCTTATCTGAACTGAATTGCATTGGCTGAATTACCTGGAATCCTGGACTGATTTAAATGACAGTGGATACCTGACCGAATTAATTAGTTACTCCGGCAATCGACGATCACCGAAGTGCTTTTTTGATAAGTAATCAGTCACAAAATTGTGTGAACGATTTGGGTGTAAAGTCAGTAAAAAAACAAGAAACTTAAGGTAAAATTGATTAGACGAGTGCTTAAGACTAATGGATTTTACCAAATCTAATACTTAATAGTTAGAGAGAAATTAACTCAATTGGACAACTATTAAGACGGTTGAAAATCTAAGATTTTAATGTTACTGTCTTCCTTCTTTATAAAAAAAAATAAAACAATTGGGCCAAACAGTATCCGATTATGACTATAATTGGATCCTATGGTAATTCTAAAATGTCATCTGCACGGAAAACAGCCACAGAAGTCGTGCCGGATCCCCAGTATAAATTGCTCCTATTCTCTTCCCAGGGTCTCATTTTCTCCCATCTGTCGTGCCGGATCACTCACAAGCCACCCACAGAAGTCGGCTGAAGATCGTACGATTCCGAAACAAGAAAAGTGTTAACGATGTCGACCGTGATGCAGAAGATCAAGGACATCGAAGATGAGGTATTTTGTTATCTTTTCTTGTTTCCTCAATTAAACCCTAATTCTTATATCCTGTATGCCACTGTCAACCGAAGAAAATATGGGCGTGATGCAAGTTTGTGAAAATATTGTTTTTTATCTATTTTTCTTTATTTGGGGTGAAAGGAATTGCCTCTCCCACCTGTATGAAAATTGTGAAACGCAGCACCGCGTCACACCATTCATGTTTTTGTTAAAACACATATTGAACTGTTAATTTTTTCCTTCTAACTGTAATTTTTTATGAGCCGTCAATCATTGCCTAAATCGATGCCACTTAAAGTGGCGCGTTACGTTAAGTGTTAAAAATGAGTTTTAAGAATTAACGACGAGACAAATAGTTCGTGTTTTACTTCCCTTCATTCTATTCTAAATGGGATGATTGAGACATATTGTTGATTTTTTGCTGGTTATAAATTTGATTAACCTGTCAAACTTTTAAGCTGTGATTGTAATTGTGTTTTTTGTACGTGTTGCAGATGGCCAAGACTCAGAAGAATAAAGCAACAGCACATCATCTTGGATTACTTAAGGTAAAAAAATCTAGATTGAATTCGTGTGCTGTTTGCATCCTTTCTTCAACTCTGAACAGTGAATTTTAGAATAGATTTGTGTGTTTGTATCGAATATTGATGTTGCCATGCTTCTTTCACCACTTGATATCTTCTAGTAATAATACTTACGATAAAATGTCAGCTCTATTCATGGATATTTTATGGGATTATGGGAATACGGGCCACGAGAACAATTTTTGAATAAGAAACTTTATTCAGATTTCTGAATTATTTTGTACTCTTAGTGTGTTTCTGAAGTTCATGTTTTTTCCTTTTCTTATTCATCTATTTTCTGTTTTATAGATATTTTTTTATCCTTAGTAATCAATATAATTTTAAAGTTAGAAGCATCTATTATTTTATTTGCCTCTGATTTTTTACCAGATAAATATACTGAATTAGGAAAATTGGCATACAAATTACAATATAGATACAGATAAAAATAAGGTCCAATCCAATGGTCTAAATCCCACCAATGACAAGTAGCCAAGTACACTACATGTCTCAGTTTTTTTTCCAATTGTTTGACAGTCCTGTTTTTTTGTGAAAAATGATTTAAATTAATTTACATAATTAACATTTGGTTTTTACTGAGAGAATTTTTCAAGTTAAAAGAGTCTAACTATGATAGTTTGCCAAGATAAAATATATTGATTAAACTTGATGTAAGGAGTATTTAAATTGATGTTAAATACAAATTGTTTCTTTACTCATTACCATGTTAAAAACTATTGAAAAATGTTTTTACCAATTACCATTGCAAATCCTCTTACTTTTTTCATCAAATAAAGTCTTAAAAGAAAAATAAATGAATTATCATGTGATTTGACCAGGCAAAACTTGCTAAGCTCCGAAGAGAGCTTCTTGAACCTACAACCAAAGGAGGTGGTGGCGCTGGTGAAGGTTTTGATGTCACTAAGAGTGGAGATGCACGGGTTGGTCTTGTTGGATTTCCTTCAGTTGGAAAATCCACATTACTAAATAAATTGACCGGTACATTTTCCGAGGTATCTTCATTTGTTGTGGACCTTTCTGCAGAATGTTCAACAAACCTGAGTGATTATTATTATTATTTACTAATGAAGATTGAATGATTTCTTTCCAACACTTTTTTTTTATCTTTTATAGCATGTTTTTTCCATTTATATGCTTCAGTTTACATAAAATATGGTAGTTTTGTTACTTTTTTAATTAATAATACAAGAAACATAAGTTCAATCCTTTCGTATAGACATAGACAAACAATTGTTTAATATGCTAATTTGTTAGTGTATTTATTCAGGGACCTTATTGGCTTATTTCTTTATCAATAACTTATCATATTCATTTATATATATAATCAATAGTTCAATACTTTTGGACTTTATGCTTGTTTTAATTTTCATTGTATTGAGATATGAGGTATAGACATTAAGGTATGTATTTGATAGCATGATTGAATAAATTTTAATCTTTTTTCTATCAAATTCGAATATTTGATAGCATGATTGAAAATTTAGATACTCTCTTGAGGGATGAGAGATAGTGCACCAGTGTACCAGGCTACCAGCCATCCATGTCTGGTCATACTTGGTGTATAGAAAGTGCCAAATGAGGCACCTATAATATATATATCTAAAAAACTCATATATTAGCCCTTTATTCATAATACATAAATAATCTGTAATACGTCATTCTGTCAATGGAAAGCTTGTCGAAGGGCAGATGGAAATCCTGGAATAACCGATCGGCAGTTGGAGCTGGAATAAATCCTTGGCAGAACAAAAATAGAAGAGATCTTGTGGAATTCTTACTTTGTTTCTTATTTTTAATGAAAGTAAATGAGGATATTTAGGTAAAAAAATAACAGGATTATTTTGATTACCTGTTCAATTGAGGTATAGGAAAACACGACTCTTCCCTTCCCTAGGTGTATAAGTGTATTTACTATTTAAGTGAATGAAATATATCTATATGGGTGTATTTTATACCATACTCATTTTAACACTCAGTCATTGTATGATCGTTGCAATTACCTTGATTCACATGCTCTGAAATTATATCTTATAATCAGGAGATTTATATGATATTTTTTATTTCCATATTTGTAAAATTTTATCCATTCAGCTTCTCCATTTGGTTTGACCTTCATGGCTTTGATTAATCTTTATACATAGCGCATTTACTCTATTATATATACTCTTTGTTTTGCATTAGGGAAATCCTTCACCATAGTATCATGTAGTGTAGAAAGATAAACCCTTGAGTGATATACCATTAGCGCATCTAAATATCTAATATTTCATTAGGACACAAGGTAACTTTGAAGTGTTTTAGCGGTTAGTACAAAATGAAAATCAAATCGTGAAGCTTATGATACCAATTTAGCTAATCCCTTCATGTAGTCCATTGTTGGTATATATTTTGTGCATTTGCCTCATTCCATCATTTTTACTGTTTTTCTCTCTATTTTATTGTATCCTCTTTGAATGCCTAGTCTATCATTTCTTTGCAATGATGTAGCCAACTAATGAAATTCAACTTGTTTTTTATGCAGGTTGCTTCATACGAGTTTACTACTTTGACGTGCATTCCTGGGGTTATTACATATAGAGGTGCTAGAATTCAGGTATTTGATGGAAGTTTATGCTGCTCAGTCAACCACATTAGTCCATAGTTGCACGCAGCACAATAAAACGTTAGGGTTTAGTAAAAGCTGCATGTTCTTTATTATGTAAAAATATAATAAAACCATGGATCAGTTATGTTGAATCCTCCAAATCCAGCCAATCGTACAAGTTGGAATCCCATACTGTGATTCCATTCCACTGCATTTCATATATATACATAGAAAACCTCTGACAATAGAGAGTTTCTTCCATTTTTGAGTCAATCGAGGCATTGGTGGATCTACATATATACGAGGGTGTGCACACATAGTTATTAATTATTTTTTATACAAATAATATGAGTATATAAAATTTAGATTTTACATAATTTCATATTTTAGGTATTTTATATTTAGAATTTTAGATACTTTTATTTATCAATTTAAATTTTAGATTTATATATTTTTATTTATCTATCTAAATTTCAGATATAGGGATTTTAATTTTTGCATTGTTATTCATTTATTGTATTTTTTATGTTAGATTATTAAAATTTAAATTGACAAGGTTTTTATTAGAGAAAAAAAAGTATATATGTCGAAAAAAAAAAATTAAATGCACACACACCCCCGCGAAAATCCTGGCCCCACCACTGATCAGAGGCATAGCCAGCATTCTAAAATGGGTGTAGTGAAGATTTTATCAATTTTTTTAATCAATCAAATATTCAGGTGCGGTCAGTAACATTGATATAATTTTTGAAATGGAAAGTAATGTTTTCAATTTAATTATGCTTACTTTTCTAGGAATGACATTGTTTTTAGTATTTGGTACATATTTTTTACCAATTATTTGTTTTTCTGCAGTTATTAGATTTACCAGGAATTATCGAAGGTGCAAAAGATGGAAAGGGTAGGGGTCGGCAGGTGAACATTCAACAGTAGTTTTCTACAATAAATATCAATATTGTATATATTTATTATTACAAAGAGAATTTATTTTTCTCTAGTGATGAAATTACCAAGTGGAAAATAATGTATTTGCTTCTTTTTTGGGGGGGTTTTGAGAGTAATGGGCATAACTTGCTAGATTGTATATATGTATGGAAGATGAGATCATACTTTTTCATTACAAGAATAAAAGTTTCATGTGAATTTAGTTTTATTTTTTTGCATATCTTTTACTCTAATCCCAAATCTTTGTTTCAGGTAATTAGTACTGCTAGGACATGCAATTGCATTTTGATTGTTCTTGATGCGATTAAACCAATCACTCACAAACGATTAATTGAGAAAGAGCTTGAGGGGTTTGGAATAAGGTAACTGCATGCTCTGTATTTATTTATTTTCTTATTCTAAAACCTCTATCTATATTTTGTTTCCTAATTCTATGTTATGTTATTTAGGAAGTTGTAAAGGTTGGAGAGTAAATTCCCATTAGTTCATTAACTTCATTTAATATTATAATAAATGGACTGGAGTTATTTGGTTGAACACTTGTAATCGGGCGCACAATAGCCAACTCTCTATTTATACTTCTTTGATGAACAATTGTAATCCTAATTTTAATATTTACCCAAGCCCACCAGTGGAGTAGGCTGGTTATAGTTGAACCATTAACCACGTAAAATCTGTATTTGTTTGCATGCTTATTCTTCTTATCTATTTCTTAATCAGACCAGAATCTGATCTGAGCTACTGTTTCATTGACTGTGAGAGAGCTCAGAGAGTGTTGATTATTCCTAAGATTGTATCAAGTAATGCTTCTTATCTTGATAACAAACTTATGTCAATCATGTTGCTTGACATTGTTGGCAACTTGACCTTTTCTTTGATGCCACGTTCTTCAAAATGTCCAATTGAATGTCGATTTTGGCAAATGTTATAAATGGTTGTATGAGTGATTTAAGTAGAGTAATATCAGGAAAAGGGGGAGATCTTCCAGTGTTCGATCCCTCCTCAAGTGTTATTCATGTATCTTATATACAATTACATTTAGGAGGAATTAGTTCTAAAAACAGAATAACTAACTTTCTGTTTAGACTATCAGAAGTTTCTAGATCTAATTAGTTAATTACAGATTTATTAACTAATTACACAAATACCCTTATAATATCACTAATAGGTTGGGACTTGGGATTATGATTCCTTGAGGAATCTTGTGAAAGCTACATAAATGTTGCTAGAAGGGCTATATAAAGATCTGGCGTGGAGCTACCTCATCTCTCCTGTCTGTTGCACTTACTACCTCGGTATAATTTCTTCATTTTATTAATGAAAATTAACCTTCATAAAAAACAACGGTAGTCCCCAATTACATGCATAAACATTTAGATGTAGTTTTTCTTTTGAAATTTTAGTTATTTAAGGCTCTGACTTGCATTTGATATATCTTACATCTAAGGATCTTATTTCACAGGTTGAACAAGGAACCTCCTAATATGACTTTTAGGAAGAAAGAAAAAGGAGGAATTAATTTCACTTCCACAGTGGCCAATACCAATTTGGATCTTGATACCGTGAAGGCTATCTGCAGTGAATATAAGATACACAATGCTGATGTATCCCTCAGATTTGACGCAACAGCAGATGATCTGATTGATGTGATAGAGGGTAGTAGAAAATATATTCCTTGTATCTATGCTGTCAACAAGATCGATCAAATATCACTTGAAGAATTGGAAATACTTGATAAGCTTCCTCACTACTCTCCAGTAAGGTAAGCATCTGATACAAATAAAGATTATATTTCTATTTTTTTGCATGCTTACAAAAGCATTCTAATGATTACTATTAGATTACCAGGTTATACCTTAATATGTAATTCTACCCAAAAAAAATTTAATAATATTTTTGGTTTACCCCTAAGTACATTTTTTATTTAAAATTCTAAGGCTGGCAAAATCTGTCCCGACACCAAAAATGACCTGAAGCAATATGAACTACATGAAATAAATTCTTTTTGAATTGAATTTAAGTCTAAAAATTAAACATGAATTCTTATTGGAATTTTTTTGATGAATTAAAGCTTTCGTTGCTGAAAGTAGGGTAGGACAGAGCCCACGATTAAATATGTAGGGAAATGCAGATACATAAGATATAAATATATAAGTAAAAATATGTAAAAGCACCGTCGCTCTCTTATATAGCTGCGACCATGGTTAACTAGCCAGGGACTGGTGCCTCAAGAGGTTGGGCTCCCATAGACTTATGGTTTGAATTTCAATCTGAGTACGATTGGGCTTCTTATAGGTTGTGGCACCATAAGCGATGCTCACATCCCTAATGATTTCTTTGCTTACAATTTCTGGAGGCCTCAGGGTACGTGGTTTTAATCTCTTGTTCCTTTCACACCATATGTGTTAGGAGAGTGAGGCTAACAACAACAAATGTAAGCCCCAATAGCTAGCTTTGTGAGTGAGTTTTTGAATTGTTTCCATAATATCCTCTATCCTAATGTCTACTGAGGGAGAGGGGGTTCTGACCTCTGAGTGCCCATATAGCATTGTTGAGACAACTAGTGAAACCTAGTAGGAGATGTCTGAAGTATTGGCTGTTAAAGTAAATATGTTGCACTGTCTCCTCCTCCAACCTATATAGGGGGCAGGTAGTTTGTAGTTGGATTCCCTAACTCTGGAGCCTGATGAGGGTGTTAAGGCTTTTAACTTTAATTCTCCATAAAAACATGGAGAATTTAGGGGGTATTTTGGACCATAGCCAGAGTTCAAATCTTGTATGATACCTTTATTCTAATGGTCAAATAATGAAATATTTAAATTTTGATTTGTTGTATTTTAAGATTTATTATTTATTATGCATTTCATCTTCTAAACATTTATAAATTAGTACTGAACACTACTTTGTGATCCTGATAAACATAGGAAGATATTGGAGGTACAAATGATGCAGGGAGGGTGAGAGCTTAAGGATGTTGTAGGGGATGGACTAGATTATTGAGGGAAAACAAGAAAGATATAAGGCATCACTCTTTTCTGTACAGCAGAAATAGAGTCCTGGAGACACCAAAATACACTTCTTCAATATCACTCTTAACTTAAGAGTCTTAAGATCATAACTTCATAATTTTCATTAAAAAATGATTCTTTAGATTAGGTATAAATCATTTAAGAATGTAAACATCACAATTTTTTGAAAATTTATGGTTCACATCTCTAGTTGATATAATTTTTTCCCTCGAAGAGATCGAGTTATGTACATCAAAAAAAAATCGCTCATACTTCTCATGTTATATGTTTTTCTTAAGTTTTGTCTGCCTATTTTTAACATTTTTCAGTGCTCACCTGGAATGGAATCTTGATGGTCTGCTGGATAAAATTTGGGAGTATCTTAACCTTACACGCATATACACTAAACCTAAAGGATTGAATCCTGATTACGAAGACCCTGTGATTCTCTCCTCCAGGAGGAAAACAGTAGAAGATTTTTGCTGTAGAATCCACAAAGACATGCTAAAGCAGTTCAAATAGTGAGAACTCCTTACACCACTCCAGATTTTCTGATTTAATTTCAGTTTATCACTGTATTATTAATTTATAGTTTTCTAATTTTATTAACTTCTGTCATTAAAATTATCAGTGCCTTAGTCTGGGGTTCAAGCGCAAAGCACAAGCCACAAAGGGTTGGCAAGGTCACTTATTTGTCAAACCATTCTGTTTATTTAGTTTACTGTGTTATATTTCTCACTCTTTTTTGCTTCAGGAACATGAGCTTGAGGATGAAGACGTGGTTCAGATTATAAAGAAAGTTTAGTTATATGTCGTAAATTATTTACACCTTTTTTGACATCAGTGAAAATTTGTTCCATCTTAGATAAAAGGTATGCTTTTGTTCTACGTGGTTTCCCCTGCTTGCCTATTTATATTTTATAGCCTAAATAGTTAATCCTTTTTGCGAACTTAGTGAATTTAGTCATGTTGATTGACTATTTGCTGTAAACTTGTATTTGCATGGCTGAATGAACTGGGTAAAAAACTCGGCTCAGTGTACCGAACATCGATATTTAAAATTTGTTTTCTGAGTTCTGCCTTCTCATGTTCCACAATCTAATTAGATATTGTTTTACTTGATGTTTCCGTCATTCTTTTTATTCATGGGCGTGTGTGTTGACTTTATTGCCTTATTTTTTAATTCAGGAAAATCCCACAATGATTGAATGGTTTTAAAGTTTTAATTGATGTGCATACTGTCTAGTATAACTGTCAAGAAATCTAGGATCAAGTGAATTTCATTTTATTCAGTGAGAAATTTGTACAATCCAGAACAGCTCAATTATTTTTAGCTCAATTGTTTAGTTTGTAAATTTATTCGTTGAATTAAAAAAAGACGTAACTAGATTAATTATCGATTTGAATTTTGGATCACATGTTTTATTCTTACGATTTTTGATTATGTGGTGTTTTGATAAAAGATGATTTGGATTTTGGACCAGAAATCTAAATACTACTAGATTTTCTCACAACCATATCGTATCCAGTCTACACAAATCTGATAAGACGTGGTCTATAAAACACTAGTATGTGGATGGATAACACGACACATCAGGAAATTTCAAATCTGTGCTTCTTTTAATCACCTCAAATTTCAATTGATCGTAATCTTTGAGAGCCCACGAAATCAGCACTTGATCGTAATATTTTATGACCTCTCGCAGTCAGTTTTTACGATTTACGATTGCAAACCATCTCCACACGGCCACACTTTTTAGTAATTCAGTCTAGCGACTAGTTTCTCTCTTTAGATAATCTTCGCTGCCGTCGGTCGGGGTTTCCCAAACCCTACTTTATCCATAAGATCGGAAGAAGCATGGATCTTGCGGTCAAGCTCCGCTGCATAGACCTCCGTTCCTCCTCATTCTTCCCCAGTTCGTCTATCCTCGAGTCTCACAAAACCCGTCTTCGGTCATCTTTTTCAGTTCCGATTGGTGTGACCTCTTCTAATCGTAAAACGAGCGAAGCAAATGCTAAATCAGGTCTCAAGGCTAAAATTCCGGCGGTCGCAATCGATAACGCTGAAGTTGAACAGGAGAATTCCCTTGATATTGAAAGTCTGTTCAGTAGTAATGACACGGATTTATCGAAGAAGAAGAGAGGCAATAAGAAGACTGGAGATGGCGCTTCCAACGTTTCGTCGGGGATTCGATTGGAAAACATAAGTAAGAGCTTTAAGGGAGTGACGGTACTCAAGGACATCAGTTGGGAGGTGAAAAAAAGTGAGAAAGTGGGGTTAGTTGGCGTGAATGGCGCAGGGAAAACCACGCAGATGAGGATTATCGCCGACTTGGATGAGCCGGATTCCGGAAACGTCTTGAAGGCGAGGGAGAATATGAAAATTGCTTTTTTGAGCCAGGAGTTTGAGGTTAGTCAGAGTCGTACGGTCAAGGAGGAATTTCAGAGCGCGTTTAAGGAAGAGATGGATGTTGCAGAAAGGCTTGAGAAGGTGCAGAAGGCACTTGAGAGTTCCGTTGAGGATCTGGGGCTTATGGGGAGGTTGTTGGATGAGCTCGACTTGCTACAGAGAAGAGCGCGAGATGTTGATCTTAATGTGGTTGATGTAAAGATCAATAAGTTGATGCCCGAGCTTGGTTTCACACCAGAGGATTCCGAACAGTTAGTGGCATCTTTTAGTGGAGGGTGGCAGATGAGGATGTGTCTTGGGAAGATTCTGCTTCAGGTATTTTAAATATACTAACTAATTCTTTACTTATTTGAATTTTGTTTACAGCATTAAAACAAATATATTCTTTGCCTGCAGGAACCTGATTTACTGCTGCTCGATGAACCAACAAATCATCTTGATCTTGACACAATCGAATGGCTTGAAGGTTATCTTAACAAGCAAGATGTTCCAATGGTTATCATCTCCCACGATAGAGCTTTTCTGGATCAACTATGCACCAAAATTGTGGAAACTGACATGGGAGTATCAAGGACATTCATGGGTAACTATTCTGATTATATTTTAGCAAAAGCAACATGGATAGAAGCTCAATTGACAGCATGGGAGAAACAGCAAAAGGAAATTGATCACACGAAAGATTTGATAAGCAGACTTGGTGCTGGAGCTAATTCTGGGCGTGCATCCAGTGAAGAAAAGGTAGGTTTAATATGTTTGAAAATATAGAAATATATATCTCCTGTGATTTCTATCATACTTCGTAAATAAAGGGGGTTTACTTTTTAGCACATAAATAGGGTCTTTTATAAAATAAATAGTATGTAGTCAAGCACATATAAGAAGAAAAACAAACCACAATTTTCCCTGAAAATTGGTGGGGCAGTGGGTCTGAACAGAAACCGGATGGTCGGGGTGGAAAGTCTGCCCCATATCTGGATCTGAATTATTGAGTCTGGGGCAGATCATAACCCATTTTCTCACCCTTATGTATAGCATTGAATATCAATCTGTGATTGTCAATTTTAAATAGTTAAGTGAATTTTGATCATGTATCTTTAGTTATGCAAATCAAGCTTTTACATGTGTTTAGGCGTTCATGTGCATGACTGCATGAACGCCTAGGGAGCATTGCAAAGGAAGCATGCAATCAAGAACATTAACGAAGTCTTTTCAAATATCCATCTTCATAGATGGGCTCCACTCATGTCTCACTGTCTCATAATAATATTTCATGAAAGGAAAAGATTAATTATTGTCAGTCAATCATAAATTCTATTAACCTTGATATGGATTGCTAATTTCTTCAGTTAGTTCTGGACTTTAATATTTATACTGTTTCTATTTAATATTTATTTTAAATGGAATAAATGTTTCTATTGATCTTAACAGAAATTAGAAAAACTTAAAGAAGATGGTCAAGTGGAAAAACCTTTTGAAAGGAAACAATTAAAAATCAGATTCCCTGAGCGAGGGAGAAGTGGAAGATCGGTAGCTGTGATAAAGAATCTAGAATTTGGATATGGTGATCAAGTGAGTTCAAAATGTTATATTTATTGCCTAGAGGTCAAATGTTATATAGTGTGTTTTATGACATTATTTACCATCTGTGGCAGATTTTGTTCAACAAGGCAAATTTTTTAGTTGAAAGAGGTGAAAAAATTGCCATTATTGGTCCAAATGGATGCGGAAAAAGCACACTGCTTAAACTAATTATGGGTTCTGAGAAACCTAGACAGGGAGAAGTTATACTTGGTGAACATAACGTTTTGCCAAACTATTTTGAGCAGAATCAGGTATTTTATACTTGTGATGTTAATTCTTTAAAGAAACACCACTGTTTCTTCATTTCAACAAACAAACTGAATATATTTGTCCGATATAATTATTGTTTTGAATAGTCAGATGATATTTTTTTATATCTAATCAGGCAGAAGCACTTGGTTTGGATAAAACAGTGCTTGAGACAGTGGAAGAAGTTGCAGAGGATTGGAGAATTGATGATATAAAGGGACTTCTTGGACGTTGCAATTTCAAAGCAGATATGTTGGACAGAAAAGTTGCCCTCTTAAGTGGAGGGGAGAAAGTAAGTAATCAGTCCCTAAATAAAACGTTTTTACTTCTTTAATTGGTTATATGTTTTGTTCGAGAATTGAAGATAGAAAAAGATTACTGCAAAATAAAATAAATAATCTGATTCTTTGTTATTCTTGTGTTATTTTTGCAAAATTCTTAATCTCAAGTCTTGCTAAAAATTTCTAGTTTTTACTTCACTTTCTTTCTTTATAAGGTTTCTGTTTATTTTGCAAATCATGATCTGTAGTTTAGTTTTGAAGGGTTCTATATACTGTTATTATTTTTTATTCGGATTCAATTCATTTACAAAATATTCTAGCTACAGAATTGTTATAGATATCAGTGTTTGTTAATTTAATGAGATCTATGTTTCGAACTTGATATGGAAAAATCTATGTACAATCTACAATGAACATACGAACCTTCTTAAATTAAACAAATAGAAGTAATCTCACTATTAATTTTTCCTTCCCTTTCGCAGGCACGACTTGCATTTTGCAAGTTTATGGTGAAACCTTCTACTTTGCTAGTTTTAGATGAGCCAACTAACCATTTGGACATACCTTCTAAAGAGATGTTGGAGGTATGAATTATCTTTTTATTTTCTATTATTATTATTATTATGTCAACTTACATTACATCATTAATTCTAATGCTGCCTTGCTTTTGGGATTGTTTACTTCCAACAGGAAGCCATTTCAGAGTACAAGGGTACTGTCATTGCTGTTTCTCATGATAGGTACTTTATAAGGCAAATAGTCAATAGAGTGGTGGAAATGAAAAATGACACCCTTCATGATTATGCTGGGGATTACAATGTAAGCCATGCAAAACACTTGGAATGCCTGTGCTTTAACTAGACTACTAGTATATTAATACCTACCTGATTACATGTTTACATGTGCAGTATTATCTGGAGAAAAACATTGAAGCCAGAGAAAGACAACTTGAACGAGAAGCTGAAATCCAGGAGAAAGGGCCCAAAGTGAAAGCCAAATCAAAGATGTCAAAGGTAAAATCAATCTCCAAATACTCATTTTCTACTCACTGCCTCATTGCTTGAAACTTATTGATTGATTAGCTCCACTGTTTTTTGCATTAAAATTCTACCCAGGAAGAGAAAAAGGCAAGGAAGAAACAGAAAATGTTGTCGTTCCAGCAGTCAAAGGCCAAATCCAAAGGATTGAAGAATGCAAAGCGCTGGAACTGATGTGTCCAGTGTGCACTGTGCATGACTTCTAATTATGCATATTCACGTTTAAGAATGGAAAAATAGCAGGTGGATATGGTGTAGCATTTGGTATCATACATTGTAAATATTTTTTACAACCCAGCAGGCTGTTTTTTAATTTAATGCCTTCTGTTTAATTAAATAGTATGATATCTCAAACAGAGATCTGTGGACTGTGAACTGTGGACGTGTGATAGAGCCGCGGTTTATAATTTATATGGATTGAGAAAAAAAAAACAAGAAAGAAACATGTCTGCCACCAGCCATGACGACATTCAGATAATTCAACGCCATGGATTTCCCCTTTTTATTCTTCTTAAAGCATTAAACCCATTTGTCAAATTAGACAGTCAATAATATTCCCACCGACTATCTCCTTAGTTGGGTTGTTCTTGTGGATATCTATCTAAAACCAATCTTCGATGGTTTTCTGGGAAGAGCACTTTAGCGATGAAACAATGGGGACGTTCTTCCCGATTGTTGTGTACTGGATTTACGCCGGAGTGTATCACCTCCTGCCCTCGCTGAAGAAATTCAGGTTGCACACCTTAGAGGAGAAGAAGCAAAATAACGTCGTTGAGTTACCTGAGGTCATTAGAGGTGTTCTCGTTCAACAGACCTTTCAGGTCATCGTCGCCCAGTTATTATTCTTTGTAAGTAATTTCTAGATTTCTTTACAATCATGAATCATCCATTCACCCCACTCACAAATCACAATTCCTCCCACAACAGTTCATCGATTTTAAGCAATATCTTTAATTTTAAATTACGGTGTGTCAAGTATTAATTCCAATATCTTCATAGTTATTATATGGATAGTGATGATACCCTCGATCCATGGTCCAACAGAAATATCAACGTCCGTCGAGAGAGTACTGATGATACTCTCGACATGCTAGAAAACATTCCCAGGTCCGTTCGACCTAATCCCGACCTGAGAAGAGAGAGAGAGATTAAACTCTACTTCAAGTCTATCCGTGACTATACATCATCAGATTGTTAAAATATAATTATTTTAATTGGGTCAGTTTCACACGAATCGTGTTTGTGAGAACTGTATGTACTCTTAATCTTGAAGTTTATTTTTTTTTTTAATTCCATGTCATCAAATGGTTCGCATAAGGTTTTCACAAAGACGGTTAACATGTGAATCATCATTGATAGTGTGTGGGCTCGCGTTAGGGTGTTCACACACAACTCTCTAGCATTGTTCTCACTAATAATCGACCTCCTCCCCTGTTGTATTAAGAGAGGTATTTATAAAACATTTCCCTAGGCCTCTTGGGCCAATAGTCGTGTTCGGCCCGGGCCCTGGTACTAACAGTCGTCTATTTTAATTTTTTATCTTATATTTAATATCTTATGAGAAGTGTACTCTATGATTTATGTTAAGTATTGCTTAAAATTCAGTTAACAAAAAAGAGCGGGTCAATGAGCACTATCCAACCGGCCATGAAAATCCAACTCCTTCAATTTGGCTGCGCAATGTTGATAATGGATTCATGGCAATACCTTACCCACAGATACATGCACCACAACCATTTCCTCTACCGGCACATTCACTCACAACATCACAGACTCATCGTCCCATGCGCTTTTGGTGCTCTCTACAACCATCCATTGGAAGGACTTCTTCTTGACACAGTAGGTGGATGTATCTCATTCCTGGTCACAGGCATGACACCAAGAACAGCGGTTTTCTTCTTCTGTTTCGCCACAATGAAGACAGTGGATGATCATTGTGGATTACTTGTATCTTGGAATCCCCTCCAGTTCTTCTTTGAGAACAACACGGCATACCATGATATCCATCATCAACTTCATGGTCTCAAGTTTAATTATTCGCAGCCATTTTTCTCCATTTGGGACAGAATTCTGGGTACTTACATGCCTTTTGATTTGGTTGAGAGGCCAGATGGTCAGGGATATGAAGCAAGATCCAAAAAATTACAGAAGAATCATCACTAACTATACGACTCCTACACTCCTACCATCGATTTGAGTTTCCTTCTTCCTCCCCTTTAATTTTTCTTCAAGCTAAATTAAAGATTGAGATTGAGAATTAAATAATATTGTGTTGTTTTAATTTTTTTTAGCTATCTAAAGCTTGTTTATTTAATTGTAATCAATGTATATTGAATGCGTCGTCGTGTGTCATTAAATCGTGTTCATTAATATTTAATTTAATAACTAAAATAATATATTGTACAAGTTACTAAGACATGTACGACGTAAAATAATATACTACAAAAGACACTAACACATGTACGAACGACGCAAAGTCGATATAATGGACATAATTAATTTGACATATTTTGATGCATTTTGACCTCGACACATCTGATAATTACTCAATTCAAACCACTTCTTAGTCCTGACTTTGGTCTAGTATTTTAAAATCGCTTTTATAACATATTAGTGGCTTTTCGATTTGGATAAGAATCTTTGATGATTGAGGTTGTGAATGAAAATCGTGATAAATATATACCCAAAAAAATATACACCACGTGGCAGTAAGCCCCGCTGAACCTGACCCCATATAAAGGCATGCCCGAAGGTTACAATTAACACAAATTGTAATAAAAACAAAGACAACTCACACACTCCCAAAAAAACTCATCTGTCTAGTCTCAAGTTTTCACATACCCCTCCCTCTCATTTCGGTTTCAGAAACCCTTCAAAAAGGTTAAAAGATATGCTTCCGTCCGTCATGTGCTTGTGTCCACCAGAGGGCTCGACACTCCCACGCGACCATAGTCCATTGAAGACATCCTCCTTCCCCTCCTCCCCGAAAGAAGGCAAGGGTCGAAATCGTCAACAATATTCAACTAAGTCGACTAGTCAGACGTGGGGCAAACGTAGGATAGCTACCGCCACCCGTCCACCCCAAAAGAATTCCGTTCCTAAGGAACGGACCCCAACCCGACTCCTCGACCCCTCCTCAGGTATCTTACCATACCCAATTTGGAATCCGGACCTACAATTAAGTAATACCCATTGGAGAGTTATTTTGGGTACCCCCTCCATCCCATACAACAACTAACATGTTCTCCATAGTTGAGCTTCTAAATTTAAATTTAGATCTATCATAGACAATACGTATATCCACAACTATACGTCGTGCCAGCTCTAGTGTCGGTAAAGATCTGCTCTCATGCTTTCTCCGATTACGCTCACCCCAAATTGCACATGTGGTTGACCCAAGTATAGTCCAACACATGCCCCATGCAGGTGATCGTCGTGTTCTCGTGTCTGCCCAGTCCATATATGATTCGATCTCTACATTTGTCGGTGTCAAGAAATTCCCTATATGCCTACGGATCTGCCTCCATACATCTCTGGAATAACCGCATCTGAAATATATATGGTCGAAACTCTCCGGCTCTATTGTGCACAACCAACACTGTTTAGGTTGAGAGTACACCCACCCAATCAGCTTGTCCTGCGTCGTGATCCTCCGAAGGCTGGCTCTCCACATTGTCATAACATACTTGTTGACGTCTGATGCCCATATCCCTGCTGCTCTGTCTTCCCTTGGTCTCCTCTCTATGATCGCGTTCCACGCGTTTCGAAATGTTAAGCTTGTGTCACTCCCTGTCCATGTGCATATGTAATCCTCCCCACAAGTCATGCCCCTACTTATCTTCTGTCTTTTGTCCACAATCTCTAACCATGCTGGTGAATCAACTTCATTGCGTCTCTGGATGTTTGCAAGTGCTATTCCTCTGACATACCTCTCGCGCATCCATCTGACCCAAATAGAATCCTCTGCATTCCATATCCTCCACACTCTCTTCATTACTGATGTCGTAATTGTGTCCTCGAATCGTCTAAAACCAATTCCATCCTCAACCTTTGGTAACGTCATTTGGTCCCAACTGACCTCCTTCTTCCCATCCCATAAGAATTTATATGTCAGGCTCTGCAACAATCCCAACACCTCACTCGGTAACCTGCAAGTCAAACACCAAAACATAAACCGACTATGCCCCAATGAAATAATTGTAGTCTCCCTGCATGTGACAGATCGAAGGCGGGCCTTCCATCTTGCCACCATGGAAGTGACCACCTCTACCAATCTACAACAATCCTTCGGCCTGAGGATTGTTGGACTTAGTGGGAGACAAAGGTATCTCGTGGGGAATTGTCCTATCGACATTCCCAGTATCCCTGTCAGTTGCGAAATCTAGGGGTCCCATGTGAAAAGAACACTTCGCTCTTCACCCTGTTCAATTTTAGTCTTGTACATGTAGCAAACACATCAAATACATTCATCACAAATAAAAGCGACTTCCTTTTGGTTTTTACAGAAGACCATTAGGTCGTCAGCATAAACGAGGTGACACACATAGTGCTCCTTGGATCACGTATCTCTGAATTTCCTTTCTATCTATACTCTCCTCGATGGCTTTCGAGAAATTTTCCATGAGTAGAGTGAAGAGATAGGGGGGTAGTGGATCCCCTTGTCTCAGCCCTTTACCACTACGGAAGACTCTCGTGGGGGCTCCGTCAACTAAAATTGAAAAAGATGCCGACTTTACCATTCCCATTACTAGTTTAACCCACTCCCCACTGGATCCAAAGTCCTTTAGTGTATCCCTTAGTGCCCTCCAAGCCACTGTATCATAGGTCTTTGAAATGTTAACCTTGATGCATGCTCGGGTTGCCGAGGCGGCCTGTACAAATCTAGTTACCATCTCAGTCGCTAAAGCATAATTATCCCTTATCAGACTTCCTTTCAAAAAGACAGTCTGGTTGGGGCAATTATTCTCTGTACCACCGACAACAATCTTGTTGTGATGATTTTCGATAATACCTTGTAGGTGGTGTTGACACACGATATCGGTCTGAAATCTGTCAGATCCGATGCATTTTCCTTCTTTGGTATCAACGTCACAAAGGTGTGGTTGACCTCCAATAGAAGGTTTTCCCCCGCAAAGATGGATTGAATGACATGCATAAAATCTGAAGCTATGACTTCCCATGATTCCTGAAAGAACTTAGCGTTCAAACCATCCGGTCCCGGACTTTTGTTCGGGTTCAAGTGGAATACTGTATCTTTTATCTCTTGGTACTCTGACATTCTCATAAGATCCAGATTCTCTTCCGACGTGACCTGTCTCTTGAAAGCTCTCCTCGGTCTAATCATACCGTCCCCTCTGTCCCTGAATAGTTCAGAGAAATATGCCACACATTTCTCCTCATTATCTATCCTTGAAACCATCATTTTTCCATCCCTTCCTATGAGTTTATAGAGCGAATTATGCGATTATCTTTCCCTAGTCATAGCCGCAAAGAATTTCGTGTTTTTATCCTCCAGCTTTAACCATTGCACTCTACTACGTTGTCTCATATCCTCCTCATCCGTTTTAAACAAGCCTCTTAGTCTGTCCTGACATTCCCGTATTCGTACCTGGATTCCCTCATTTCGGGGGCTCTAAACATTTGGTAGAATTAGGAGATGGAGGAAGGAGGTGCCGGAGTGCTGCGTGCTCTGCAGTAGTGAGTGAGGAAGAGATTCCTTATCACTTATTTTTCGAATGTTCTTATGCGGTTGGAAGAGACTTTCGGTGTGGATAAGTTTAAAACAGTCTATCGATTGCGGTTGGAAGATTAATGCTTGGCAACATGAAGTTGCGGAGCGGTGCAGGCTAGCCGGTGAGCAACGCAGCTCTGGTTGTGAAGAGGTAAAGAGATCAGCAACCTTGTTGAAAATAGCCAGAAATCCAATTTTATCTAAATCTGTCAATTTTTATCTATCTCTATCTCTTTGTTTTAAATTACTGTAAACTTGGTTATAATATTAGATTTTATTTCTGGTGTGCCATCCTTATATACCTGAATTGTGTCGACTTAATTTACACCTTTCGTCGCATATCTTAAGATTGGTATAATGTCACTCACGAACAACATCGTCTTACACAGATCTCGATGTCAAATCCAACCTTACTGCCAACACCATATCGCACACTAGTACATATTATCTTTATGTCTGAACATCTCATTAAATAATTTGACTATTATCCACTGTAAATGATGATTTGATAAACTCTTTGTACGTCGATGTTTTTCCTGACAGGTACTCTCACTTTTTGTACGACAAGTCACCTATAACGTAGACTTAGGCAGTGCACATTTAATACAGAACGAAGAAATAAAATTTTAAACTTAATCATACAAAAACATATTCAGGCAGAATAATGAATATAAAGGGTATATATTGAACTACCGATATACGATCAGGATTAAATTGACATATTTTATCGCATTATAACTCGACGCATTCACCTGAAAATTGAAATACGCCTTATAATATTATTTACCTTTATAATAAATAAATATTTACATTGTTGTACGTCAAAAACATTCACAGCACACGATTGATATTTAATAATTTCAATTATATTACGCACTTAAAATTAATTTACGTAGACATCCAAAAAAATCTTAAACATCCAATGGTGGATATCAAAACACATTAAGTGTGTCCTGAATTTGCTTCAAAAAAAAAAAAAAAAAAAAAAGGTGTGCCCTAAATAAATAATTTATCACAATAATTGTGTAAAAATGTACCCGTTATAAAAAAAAAAATTACTGAATAAAGCGGTCGCATTTGACCTCACCCAACAAGACCACACTTAACTGTATCCCATTTTAATAAATCAAAGTATTTTCTTCTAAAATCTCGAGTCTCTCACACACGAAACCCTAAATCTCTCTTCTCCGATTCACCCCGTCTTCTTTGATCTAAATCGGAAGACTGCGTTTCTATATTCTATGGATATTGATACTCCCAACTTGGGGCTTGATGAAAAGACTATAAATAAGTTTTCAAAAGATGCTGGGCGATTGTTTTTCAATGAGTACGGACTCATCCATCATCAAATCAGTTCTTACAATGATTTCATCAATACCGGGATACAGAACTTGTTTGATTCGCTTGGAGAAGTCACAGTCGAACCAGGATATGAAAGGAAAGCAGAAATAGGTTGGAGATATGCAAAAATAACTTATGGCAGGGTGAAAGTAGAACCTCCTACAATGTGGACCGAAAGGAAGGGGGATTATGATGAAGAATGTCTTAAGCTTTTTCCCAGGCATGCACGACTGCAACACATGAGCTATTCTTCTCAGATGAAAGTTGAAGTGACCGTACAGGTGCAGACAATGTTACTGCTCATTTTATTTTATATTTCATGAATAGTTTCTGTGGCATTTAATTTAAGTTTAGAAAAATCACATATTTTCTGGTGTCTCTAACTCTCTATTCAATTCAAATATCTCAAATTTCTGTGATTATTATGTTTGCATTTCTATTTTTATTTATGATGCATTGAAACAAATTTGAGGTTTATTTTTCTTAAAATCTAGGTTTATACCAAAGATAAAGAGGCTTCCAGTAGTACCAAGTTCAAGACTGGAAAAGGGTATCAAGGTGTCGTCACAAAAGTCTTGAGTGAAGATACACATGAAGTTATAATGGGAAGGATACCAGTAATGGTAAAATCGAACTTATGCTGGCTTAATATACTTGACAAAACTGATTGTCATTTTGACTATGGAGGTTACTTTGTCATTAAAGGAGCAGAGAAGGTAAATCCTGTTGACAGTCTGGCTTATTTTATTTTATGTTTTGATCTTCCACAATTTATCCATTTCTAACACTTCTTTAAAAATATTTTCATTTTGACAATGACCCACTTCATTGTTGCGAAATTACCCTTTGGATATATTTTTTGGATTTTAAGGCGACACTTAGTTTTTTCCTGTCCGAAATCTGAATACCAAAAACCTAGTTTAAGCATGAATTTTATGTGACACAATAATTCATCGCAAAAGAG
Organism: Zostera marina; assembly: GCA_001185155.1. Lineage (NCBI taxonomy): Eukaryota > Viridiplantae > Streptophyta > Magnoliopsida > Alismatales > Zosteraceae > Zostera > Zostera marina. The sequence goes on along the minus strand of LFYR01000861.1, from coordinate 65,898 downwards.
GAAAGTGGAGGATTTTTTAGCTGGATATTCAAGTAAAAAGCCTTTAAGACTTATTGGATATCCATTTTAGAATGCACTTGATGATAGATTAGTAAATTGATAGAAGTGATCGAGTCACATTAAGATGGTGTTCTGTGATTTCCTAAATAAGATGGTGTTCTTTGTTATTTTGCCAAATAAGGTAACGTGATTTGTCATTTGCTAATAAGATTAGTACTTGGAATTTTGACCAAGGGTAAAATTGCCGGTAGACGATAGTACTGTGCTGATATGGAATATAATCACCGGAGAGTCTGGAGTGAGAATGGTAGATAGGGATGTAGAGTGGAGTAGTGGACAAGAACAGGAAAACTCGGCTGAAGATTGATGCTAGCAGGGTTAAACGTTGAAGATGGGCTGGATGGAGTCATGAGGAGAATAAGGGAAAAAGGAAACCGTTAAACATAAATAGTAATACAATTGTAATAGGTTAGAATTTCAGTTGGTCACCAACGATTATTACTACTAGAGGGCATAAAAACATGCTGTTAACTATTTTTCCTTCTTTCTTTACAGTAACTTTGAAAACTCTAATTTTAACAATAAATAATGATCATAAATTTGGGGTCCATATTTTCATCTATGCCTATAAATTTGTTGTAGGTCTTTATTGCACAAGAAAAATTATGTTCAACAAGACTTTGGGTTTCTAATAATCCTAGTTGGAAAGTTGCATATTGGTCTCGGTTAAAGCGTCAAAGGGTATTTGTTATGATTGAAGATCATTTATCATTTGACGGTCATGTTGGTTCTCCCAATCTCAGTGTCAATTTCTTATATACAAGCATTCCAATTTGGGTCCTATTTTTTGCACTTGGTGCATCATCCGATAAAGAGATTTTTGATTTTATAGAATTTCAAGAATTTGATGCTGATGCTAATGTACTCAACACATTATTAGCTTCAATCAGCAATGCTGAAGAAGTGTGTGAGGGTTTCCGGCAAGAAGGGAAAGCACTTGAATATATCGACAAAGCGATTAAAGGGACAAAGTTCCCACCGAGTGAGGATGTTGACGAATGCATTTCAACATACCTGTTTTCTACAATCAATGGGCTTAAGGAGAAGGCATGCTTCCTTGGTTACATGGTCAATACCCTCTTGCTTGCTCATTCTGGAAAGAGAAAATGTGATAACAAAGATGATATTAGAAACAAAAGGTTCGATTTAGCTGGTGAATTGCTTGCACGTGAATTAAGAATGCATATTAGACATGCAGAGAGGCGAATGGTAAGGGCAATGCAAAGAGACCTACATGGAGATAATGATCTGAAATTAATTGAGCGTTATATGGATGCCTCAATTATTACCAATGGCTTGATTAAAGCTTTCTCAACGGGAGTATGGACTCATCCATTAAAAATAACAGAGAAATGCTCCGGTGTTGTAGCAACTCTTAGAAGAACCAATCCACTTCAAATGATTTCCGATCTTAGAAAAACAAGGCAGCAGGTTGCCTATGCAGGAAAGTCAGGAGATGCACGATATCCGTAAGTTTTAGATTCTTTTTTTAATAGATATTGTAAAATTTGTATTTTTATAATTTATATTTGATTAATTGCTTATTTTAGATGATATTTTTATCTTTAATGCGTGGTTTGTGCCAGCCTTGCCCGCAGTGCACCTGTTAGTTGTTATCAAGTATATATAGGGATTAGGGAGGTGTAGATTTCTAGGAAAGTGATTAAATAAAAATCGGTATCATCTTTAATTTGATGTAGTTTTTAATTAAATAATTGGGAACCTTTGTAAGAAGAATCACTAAGCATGTATATATTAGATAATTTACTAGGAAAGTGATTAAATTAGAGCACGTGTTATCTTCAATTTGATTTAACTTATTTTAATTGAACAGGTTATGGAAACAAACCTTTGTGAGAACTGAGAAGAATCACTAAGATTTTGTTATCATAACTGGAAATGAACTAAAATATAAATATTTTAATTTTTAAGACCTTCCAAGCTCCAATAGTAGATGAAGCCTTCTTCTTAATAATTAATATATTAGCACCCTTATTTTGTATTGTGTTCTTTTCAAATTTAATTTCACATTCTCATTACAATAGCGTCCTTATTTTGCATTGATTTGCCAAAATTTAAGTGTAATCATTTAGCCATATTTTACTGTACGCAGCAATCCTTCATATTGGGGAAAGTTATGTTTTCTTTCTACTCCAGATGGGGAAAATTGTGGACTGGTGAAAAATTTGGCTGTCACATGTCTTATCAGCTCTGTTCTAACGGAGCCAATCAATTCGCTAAGTCAACTCAAATTTGGTGATAAGGCCACGGGTGGCTCATCTAAGGGTTCATCAGGCTCAAATAAATCCATTTTGGAAAATTTAATGGCTTGTGGAATGCAGATCTTAGGGAAAATTCCTCTGTTCTCTCTAAGTGGAATGACTAAAATATTCTTAAATGGTGACTGGATTGGAGTTTGCCAAGATTCCAGGTCATTTGTTAAAAATCTAAGAGGCAGGCGCCGTGAAAGTTTATTACATCCTCAGGTATGTGGCACTTCCCAATCATTATGAATCTATGTAAAATATTTTGGGTTCAAATACGGAAGATGCTTTATTTTCTCCACTTGTAAATAACGACAGTTTTTTTTTACAAATCACTACTCAAAACATTCTTAATTCAGAGAAAATCAAAATCTCGGAGTGTATATTATATTGTTATAGTAAGTTACAACATGATCTGGTGATTATATATGAAAAAGTAATGGAGTGTTGTCATTTGTAGAAAATTTTAAACAAGTGGAGATGTGGCGAAGAAGATCAAAATCTGATTCTTCATTACACCCGAGTCATTAACCAACAGAAAAGTAAAAATATTTATAAATTATAAATAATTATAATAAAATTAATTAAAATCATTAATAAAATTAACCAAGTGTTTTTTTAGTTTTTACAGAAAGTGTTTTCATTAATCTGATAAATATTTTTTCAGTGATTCATTCTAATGCCTTACCTATTGATATTATTTTTGGGAGTCCAGATGGTCATCGTAATCTTGTAAAATAACAAAACTGTCAGTTGTCACTAAAAAGAAGTCAGGAACAGATAAAAATAGTTTTTTTGTATTTTTTTTGGTTTCATTACATTTTGTCCTATAATTTGGTGAAAATACTCAGAATAGAAAGAAAACACTTAAAACCTACATTGATATTCGAGGGTTTTAGTGTTTATTCTGGTAATCTTTTTTTTGCAGGTGGAAATCAAAATGGATAAGCATGTCAGGGAGGTTCGTATATTTAGTGATAGCGGTAGACTTATGCGGCCTCTTTTAATTGTTGAAAACTTGAAGAATGTTAAGCCACGTGAAACATACACATTCCAGAAACTATTGGATGAAGAATTGATTGAACTTATTGGTGCTGAAGAAGAGGAAGACTGCACTATTGCATGGAATGCAAGGTACCTTATCAACGATGCTAAAAAAGGGAACTCTAAGTACACACACTGTGAGCTTGACCAATCATTTGTGTTGGGTTTAAGTTGTTCACTTATCCCTTTTGTGAACCACAATCTTGCTAAGAGGATACTCTTTCAATCCGAAAAGCAATCTCAGCAAGCTATTGGGTTTTCAACAACAAATTCGTATGTTAGAACTGACACACTTTCGCATCAGATGTATTACCCCCAAATGCCACTCTTCAGAACAATGGTAATGGATTGCCTTAGTAAAAACCAGTATACCCTGGATAGGCCTGAATTTTTCAATGGTCAGAATGCTATTGTGGCTGTCAATGTTCATCAGGGTTATAATCAAGAGGATTCGTTGATTATGAACTTAACCTCCTTAGAGCGTGGTATGTTTCGAACAGAGCATTTGAAGAGCTATAAGTCTGAGGTTGACAACAAAGAGCTCATGTCAACGAGTAAACGTCCAAATTCAAAGGACATGGTGCATTTTGGTAAAATGGAAAGTAAAGTTGGACGTATTGATTCTCTGGATGAGGATGGATTTCCATTCATTGCTGCAAGTATTCAAACTGGTGATGTAGTTATTGGTAAAGTTGCAGATTCAGGAGATGATCACTGTGTCAAATTAAAACACACAGAAGGAGGAATGGTTCAAAAAGTTGTTCTTTCTTCAAATGATGAAGGCAAAAACTTTGCAGCTGTTACACTAAGACAGGTTCATTATTTGACATAATTTCTAAATATTTCTAGTTGACTCCTCTTTATATCGATATTGAATTTGAAGTATTCAGTTAAAAATTTAAAGACCACAAATCTTCCTATCGTATTAGAATAAGATTGAATTTTAGCCCAATTCTCTAACATCATCGGATAAGTATTATTTTGGCAGCTTCGTTTTTTATTTAAATTTTAAAAGTATTCTTAATTATCAATTTATATTTACAGGTTCGTTCACCCTGTATTGGGGATAAATTTTCCAGCATGCATGGCCAGAAAGGAGTAATTGGTTTCCTAGAATCACAGGAGAACTTTCCATTCACTCAACAAGGTATCGTTCCTGATATTGTGATAAATCCACATGCCTTTCCAACTCGACAAACTCCCGGACAATTGCTTGAATCTGCTTTGGGAAAAGGAATATCGATGGGCGGTAAGATGAAATATGCCACTCCTTTCACAACCCCCTCAATGGATGACATAATGGATCAGCTACATAGGTATAAAAATATTCTACTTGACCTCTCCATAAATGGTTTGATCAAGGATTTGTTTTAAGTGATAAGTATTTTCACAGGGTCGGATTCTCAAGGTGGGGAAGTGAGAAAGTATGTAGTGGACAAAATGGTGAAATGATGCGTTGTATGATCTTTATGGGTCCAGCATTTTACCAAAGGCTTATTCATATGGCTGAAGATAAAATGAAATATAGAAATACAGGTCCAGTTCATCCACTCACTCGACAACCTGTGGCAGACCGAAAAAGATTTGGAGGAATCAAATTTGGTGAAATGGAGAGAGATTGCCTTCTTGCCCACGGAGCATCTGCAAATCTTCATGAAAGACTATTCACCCTCAGTGATTTCTCTCAGATGCATTTATGTCAGACCTGCAAAAGAGTGGCAAATGTGATTCAACGTCCACTGCCTGGAGGGCAAAAAATCCGTGGCCCATTCTGCCAATTCTGCAAATCATCTGAGAAAATCGTTAAAGTTAATGTCCCATACGGTGCAAAGCTTTTGTATCAGGAGCTTTTTAGCATGGGCATATGCCTTACATTTGAAACTGAGATTTGTTAGGTTTCTCTCTGACCTTTTTGTTGTAGATCAGCTAGCTAAACAATCAGCTATTTGTTGTCTATGTATAAAATGATTGTTATTTTGTTGTCTTTACTTTTATCTACACTACTTACTGCTTAGTACCTGCCCAAATTTCCTTTCTATTTTCATTTACGAATACTGGTAAAATACTGAAATGGTATCCGTTTAAATGTTTATTATACAACATGTATATTTGTGTTATATGTATATATATTCTCAATTCTCATCTCTATTAAACACTCCGAGACCAACCTTGAAGGGAAGGGAAAGATTGATATCTAATTTTCTGTTGTAGGAAAGAAATGCAGATGTCTTTCTTCATGTACTTTCATTTCCCAGCATTCATGAGACATTGCATGCTATTGCTTCATTTTGCAGGTAAAAGTCTTGAATCTTCAATTATAATGAAACAGAATTGAATCAAAACTAAACAATTCCTGTTGCAATGCTAGAAGTTGCATGAATCTTAAATGGGCATTCAGGTACATATGTCTGACCTGTTGCAGCAAGACATGCAATGTGTTTTCATCAGTATTCATCAGATATAATAAGTAAATGCTAAATTAAGTATAACATATTAACATGCTTTAGTACAGCAATGGAACAATCTATCTTGCAATAAATTTAAGACTATGTGTCGTGTCTAATTTAATATATAAGAAGTTAAATATCATATCATTGTGAGTCTGTGACGTATCCAAGCAGCAACACGTTAAAAATAATAAAATATAGACATTAATCTGTGATTTTATTGAAACTAACCTTTCTCTGCTACAGCTATTTGTAAGGTGTCTAGGGTTATTATTCCATCAGTTAAGGGAAGCACCTCGAGCTTGACTTTGGCACTCGATTGAGGAGGTACGTGCCTAAATTGTAATAGAAGAAAAAACAATATAGAAATTAGCACATTAGTAAATAATTTTTTTAATGTTGATTACAGTAAGTTGTGCACACAAATATCATATTAATTATTTACCCTAATTTGGGCATTACCCCACATTTTAAATGAAACAAAAATTACCCTAAAGGAATAGTACTCTTCGACCAAAGATGTGTACATCCAAATTCTGGATTTGAAATGACATCAGGAGGAGCAACAACTGCACGGTCATTGAAAGATACTGAACGTAATCCACAACTAATGTTCTCTTTTTGACTCTCTGCCTTTGGCATTGAGATATTCCTTTGCATGAGGATGATATTCTCATGTTTATCCTCAGTTATCCTTTCCATGAATTCAGGAAACCCTGCAATTGGACTAACAGGAGATTCTGGTGCTGAATTTAATGAAACTACTGAAGGTGGTGCAGTAAAAGAAGCTGGTGCAAGAATGGTTAAGTTCAGATCTTCATTTGATAAATTTGTTGCCTGAAGTGTGAATGCCTGGATATAAGATTGTGGTTGAGACATTTAATTAGAACAAAAGCCAACAATATGCAACTCAATGGAAAGATGAGAAAAAAGCTGCATACTTGAAATGGGAGTTCACTCGACCCTTGTCCAGATCCAGAGGTTAGTTCAGTTACTTCTGATGCAACAGAAATCATTAAATCTCTCATGACACGAGGTTTCCAGTTCGTTGACTTCTTGAGAAAGAGTTTAGATTCTATTTAACAAAAAATTGCAACTAAAGTTAAAATGACTTTTTGTGCTTTACTTTAATCTAGGGAATTGTTCACTTATATTGTATAATTTCATACTCATATTACCTGAGAAATTGCATCTAAATGAAACTAATACTGCATACTTGTTTGCTTCACTGACATCATTTTCATTATCATTATTTGGTATTCTTAGCATGTTTGTTCCAGAAGTTTCAAGATGTGGTTGCAATGGCGAACTTTTATTAGCAATACTTTTTAGATCTCTTGCAACCATAGTTGCTGGCTTCAGAATAAAGGAATGCTCCTCACCTCTCCTACGTGAAGAGATTCAAAGAAATAAGAATGTGGTAATGGAACATGTAAAAAGTAAAAACAGAAATTTCTAAATTTTCATCAACATGTCATTATGGTTTTTTTAAATAAAGATCATATATCATTGTTCATATACATCCTGGTTTAGAGGATCGTTTTAGAATGCAATAATTGCACATTATTTTTACAGTTTTACTTAGTGTAAATGTTAGCAAAAAACCTGACCAACCTAAGAGAAAGATTTGGCAAGAAGTGATCATTCCCAGCATCAACACACGATAATGGTACGGATAATAATTGCCCACTTTTTGGTGATTCTTCAAAGACGATGCTTATGGCATCCACATATATAATAATGTTAGGTTTATCCTCCGGAAAGATATTCTGAAAATATATAATTCACAATTCTTTGTTAATAACAGTAAAGCTATTTTTAAGCATAAATTTAGTGCAGAGCATCAAACCTTTATCTGAACACAGAGAAGGTCCTCTGTGTTACATTCAGCAGAAAATGATTTTATTTCTATTGGTTGAATGATTTTCAGTTTCCTTCTCCACCTCTTACCAGGTATGTATATACCTCCCAATCCACACTGAATTGAATATCGTTCTGGTTCTAGTGTAACACCTCTAAAAGATCGAAGTCCTCTAGTTCTCGGACTAGTAATCTTCATCTTACTCTCTTCGGTAAAGAAATTATACTCTTCCAGATCAAAGGTAGTCTTAGAATCAAATGAATTAGAAAGAGGGGAGGATGGTAAAGCAGATTGGGGCACTGAAGGCAAGGAATAGCTTCTCAAATGACCAAAGGAAAAAAGCTGTGAGCTAGAAGAGGAAGATAGTGTGGATCTATGTGACGCATTTCCTCGTACATTTGACCCAACTAAAGGATGTGATGATGGATGGGGGGTAGTAGGTAAATATTGATCAAGTGGAAGGATCCAACTGAGAAGCTCCTCACATAAATCGTCATGGGGTGTGACAGTTTGGTTATTCACAGAAGAAAGATTAGCCGAAAGGTACTTTTCGAACTGAAGTACTTCAAGAACAGGATCTTTTAAATGTCCAAATCCAACATTTACTTCTAAAAGAACCTGAATCCTTCCGGAACACAAAAATGAAAATGAAAATTATAATTATAATGAATAATGAAAATAAAAAGAAACTATATGTAGCTAACAGCTATATGAATGATTATGGTTTTGAATTGTAATTCAAAAGAAAGTCGATAAATTGTTTTGTATGCACATGTCTGTTGGAAAGCATACCACTATGTCACCATTGCGCAAAGAGAAGCATTTGACAATATCTTTAGACATTCCACCAGAAGCAATATCATCAGACATTTCTCCATCAATTACTGCATTTGATGTTTTCATCGATCCAATATGATTTTTGGTAGGCACATTTCTCTTGGACCAAAGAGGTTCTTCAGATTCTGAAATTCGTACAAAAAACTCTGAATTTCTGAATCTCTTCATCAATATTTCCGTTTGGTGACGATGGTCCTCCATCCGAATTAAAGATTCAGTATCTGAAATGTCAACTTCACTATTCATTTTCTCTATAACCGGTTGTGTTCCACCAGTTTCTTTTATATTTTCAACAGACACATCTAGGTTCTCGCCATTTATGGAAGAAGTCATACCAGTTGAAATTGAAGTAATTTTTATATAATCTGTTTGTTGCTTAGTATTTTGTGCTCGATTGCCATTTTTAGACATTAAAGCAGCAACCCTAAAAGGAGTAATAACTTCAGTATCTTGCTTAGAAGCTGTTAAACACACCAAAATATGAAGTTTTTCTCCTGAAAAGGAAACAGAAAAAAATAGTGACAGTGCATGAAGTAAACATAGACCAGTGAGAGGACGGAAAAGGCAAAACACAACAGATCAACCTGGAAAAAGGAAAGGGCGATCCAAAGAACAAAATGACTTTATATCGGATGCATTGCTCCAATCATCATCAAGTTCTTCTGCAAGAAATATTAACAATTAATTTTAGTAAGACAGATTTCATGGAAATACATACTCTTCAAATCAAAATATGAAATGAATGAGATGGCATACTAAATGGAATTGTTATCCATCCTTCATCTTCAGTAACATCAGAATATGCTTCTGTATATTCACGACTTCTTTCATCAGATATTACAAAACCTCTGTGTTGAGATCCATCGTCATCTTCAGAATATCCTTCACTTGATCGAATGGAAAAATCCTCAGAGACAAGCTCTTCCAATGTCTGCATGCCCTTACGAATATCATGAGTTTTAGTTATCTCTGGAGCTAAGGAATGTGTTGGGCGTAAAAGAAAATTCATTTATTCCAACAAAAAGCTTCTGCAAAGAAAATAAATGGTTTACACTCCAAAAATTGAAATGCCTGAACAAAGTGTAAACTATCATTTCAAATTTAAACATTTAAACATAAAAACAAAACAACCTAAATGGTATTTTTAAAATGTTTTAGTTGATTTATATTACAGCAAATTCTGGCACATGACGTCTTGTATTGAGAGACTACATTGCTGTCTGATTAAAATTATCCCCTTAGAAGAGGTGGATTGGTATAATTTATTGACGATATTGATTTAACAGGATTACAGGAGGCGTCATGGCGAGGTATTGACTATTGAGATAATAATACCTAATGTAAACTAATGATTTCTTGAGGATATATGACAATGAAGTGGAGAAATCAGTTTAAAATGTTTCATGAACACAACATTTCCACACAGAGCTCCCACCTTCCCTCAATCCCTCCTGTGAATGAAATCATAAACTGAACTGGAATCTCCCACCATTCATCAGAACAAAAAACTAAATCACTTGGGGAATTGGTTCTAACAAACAGCACATTCTTATTTCTTAATACGAACGATCTGGCTAAAAGGACCAATCTTCAAGGTCTTACCCTATTTTTCATTTTTCCTTTCATAGGTTCAAATACCAAATGAATCAAATTGCAATTGGCAAGATCTCCCCAACATTCCTAACGAATTATGTATGAATTGTTCGAGACTCATAGGCACTTAATAGAGAACGGACTCTGATCTACCCAACAAGATCTAAACACAATTCGAAACACGATGAAACGCATAATTTCGTAGGAAAAAAAAGGAACAAGCAAGAAGGATAAAAACAAACAAATTTAAATCAATTATAACATCCAAAATTCTGCATTTAACATTTTAACCTCAAGGAGGGAGGAGAGTGGAACGAATCTCAATTAGCTATCGAGCATCTACAACCTCCTTCTTCTCTTCCAATGGATATTGAATAGCACCACCAACACAAGCCGCAGGTGGGGTCGCCGTGGTATTGATGACGGTACTGTTTTGGCCTTTGGGATCGAATATTTTTTTGGGCTGATATTTTCGGTTTGTCGGAAATAAAGTTTCAGATCGGACAATCCGAATAAGAATAACAAAATCCGACTAGAGACAGGTCGAGGTCAGTAGGGGAGTCAAACTCCGAACATGTCAGATTTTGGTAAATATTTTCGGTCATCAAATTTGACATCAAAAACTTTAAAATCTGAAGTTAAAGATCAAAGTTTTTTCACCTGATTTTTCCAGATAATATCTAAACCAAACTAATCCGAAACACTTAATAAATCTTAAAATATAAATAATTAATATAAATAAAATATTTTATAAAAAATTAATGTAAACATTTATTAAATTTCTTATCTTTTTTAAAAAATATAAACTTTAATATTATTATCATTTTCATATTTAAGTCTTTCACTAAAAATTATTTAATATTTTATTTTATTTAAGATTTATTTGATCAAATTATTTAAATAACATAATTTTTTATGCAAATTTTTAAAAAGATTATACCCGACCAAACCCGACATCCATATCGAGAGCTCGGGTTCTGGTCAGAAAAAACTCGAACCAAACCCTATCCATGTCCATTCCTACTGTCATGACTCATGAGATACTTTTATTTTACCATTTAAATTTCATCTCATGTTGTTCGTTATTTTTTTTTTTATTATTATAAACATAAAATAGATCTCGAATAAAAGTAGAAAATAAAAAAATCATTATTTTAAAAAAAAAGATATTTTATCTAAATCTCTCTCTATTTACATTAAAAAGTAAAATTATAATAGAAGTCCAAATCGCGATCAAAATTCAAACATATTATGAGGTTCAACATGCAAATAATTCGTGGCTCTGTCTCCGGGGGACAGAATCAATCAATGAATATTTCAAGGTAACAAAATCAAACAATAAATGATTGTAACATCTCAAAATCTAAAAAACATTAATATCCAAAATATTTCAACGCAAAAGGCCAACAAATAAAAAGTAAAAAAAAAAATTTGAAAGAAAACAATGTTTAAAAGGTTTAAAATTTAAAATCAACCATTTTTTTTTCTTTGTCAAATACTTAAACATCAACATCAATATTAATCATCTAACAATAAAACACCTCAAATATTACAAAATCAAACAAAGATTCAAATGATTAACAGGTAAAAGTTAAAGCTACCGGAATCTATATTCGAACTCGCATTTTATTCGGATTCGGATTATTCGAATATCTGAATAGGATTCGAATACCTGCATATTCGATTCGAATCAGACCGATATACAGACTTAAGCATATTAAATGATATCAATTTCAAAATATTTCAATTTGAAACAAACAATAAAATCCAAATTACAAAGTCAATAAAAAGATAAAATCAAACATGCGGCTTATGATCTTAAAAAAAATATCCACGTGGCGAGACATTGTTGGTTGGATTAGAAGTGGACATTGGACATCGATTGCGAATGACTACATCAAAAAGTCAGAAGTCAATCAGGTAATTTTATTTGTATTTTTTAGAATTTTAATTTGTCAGAGTTTCGTGATTAGGTATGTAATTTTCTGACTGACGTAACATCGACTTGCAGATATTTCCAATTATATTACCCCCAATTATACGATTGGTTTCAGGGTTTGAGAGATATCTCAGGCGAAACTCTTCTGCTTTGTTGGTTTGATCGATTTTGATTTTTTGTTTGTTTAGAATCAAAGAAAATGAAAGGTTGTATAACAGATGCGTTCCGTGGATTGTTGTGTTACAGAAAATCTTCCGTTCCCGAAGGTATCACTCGTTCGATCGGTTTATTTTTCGCATAATCTGAGTGGATTTTTGTATAATTTGAGTTTGTTTGATTTGCAGATGCTACGATTCCTCCGACTCATACAAAAATTAAAATATACAGTTACAAAGAACTAAGCTTTGCCACTGATAATTTCAATACGGTTAATTTGGTCGGACAAGGAGGTTTCGGATGTGTGTACAAGGTTGTTATTCATGATTTTCTTCTTCTTTAATCTTAGATCTGTTTCTGATTGGGTATTATGTGCTTATGGGTACAATTTTTTTCCAGGGACGTCTTAAAGATGAAACACTGATTGCAGTGAAGGTGTTATCGATCGATTCAAGTCAAGGTTTAACGGAATTTTTCAATGAGATTGAGGCAGTGTCGAGTTTATCACACGACAATTTGGTTAGATTGTACGGTTGTTGTGTGGAAAAGAAGCATAGAATCTTGGTGTATGATTATGCCGAGAACAATAGTATTGCACATACTCTTTTTTCAAAAACCAGTAAGCCGTCGATTGAGTTAAGTTGGGAAAAACGAGCTCAAATCTGCATGGGTATCGCTCAAGGTCTAGCTTTTCTTCATGAAGAAGCCATACCCAGAATTGTGCATCGTGATATTAAACCTGGTAATATCCTTCTATCAAGAGATTTCGTCCCCAAAATTTCAGATTTTGGATTGGCCAAACTCCTGAGTCCTGAAATGACACATATTAGCACTCGCATCGCTGGTACATTGTGAGTAGTAAGTTCATTTTGTCTTAATTACACACCATTAAGGATAAAGATTGATTAAGTCTTAATTGTGATTCAATTAATATTGTGTAGAGGTTACTTAGCGCCTGAGTATGCAAGAGGAGCTCAATTGACGAGGAAAGCAGACATTTACAGCTTTGGCATTCTATTGTTGGAGATTGTGAATGGAAGAAGGAACGTCGATACTAAGTTACCAAAAAAAGATCGATATCTTCTCGAAAAGACATGGTTTCTTGTCGAACACAATCAGCTTACCAACTGGGTCAATTCCATTGGCATTGAAATCGACACCAAGACCGCCTGCAATTTTATTAAGATCGGATTAATGTGCACGCAGGACACGGCAAGGCTTCGTCCGTCCATGTCCAAGGTTGTGGAAATGATGAAAAGTGAAATGGAGATTGATATTCAAAATCTTGCAAGACCTATGATTGTTTCTGACTTCATGGATTTGTGTGGTGGTGGTACCCAGTACACTACCACCGTCACCAATACAGATCATCTGTCTACTTACTCATTATTGTCTACTCAGTCGACTTTGGCCAAGTGCCAGTTTGAAATTTGAATCACGTACCCAGTGGCCACTAGCCCAGTACTACCCCCCATTTGTGTATCTAAATTCACCATTCATTTAATTATTGTAGGTACAGTACAAATATGCAATAATGAATGATCTGCATTTTCATGACTGTAAATTGATAGAATAGATTTCGAGAGTAGAAGTTGAAAATAAACGATTAAGATTATTATCTCATAAGATATTATAAAAAAAATCTAATGAATAAATGTTTGGATTGTAATTTCAATAATACGATTATGTAAAGATTTGATACTTTTATAAGGAAGTTGAGAAAGTCGTGAAAAATATTAGAGATAAAAGTCATAAGGACGTGTTAGCCAAAGAAATTTGATCGAATATGATGACAAAATTTTCTATTCTCCTGTAGAGGGTGAAATTGGATCACTTAATCACGTTCAGAAAATTACGACGCTGGAGAGTGCAATTACCTATTGTTTGTCTATTACTACTGTCGACTTTTTAAAATGCTCTTATTCCAAAACTCTCCTAATTTCGTTGGTTGAACACTTGAATTTCGCTTTCTGAAGAATAATGAACATTTCAGTTTTTACCCAATCTAGTTCAGATATTAGATTGAAGGATCTTACGGAGGTTCCACAAAAAAGTCACACACCACTCTTCCCCTTGGGGGTTACTATAAAATGGTATTGGGTGTTTGTCGTGACATATATAGACAGAGAAAAATAAAAGATTTAGACAACATATGTAATCTTTAATGAAATCAGTTTTTCATTTGATTTAGAGTATTACAAGAAAAATTATTGTCACATTTTGAAGATAAAAATATGAGATAACAACTTCCTCAAACAGTTTATCTAGTTTACATAGTTAACCTTCATTTCTTTTTATTTTTAATTTCCCCCCCTAAAATTAGATAACTATTTTATGCGATTTCCATATCTTCTTTATTCTGCCCTAAATCACCTTCACATTGTGCGCCCGATTATCTCACCACGAAGATCATCTGCAGCACACCGGAGAGCTCGACGGCAGAGGAAGACTTTCACCATCTTCTTCATCGCTAGAATTGACGGATTGTTATTTGTTAGTAATTAAGATCAACAGCTAAATTTGGCGAGACAAATGATGAATTAGTTTGTGTAGACTCTGTAGTTAATTACAATGGATAAAGTAGTTAGACTAACACAGTAACATTATAATTGATCAAGGGCGTTTATGAAAATTCATGAACAGTATATAAATCGACGGAACAACAGAAGAGAACGGTGGAATGGCTCAATCGTCTTTTTCGCCGTCAGTTTCCGCTGCCATTCTGCATTCTTCCTCAAACGACGCAAACCTAAGAACAGGTATTTTTCTATCTTCGTATTTCCAATTTTAGATCATCACTGCTGATTTCATCTCATTCCATAACTCTATTTACTAGGGAAGCGTCCGTTTGTAAAATCGCATGTCGCCATGTGTTCTTCTTCACATTCAAAAGTGCCCGAAATTCAAAATCGGGTGGACAAGCTGGTGTGGGTGTGGACAGAGAATAAGCAGGTGATGACCTCTGCGTTAGAAAGAGGTTGGGATACCTTCCTTTTCCATTCCACCGACAAAAGCATCGCTGATGATTGGAAATGTAAGCTTCTGCAGCTATAATTTTTTTTTATTATGATATATGTCTCATACAGTTGCTTCTGACTGCTAGACCTTCCCAATGTAATCCCCAAAGTAGTGATCTTTCCGTGATGGATTGAATGTTTTAAATGATGTCTCCCACCTTACACCCTAATGTCTCTTGAAGATAACAAGTTAGGGATTGGGATGTTACAGATTTTCCAAATGGAAGATCTCATTTGCTCGGTAATACTAATCAGAACACGCTTTGTGATCCGACAGTTTAAAAACAAGTGATCCATGGACATGATTAGCGAATTGCACAATTGACACACGAGTCAATGTTCATTCCCTAATTCAGCATTCTAGCAAATGTCATACGATCTTTGTACTTCCTTGTAAGAGTATTGTGTCATATATGTTCTTCCTTGAAGTAGAGCGTTCTCCCATATTCCCATCCTATTATCGTAATTGAGTGGGTTCCAAACACCTAGCAACATTATCACTACAGAAAGGAATGCTTATAAATGATTTTGTTAATTATTGGTTATTATGTCATTTTGTTAATTATTTAACTACAATTCCTTGATGATGGTTTATGAGTAGATCTGTAGATACTCAGCAGGGTTATGCCTGATTGGGTCATTTGACCGCTTGAGTAAGTAAATTGGGCAACTCAATTATATTGGGAAAAGACATGCTAGGGTTAGGTTAAAGCCTAGATCATTCAATTAAAAAGAATGACAAAATGTATTGGTCAGTCCCCAACTACTCCACACTCGATTGGTCGTTAAGGTTGGGAAACCTGAATTATCTGATCAGACCATGTATGATCCAATACAAACCCTAGGTTGAACTATCGACGAAACAGTCAAAACTTGAGCAGTCTTATATGAGGGAGAATTATCCTTCAAGTTTGTTTCAAGAATTCCTTGCCTATGCAAGGACTTGGCAAGAGGGCTTGATGATTTTTATTCCGATTTCACTCCATCGCCTATATGGGCTTGGTGGAAGGGGTCTAGTGATTTTAACTTCCAGTCTTGCTCTAATGCGAAAACTCGTACCTGACTAAGGCTCTTAAGTTTCAATTCGAAGTATTTGTGACACGTTTAATTGATTAGCATTTGATGATATCAGCTTTGTTGATATCTGAATTTGCTGTGGTGATTGTGTTAATTTTTAATTCCAACCATTTCAAGCTTCATTCCAATCATTGTAACTTGATGGTGCTTGGTTGATATTTTTATAGTAATCTTGTAACTTGATGGTGTTTGGTTGCAACAGCCATTGCTCTGATACGTCCTCTGTTCATTGAAAACTCTGAAATCTTTGATGGGAAAAATAAAAAAGTTGGTGTTGTTTGTCAAGTGTCATCATCCCAACAACTGGAGATTGTTAATCCCGACGAAGTGAAAACTCAGAATGTTGTTATTGGGTTTGAGGGTGAATGGCAGGTATAGACGATTTTTCTCTCTATGATTAAAAATGAATTGAAAGATCAGATAATTGATAATTTATTGATGTAATTAAAAGGGAGATTATTGAAAATTGAGCTATGGAAGATCGATTAGTAGTGGCCTCAGATGAGAGTGGATTGGATTCCTCCAAGAGAAAACTGGATTCCACCAGTAGATGAAGAATTTCCTGTGAGGAAATAAATCTGGAAATTCTTTACCCTCTCTGTTTTCCACTAGTTTTTTATAATTGATTTCATCCTAGTGAACTAATGAAATCCAGTCAAAAATCAGATGGGTTAGAGCCCATAATGTTCTATCTAAAATATTCTCTCTTAGATAGAATATTTACATGTTTGAATCATTTTGAGATTGAATGTTACACATACTAAAAATATTGCAAATGCTAACTTGATTCCAGGATCCTGTCATCTTCTATAGATGAAATATGTGTTATGGAATCTTGCATGATTGGCCGTAATGTAAAATATTGCAAATAGTGAAATATTTGTGATGTTATTTGACATTTTAGTTTAAATTATGATATTTTCAGCAAGTATTTGCAACAAACATAACCTGGAATTCAATCTGGCTATCTTCTCTTTTTTGTTTTTTCATTTAGATCCATGCTCTCAAGAAAGCCTGACTTGATGGAGGACATTTATTGTTACAAGTCAATTGAGCTGGACACAAAAAATGAAATCATTTTATAAGCATTAAGAGACATCCATTGTTTACAGGTTATACCAGCTGAGAATATTGTTGCTGCATTTCATGGTTGTGAAAAAACTGTCTTTGCAATTGCAAAAACTTCCGATGAAGCTCAGATTTTCTTTCAGGTAACTTGTATTTTTAGTTATGATTGAAATGCCCAATCATTCTGTACTTGCCTACTTTTAAACCAGTATATTTGATGAGTATCATAACAAATCATGTGCTGTTCACAGGCTTTAGAGCGAGGTTTTGGAGGAGTTGTTTTAAAATCTGAGGATGTTGATGAGGTTCTCAAACTAAAGGTATTCAATACTTACATATTTGTGTATATGGAGGTAGTTGATTTTTCACGTATTATTTATTTTCTGTTAAGTTTGCATAAGCATCTTTGTTTAGATTTTTATTGTCTGTTTTCCCCTGATCTTTTGTTTTCCTATGTTTTTAACATCTCTTAATTTTCATCTTTGTTGGATTATATCTTAATTTAGTAAACATTAAACAAAAGATCTATTCAAATTTCAAAGTTTACTGTCAAATGTGACATCAATGGTGTTTATTTTATTCAATGCTGTCAGGATTATCTTGAAAGAAGAAACAATACGACAAATATTTTGGCGTTGACTACAGCAACAGTCACACAAGTAAAAGTAGTTGGAATGGGAGATCGTGTCTGTGTTGATCTTTGCAGTCTTATGCAACCTGGTGAAGGCCTATTGGTTTGTTTTTTTATTAAGATTATTATGGAACTTCGCTTCTCAGCTAATTTTACACATTACCTTAAAAAAAAAAATTCTGATGTTCTGCTACTTTGTTTTTAGATTGGATCGTTTGCTCGAGGACTTTTCCTTGTTCATTCAGAATGTTTTGATTCAAGTTACATACCTAGTAGACCTTTTCGAGTTAATGCTGTAAGATACTACTTTCATTTTCCATGTGAACTGCAGTTTTCTTCGTATTTATCTAGTAGACCTTTTTGAGTTAATGCTGTAAGATACTAGTTTCATTTTCCATGTGAACTGCAGTTTTCTTCATATTTGGGTCTTGAACTGCAATAACGTTGTTTTTGTGATGTAAATTTTCATTAAGAAACGGTAAGTTTCACATAAGTTCAACAGAAAGAACTCACAATAAATCATTCCCTCCTATTGAGAGGCATGTACCTAGTTAACTTCATTTGAAATTCGTCTAGATCTTCCAACGAGTATTTGGATTCCACCAATAACTTTTATCCTTTACTTTCTCTGTTTTACTGTGAAAGATATTAATATTTTAAACAGTTGAATAGACAAAACATTATTTGTGAAATTTCAGGGACCAGTGCATGCCTACGTTGCTATACCTGGTGGAATGACCTGTTATCTCTCTGAGTTAGAGGCAGGTAAAGAAGTTATAGTAGTTGATAGAAATGGTTTACAGAGGACTGCGGTTGTTGGCCGTATAAAAATAGAGTCAAGACAACTCATTCTTGTTGAGGCAAAGGTGTGTACATTTTTCATCAATTTCTTAAAGCACTTTTTTTTCAACTGATGTCTATAATATTACAATTAAGAGTATAAATTTGGCAAACATCATTAGCTATAGTTTTTACTATTTTAACATTGAAAGTGTATATGCACTATTGTAGAAAAAAAGGATTTTCAGTGGTTAAACTAGATATTTTTTATGGAAGAAAACATTCATTTTGTATCAGTGATTGGTCGTGTCTGAGTGCAGAAAAGCTAAAGCTGATTTTTCTTTTTTGTTTGCCATATCTCAGTGCTTTGTTTGCCATTTTGTTGTGTAGTTTTCATTAGTTTAAGAATGTCTTTTTAACTTTTATTTAGGAAGATTCGGAAAGCCAATCCCATCACTCACTATTTTTGCAAAATGCTGAAACAGTTGGTTTAGTTTGCCCTCTTGGAGGTTTGTCATGTATTATCAGTTTCTATAAATCAACCCAAAAAATTGAAATTATTCTTGTTTTTCATCCTCATTATGTTTATTGCATCTCTAATTTGCTGCAGAAAACCCCGAAAGAAGATTAATTCCAGTAACCTCATTAAAAGCTCGTGATAAAATCCTGTTAAGACTTCAAGGTGGTGCCCGCCACACTGGAATTGAGATTCATGAATTCATTGTTGAGAAATGAATGAAAGGAAAATTGTGTGGTGGTCCAAGAAGGTTATTCTTTTTATCGTCGATGTATGTTTCTTCACTACCTTGTTAGGGTTTAAATTTCCAATTATCTTTTTATTATCTATCACAATAAAATTTATTTTACTCTTTGCTTATATATACTCTAGTTAATTGTTTTATGAGTCGTGATAAAATTTCCAATTTTTTCATTGTGTTGTGATAAATGAATAAATTTAAGGTTTATATCCACTTCAATATATATATGCTTTACCTTTGTAACGTTGCTTGTTTGGCAGTTTTAATGTTGAGCTTCCTTTTTAGTTTTTACTACAAAAATAATGTTCCAATTATGAAAATCCTAATCTTTTTTTAAAACAAAGTAAATCTATTCCAAAAGGGAAAAAAAATTCAGATGTAATATGTCATCACTCATCAGGTAAATTCGAAGTTGATATATCTTTGCTTCAAAAAAAAGTTGATATATCATCCGTTGATAATATAACACTCCAACTTCATTCAAATTTTTAGTATTATTTCTCATCGGATCCTTTGCAGTTGGCGATCAATATATTTAAAATAGAGGAAACTTCTAATGGGCTCACTCCTATATTCGTTCATTTGAGCGCAAATTGCCTCGAGCGCATGTGAAAAATTCTGATTTAAAATAATATAATCAATGGACCTGGTGCCCATTCCTATGGACCCGAAAGAACTACAAAGGGCAAAAGCAGAGCTGCATAACTGACTGACTGACCAGTGATCAGACCCATTATTTTTAGATGTAAAGAAAACAAAAGGCAAGAGAGCTTTGTCTTTCTGAATTTTGAACTTGTTAGAATGTTAGGATTGGATTTCCAGTTGATTTAATGAAAATGTCAAACTATTGATTGAATAATAGCAGTAAATGCTCACAACTCCCCATGTAGAATTGAAAACTGGCAGTTTGCATTTGGTACAACACACGGCAATTCAATATTACAACTTGCTATTATTGCCGATATAGATATTCAATATATTAAGGGATTAAAAAACCAAATTAGCACTAACAGTCTAGGTCTAGGAGACTAGCACGTTGGTTTGTTTTAGTTAAACATATTCCATTATTCTTCATTTGTGGAAACTGGAAATACTAAATAGACATTGACTTCGTTTCATGTGATTTAGTTTTCTTAGCTTAGCAACTTAATTAATCAGATACATCTCTATTCAGCTGTAAACGATACTGTTTTTCTTCATATCTTCCTCGAGATTAATAATCTATTGTTATTATCAATCATGCAAGGCTGTTCAGTTTGAAGACTAATTCCAAGGATTTATTTGTCAAAGTAGAAAAATCCCAAGAACATGCTTTCTGTCACTACTGCACAATTACTTAATTATTTACTTACTTGTATAGTTAATTTATTACATGTGACATTGTGAATGAATGATGTTGTGTGAAATCTTTCAAACTTTTTTTATGGATCAATGATTAACACTTTATTATGCAAATTGACGCCACTTAGTTATTTGTGCAGACAGAAAACAAAACAATCATTCTCTGTTACTCGTGTCAGGTAAATCTACAGCCCTCTTCCCCATAAATTCCTTTGTGCATGAATCATGACAATTTTCTTCTTCTTCTTATAATATTTTGCATTATTGCATACGTAGAGCAGTTAATGAAGAAACCCAATTTGTACTTAATGAATCTGATGTTGGTTGGTTGGTTGTTTGAAGTGAGAAGTAATATTTTGTGCACTTGGGTGGGTATTGTTGTTGCTGCTTCTGTTGTTCCCAACATAGTAGTGGACTGATTTGTGACTTGTGATGAATGGTGAATATTTGGAGTTTGGAATGTAAAATGGTGAAATCTCACTTTCACATGTTCCGTTACAACAAAATATCTGACCAGGCTTGTGGACAAAGACCATATTTCTTTGACCTCTGACTCAATTCTGAAATATTGAAAGAGTAATGAAGTTTGCATGTGAATTAACTGCAACAGCAGCTTCTTTTTCCTTACAAGATTTGAAAGGTACCAAGGATCAGGGAGTGAACTACTTACTGAGGTCTAAGGGTAATGAAAATTTCATTTCCTTTCCCTTCCTTTTTTTCTTCTCTCTTACAGAAAGGTTTAATCCAATCCAAAAGAAGACCATCTTTTGGGTAGATTGGTTTGTAGACAACAACCCCATGTTAGATAGTGGGTGACAGAGGTATCACATGGGTTTTCTTTTGTTTTGTGAGGTGGGCATGGGCAAAGCCAAAGAAATGGCCCCTTACTCTTGCCTTTTCTTTCAGTGCCAGTACCTACATCTTTCACACCTCACTATTTTCTTTGTCTTCTTCCCTCTTCCTATATTCTCTAGGAAAATATAGAACTAAGTTGCTGTTGACCTTAAGATTCCTTTTTTTTAATGGAATGTTTCACATCAATTGTGTAAATATATCAAGAAAAAACATAATTTTATCTTAATTTGCGAGTTATTCAGATTCTGGTTTTGATTTGCAGCTTATGCCTCTTGGGTCTTACAGACCTGCATTCTTTATTGATCCAACATACAATAGGTTGAATTTTGTAAAAAGGTAAGTTGCGGTCTGTTTTTTTTCCTTCTGTTAAATTTGAATTTTTTCCCCTGAGAAATGGAATTAGAATTTTATCTCTAGAGTTGTTTGGAAAGTGATGTTGATACTAATGGACAAAGATCAAAATTAAAGCAAAAGTGATTGGTTTAGTGGTTGTTGAAGAACTGGTAACTTTCCAAAGCAGAAGAGATATTTCTATAAAGAAAAAAAGAAGATTACATATGAAAACCAAGCACACTTGACAGCAAAAGTTGTGTAGGCATTGAACCCTTTTATTTTTTTGATGGTCCATATGAGATTGAGAGAGAAGCATGAGAGAGGTGGGAAAAATGATTTATCCCCACAAGAATCTTATCTTAATCTAATAAACCTGGATCAATGGATTCATCCAGTCTAGAAGTTGAGAAATTGGTAAATGATATTTAGAACTAGAAAAATTTCCACATCAATTAATGGAAGCTTTGCTGCTCTTGCCATCCTGCCCAGAATCCAGCAGGTTGGTCATCCAAGCTGCAGAATATATTACAGAAGCTGTCCTCCCCACCATGCTCAACCTTTGGTCCCTGAAGCTCTTGCCTCTGTAGGAGTTGTGACGATACCATGACCTGTGACGGTGGTTGTGGTACTACTGGTGTTATGGGAAAGAAGGACATACTCTGTTGGGCAATATTATTCATAGGGCTTTCATTTTTGCCTGGTGTTCTTGAGATTTCCAGGTTGATGTCAGAACTGTTGTCACTTCTATAGCTACAAGATACCTCAGTTTCCTTGTTTAGATTGATTGGCTCTGATGATATCTCCCTTCCATTGAGTGCCATGATCTATATGAAGAAGCAAATAAATATCAATTGTATTACCCAATCAGTATGAACTAAATTACACTAAAAAAAAATCTTGACATGCCATGTAAATTAAGAAAGAAACATGTCAATGTATCTATCCTATAGATAATCATATAGTTCTACTACCTCTGCTCGGAGCTTCTTGTTCTGGGTTTGAAGCAGGTCGTTTTCTGATTTGACAGCATCAAACTTTTTCTTCAGTACATCATAATCCTTTTCCAATTGCTTGGTTTTCCACCTTGCTCTCCTATTCTGGAACCATATTGCAATCTGTCTTGGTTGTAACCCAAGTGCTCTAGCCAACTGCAACTTCCTCTCAGGTTCGAGCTTGTTCCCAAGCTCGAAATTCTTTTCGAGTGTCCTCACCTGCTCCATGTTAAGCCTCCTCTTCTTCTCACCCAGTTGTGAGCAGTCGTCGGAGAGCTCATCTTCTCCGTTCACTTCATCATGACAAACTTGCTGTTGATCCATTGTTGAATGCAGTGACATGGATCTCTTCCCCAACAGTCCTGCCACAAACACACACGCATACGTCAATGATCCAGATCTCCTTGCACTTTTTTTTACAGTCAGAAGAGAGAGAGAGAGAGATCTCAATTGTCAAGTCTCAACCTTGAATTCTATATATTTAAATCATGATAAGTTCCATACCATGGCCGTAGTCTTGTGAAAATATCGGAGCGAGAGAGGAAGGAAGGTTCTGCCGTGGGGCTTCCCGTTCATGGCTTTTATCATGTGGAGTTTGCATTTGGAGTAAGAAGCTGGCCGTCGGAGGGAAGAAAGACGACGCCATACCGTTGCAACCCATTTGGTCCGGATGGGTTATATGATCGATGAGATCACTTGGAAGATCCCAATATGTAATTGTGGAGATTTACAAGTCTTTCATGCTGTGTTGTTGAATTGAAAGGAGAGAATTTAAAGGAATAGATAGATGATTATATAGTATAGCGGCCTTAGGGAGAGATAAAATAAGATGATTGAGGGAGAGAGTGGAAGATGGGTAGCAATATATATAGAACAAACAATATAGACCTCAATATTGCCGTGAGCAAAGCAAACTCATCTACTCATAGCCAGCCATAGCCCATAGGTGTGTGTACATTTAGATCATGCATACTAATTTTTTTTTGTCTTTATTCAACAAATACGAAAACCATTAGATATTTTTTGGACAATTAAAATCAGATGGACACACTCAAACGTACCTAATCTGAGCGTCGCAGATGATAATATATAACTAAAAAAAATGTTTATCAAAAGAAGGGGATAATCATCAATAGATAGATACTCATGGATTCATTTTTGCAAAGTTGTGTCTTTTGAACATATATGATAGTTAAGAATTAAGATTGGAAAAAATGTATTTAATAGCTTTAAGACCTTGAGAATTGAGATGTAAAAAAGAGAAAAAATAGTGTTTGTAGATTTCTGTATGTATGTCATTAGTCTCACTAGAATCTATGCCCTGTGTTTTTTCTATTGAATTCATTTTTCAAGAATACAATCCACATTGTCTTTTACCCCAAACTTTAAATTTTTAATTTCTTATCTTGTGAACTTGATAATTGATATATCTATATATTTCGAATTTCAATGTTTTCATGTATTGTGTTACTTGTGTGTATATATATTGCTGCACAATGCACATGCTTATCTATCTAGATGTTTCTTTCTTTTATTTATTTTAGCTATGGCCTATGGCTCTGGGGCCTATTTTCATACCTTACTTTATCTCTGACACAAGCGACTTATAAATGAAGCAAAAAATTCGATCGAATTCGGAAAACAAATTACAAGAAAAATCTACAATTCTGATTTTCTGTAGTGTCTGTGACTCTGTGTGTGTGATTTTGATTTCAATTTTCAAGTCATCACCGAAAACTTGGTTAAATTATGATAAAATTAAAAAAAAAAATTAAGTTGGAGAGTTAGTAAATAATATTTAAATGATGAGGAGAAACTGAGAAAGTCATGGGGAAACCGAAATATGATAAATTATAAAATAAAATAGCAACGGGTTGAGTTGAATCATGGATTCATGAGTGGTGGGTTTGGTTCTTTAATTAACAAAACAACAAATGTGTTGGCATTGGCGCCACCTTGTGTTTTTTGTGTAATTATGTATATCATGAACTGTTTCTTCTTCTTCTGAGGAATCTTCATGCATACCGCTTCAATTTAACAAGATCCATCCATAGTTAGTTAGTTAGTTACTAGTTACTAGTTACTAATTACTAGTTACCGCGCATCAAAAAAATTGAAAGTATTTTTACAAATTTCCAAATCTTTGTAAAAATAATTACAAAATTAAATATGAAATTTCCAGTCACTGATAAACCATGCAGATGTAGATAGGCATTAAGCAGAGACATGAACCGAATGATCCGTGCTCATCCATAAATGGGGCAGATCTGTGTCAGGTCCAGGCCCAGAACACTCTGACGTCATTGGGTCGGAGCAGGTTTCTTTATGAAGTCCACTCCATGAAATATTGAAATTACATGTGATTTTGAGTTGTGCAATTTGACTATAGTTAGTTGAATAAGATTAGATGATTATTCAGATTATGATTTGTATTTTGTTAGTTGTTACCACATAAACTTATGAATTTTTTCACATTAAATTAGTCAATATTCTACAATCTCCATATTAATAAATGAAATATTCTGCATTATTCGAACCAATTGAGCATTTGGGCCAATTCTTAAGGGGCCCAAATTTATCGGAACACAATCCAAAACACTAAATGAGGTCAAATTCATTTACATTATGCTTACTAGAACCACTGAGTCACTGACTAATCATCTAAGTATCTAACTATAATTAATTCTATACACGAAATTAAACAATTGAAAACACAGAAATAAAAGCGTTCAACTGTTAAAGTATAAGATATTAAAAAATAAACTATAAAAAGAATATTATTTATGATTTTTATCATCCAGTGAAAACTCTGTTCCTTGCTATTTTTTCTGCTTCAAAAAGATTCAAATGTCTCAGTCCCCTTGCCTTAAGAAATTTCTCGTTACCTTCCAACAAAATCTCCTTCAGATCCTTCTCTTTCATCTTCAACAAACTTAAGCCTTCACTTAACCTAGGGAAAAATCCATCTGGTCTCAAACACCATGCTCCAAACACCCCAAATAGAGCTTCCAAATCGCTTTTGAATCTTTCAAATCCTCCATTATAGAATTTTGAATTACTACCTAATGTGCCCATAAAGATTATGCGATCTACTCCACAAGCCAAGCTCCTCCACAGTCCAACAAAGTCCACTTCATTCAAATCTTCTTGCATCTTTGAGATCTTTCCCTGCAGATAGTCTAGGGCATCAATAAATGATATGGACATGTTACCTCCATTCTCTTTTTCCTGCCATTGCTTTCTGTTCTTTAAATAGTCGCGTGAACGTGCATCGAAACCCCTTAAAATAATGGATGAAATTTTCTCCCGCCACTCATTATGAAACTCTCGTAATTTGTGAATTTCATCTTCAAAAATAGTTTTTTCATCATTTGAAGTACCATCATTAGAAGATGTTGCCATCTCAAGGAAGAAAACATCCTCAGACCATTGCATCAATATTGATTCACCATAACGAGCTGCATTAATGGAATTACAAACCTTGGCTAATGCATCATCATCAACCAATGCAGTAAGTCCTTCGGCTTCTTGACATCTATGGAGCAAGGCATCAGTAAATCTTTGCAAAATAGGAGCTCCCACAAGTTTAACAAACCTCGATCTAAGACTAAGGCTTGGAATTGGCCTAGAACGGTCAATCAAAGTGGATAATATCTCAACAACGATATTTGAGATAACGGGAGATTTATAATCATCTAAACCAGAGAAGATTGTTGTTACTTCCATCTTGACGATCCAGGTTTTCTCATTCTCTAGTTCTGGTTTTAGCTTATCAAGTGCGTCCCTCGATTCCATTTCTGCCCATATATCAAGCCAATCTGGACGATCACAAAATACATATAATGATGATATTCTTTGCATACTGTCATCGTCATTAACAGAAATCAACAATCCCGTATTTGTTATAAGAGTCTGAATGCGCTTATCAAAACTTATCATAGAATCGATAAGATTTAGCCATGAAATTCTAGCTTGTAATGAAATAGAGATAGAGCTTTCATCATTTAGCTGTGAAATATATGCTGGGACCACTTCTTTTGCTAAGTAAGTGCACAGTGAAGTTACTATTGCTGCAATCCACTCTTCTCTGCAACTGTAACCCAAGAGTCGTGCCTTATCCACCAATGGTTGCAATATCTCATCCATGGAGTGCACAAAATCCCTGGTTATTTTATAAACAAGAGCAAAAATGAACTCTGGTTTCTCTATCCATTTTGAGAAATGATTTTGTGATGCAAAAACAATTGGAGTTACAAGTTCCTCTATTGCCCAGAGAGGTTGACGAAGAGAAACTTCTAAATGGTATCCTTGCAGTTGTCGTAATTTTCTTTGTCTTTGAAACTCTTGAAGCTTGCACAGAGCTAGGAAATTGTCACAGTATTTATCTTTCAAGTCTCCTTTCATTGTCGTAAGAGGATTAGAAGGCCTCACTGATTTTCCAGTGTCAGTTGTGTTCATGAAAGTCGAGAGCCTTGGTGGCCATCCAAGGGAAGAAAGAAGAGAACGATGATCTGCAATGGCCTGAGGTCTCAGAATAGCTAGTGCTCTGTCTACCCTGTTGTCAACAGCTGAGACAAGCCGCACCCATTGAGGCCTTGATTTTGTAATATATGCTAACAAATCTTCTGTTTTCTTAAGAGAACTAATCGCTAATTGTCTCGATTCCTATAACAATGACGGGGTTTTATTAGAAAATAAATAAGAAGATAATTATAAAAACATCAATTGATCATTTATGCTATTGAAGCCAACCTCTACACTACCCACAGATAAGAAGCTCAGCTTCCCAGCTGTAACATAAGAAGAAGCTTCTTCAACTTCACCAATAAGTTTGTCAAGCTTTGATGCTGTCTCTGGGATTTGTAATGAGGTTAACGATTCAGTTTCATTTTAAAAAGTAAAGTCAAGAAAAACTAAAATTCAAAAAAATATATTATTCAATAAGCTATAGTAGATACTAGATATGTAACTTCAATTTCCAAGATGGATGCCAATAAGATTTAGTATATTATCCGATGGTATTTTTGGACTATTTCAACACTAAAATGCTAGTTCTTGATCAAGATTTTATGCTGTGTTTCATATGTGTAACAAATTATGTAAGTATCTACTTCTCATCAAATGACATTGTAAAACTCGTATTCAATTTATAATGCGATGTGAAAAAATTATTTTTCCCAAAAAAACACACAAAATCCTCAAGTCTAAGTGGAAAAATTACTGAACATGGGTTGACTCCGGCGAACAAAAGATCTTGCAATTGTTTTTTATTTTGAACAGAAATCACAAAATCTAACAATGCAATAAAACAAAAGGCTGAGATTTCTCTGTAATGCGAACAGAAGAAGAAAAATTGATTAAGAACACAAATACACAAAGCCACAAAACCTGCATAAGCACGGACTGTCTCCACCCTTGCCACCTCCTTTGCTAGGTCCGGAAGCTTCTCCGCAAACCTCTTCTCTCTTCCACTACCACTTTCATCTGGAACACAGATCAACGCTTATAGTTATATATATATAAACAGATGCAAGTATCTAATCTGAAAAGTGAAAACCCTAAATTTTGAAAGAAAAAAAATGTAATTCCCCAAAATTACAAATGCAGAAAGCTACCAGAAACAACATAACACCGTAATCCGACCAACCCGGTTCCGATCCCTTCGAGAATCTCCCTGACCTTCTCAGAACGAGCATTATACGATTCGATCCTCTCCGAAAACTGACGTCGGAGATCTTCTAACTCAATATCAAGATCTGAACATCTTATTTTCAGTTCTGACTCGATATCACTTGACTTCGACAGATCATCTTGACTACGGAATTGCTCTCCAAGGAATCGGATGATTGAAGAGGAGAGTTTCGATGAATCTGGAAGGCGTTCGATTTCTTCCATGGTTGCTGACTTTCCACTGTTTCCTCCACGGTCACCCACCGGAATTCCGACGGAGAGGAGAGAAAAGAAAGATTGGGAGAGTTATGTATGATCATGCGATTAATGACCATAGACCACTGTATGGTCATTGGATTGAGTATGTATGATCGTTGGATTGAACATAGACCACTGAGATTAAGTGTACTATTGATTTACAAGTACAATGTCGTCTACACTACAATACGGTCCAAATTACAAAGAGTCAATTGTGAAAAGAGACGGTTGGATTTTTTTTTATAAAAGGCCAAATATGTTAAGTAAATTAGAATAAAACATAAGTTTTTTTTGGTGCGGTTCGATGCACTGGCGAGATCCGACCGTCCGTCGTGAAGTTCACGGTGACGACGAGGTGCAGTTTCTCCTCGTCATCATCAGATGGGAATTGCGGTCCATCCATCGTCTGCACGGGATTTCAGGTACGGATACATACATTAAAATTCAAATTTTGGACCAACTGAGATGATCGAGTTATTTAAATAAAATACTCTGCACTAGACGAGAAGAATGGAAGAGGGGATAAATTGAGCAAAGATGTGATCAACAAGATACCGCAGTGCGCGATCATTCACAACATCCCACCGATCCTTTGGGGAGAAGAGACAATCGAACGTATGGTAAGTTCACTAGGCATGCCGATCTCATCAAAGGTGCTCAACCCTGTTTTTCCAAATGTTCCTCCCGCTATCCAAGGGCTCCCTGATCTGGGGGTTACTGTGGTCAGTAATAGCTTCAATGTTTTGGTATATATGGAAGGAACGGAACTCGCGTTGGCATAATGGGAAATCTTCGTCGCCGGAAGTGGTTCTACGTGAAGTACCAAGAGACCTTAAACTAACTTCTGATAAATAACTACGTTGCCATGATATATCAGAATCACATAATATATGTACTTTTCATAACCTTCCTATCCCAACTGCTAACCATAAATATTTTACAGAAAATATCTGATGAGCTCAGCCTAGGGTGAGCTCACCCAGGTTGAGCCGTCCGATTTCTACCTTCTCCATCTTGACCGTCCCTCATATAATACTATTATAATCGATTTTGGGCACCAATCTCCATTAGACTAATATTCCTCTTACACCACCTACACACCTAGTCTCTTCTTTTTCCACCTACCTTGTGCCTTTACTCCATGTTTTCTTACACAATGTTTTTTCATTGTACGTTTCCTTCTTTTTTTAATTTTTTTTTCCATCTCACGTTACCTTCACTTCATTCTGTCACTCTCTTTTTCTTTTCTTTATCATCGTCCTGAATTTTTTTTTGAAATCGCTGGTGGGAATCAATTTTTTCTTTTCCTCGCTGGAAACACATCCTCACATTTGTACGTATTTTTATTTCCTTTTTTTTCGTCCTTTGATCATGAATCTCTTCATTGCCTACGGTTCAAGCAAACCCATTTATTTTCTTCTTCTCTCTGAAACTCTTCCTTTCCTACGGTTTTTTATTGGTTTTCGAATCATTGTTCTTCATACGGTTCCAAAAGTGTTGACCCTCACACGTAGCCTATATCATTCTTCCTCTTACGGTTCCAATACTCTTACACATTGATTTGTCTTTCTCACGTTTAAAACTGTTTTTTTGCACTCTCTCATATTTGTAACAACCATTCAAACACATTCAGTCCAAATACTTGTTTCTCCTACTGTTTCATTACTTGTCTTTCTTACTGTTCAATTATTTGTTTCTCTTACTGTTTCTTTACTTGTCTCTCTTACTGTTCAATTATTTGTTTCTCTTACTGTTCAATTACGCGTTCATCTTATTGTTCAAATACTTGTTCATTTTACTGTTCAATTATTTGTTCCTCTTACTGTTCAATTACTTGTTCCTCTTACTGTTTAAATATTTGTTTCTCTTACTTTTCAATTATTTGTTCCTCTTACTGTTCAATTACTTGTTCCTCTTACTGTTTAAATATTTGTTTCTCTTACTTTTCAATTACTTGTTCCTCCTACGTGGTTCACCAATTCATTCATGTCATTCCTTATACTCTCCTTCACATCCGACATTTTATTCTTTCACAGGCTTTGCAATGGACGACGATGTTCAGACATCAATTTTTATAAATAGTCCTTCTCGTGACACGAATGCTCTATCCATTGTCAATTCGAGCGATACTTCGCCACCACCGCCTATCCCATATGTGGGTCAAATTTTCCCGGATTTGGAATTCGGTCGACAATTCTATTACTGCTACGCCGGCTATGCCGACTTCAATGTTCGTCGTTATTCTTACAAACTGGTTGACTCAGTTATACAATCGAAGAAATCTGTCTGCTCGAAACGGGGTGAGTCAACGAAGAAGATGGACACTGATCTTGTCGAATGTCACAAAATCAGTCAAAAATCCCATAACGTACACGAGTCGTGAGGAACACAAATCACCTTCAAGATTGATACAGGTACCACAAATTGGAGAGTGCATATTTTCGTCGAACATCATACACACGAACTAGTAACTCCTAAAAAATGGTGTTTCCTTCGTGTTAATCGACACATGTCCTCCACATCCCGGGGTCTACTAGATTCTCTTAATTCAGCGCACATCCAGCCGTCTCAACAATACTTTTACGCTACTATGGCCTCTGGTACATTTTTCAATCCTTTATTCGTAATTGCATTAACTACTAAGGTCACCATGTCATTAACAGACTGGCGAACAGTTACCACATAATTACGGAACAACTACGTAAACTGACATAGCACACTGACCAGGACTGATAGAGTACAACGACACTAACTCTTCATGGAACATTCACATCAAATCTATTACATTGACACTTAACGTGATTTTTTCATCTTTTCTAATCCTCAGGTGGATTTTCCAATCTCTCATACACACAAAATGATTTTAATAACTATCGTAGAGACAGACGTATCAGCGCATGCCCGAAAGACGTGGATCTTGTTTTAGACAAATTCGATAACCAGAAGTCTCTTAATCCTTCATTCTTCTATTCATTCGCAAAAGATGACGAGAGTATACGTAATTATTCATTTGAATTTCCTTTTCTTTATCATACATGTTTCTGACTTTTGTCTCCTACTGCAAAGGTAAATTGAAACATCTGTTTTGGGTCGATTCCCAATGCATTCAAGATTACAAACTGTTTGGTGATGCTGTCACTTTTGATACAACGTATAACACGAACAAGTACAAGTTGATATATGGGATGTACTGTGGAGTCAATCACCATCTCAACTCTATACTATTTAGCGCCGGATTCTTATCGAATGAGGCGAAAGAATTTTTTGTTTGGTTATTCCAACAATTCCTAGATTGCATGTCCGCCGCTCCATCTACTATTATCACTGATCAGGATCGAGCAATGGAAGTGGCTCTACCTATTGTCTTTCCGAATACATTTTAACGTTTCTGTAAATGGCATATCACGCATAAATTCCCCGATAAGCTTGGAAATATCTATAGAGATGAACTTGCAATGACAGATTTTCTAAATAATTCAGAATCGACCGACGAATTTGATTCCAAGTGGAAGTCCTGGGCGTCACGTCACAATTTGTCTATTCATAAATGGTTAGACGAAAATTTTCAGATAAGACATAAATGGTGCCCTCCGTATATGACGAATTATTTCTTTGCTGGTATGTCAAGCACACAGAGGAGCGAGTCCATGAATCATCATGTCAAGATGAGAGTTAAACCATGTTTCACATTATACGAATTCATCGGGTCTTTGGAGATTGTATTGATGTCTATGAGGGACAAAGAACTACGAAAAGATCATGAGGACACTTTTGGGCCTCCACATCTAATCACAAATCTTCCAATTGAAAGATCGCTTCTACACAAATACACATCAGAAGCTTTTCGTTTATATCAAGAACAAGTGATGTTGAGCCTGGGATTTTTCATAAGACTATGCATCGATAGTATGGTACACGTTCTACCCGTGCATCCTATTATTACGGTATTTGTCTCTATTTTTGTCGTCATATTTTTTCCTTATTTTTTTTGTAGCATTCAAACATCTACCTTGTCGTTAATGTCTACAATCAAAATGTTCCGTCAACCATTTATTATGATCTACAACAACATTTACCGAGATGCAGTTGTCAGATGTTCAATTCGAAGAAGATTCCATGTAGGCACATCATATGCTTCCTATCTTTCATCGATGGTTCGAACGAAATCCCTAAATCTCTTCTAACGGAAAGATGGTTCTAAAACCCCCAAAAAAATGCCCCACCGAACATTTCTTCTACACATGTTCGTTCTGGGGAGTACAAGCTTTGTTTGAATGCCTTCTACAATTCGCAAATTTGGAAAATGAAAATTTGGAGAAATCTATTGAGACAATGAAAACATTAGTGGCTGCCCTAATTCCAACATCTTCTACCGGATCGGAGACGAGCAAAATTCTTTCGATTACTAGATGTACATATCCGCTTACAGATCCAATCAAAGTTCATGCACCAAATAAAGTAAAAATCAAAGGAAGTGGAGCTAGCAGAAGGCCGAACAAAGCTAGTATGAGATACAAATCTATACGTGAGATCATCAATGAAAACTACCAGAAAAGAATGTTTTGTAGCAAATGTCGCCAGTATGGCCATAACATTAAATATTGTCAACAACCTTAATATTTTTTTTTCAAATACTTGTCTTTCAAATGCTCAATTTTATTATTCTTCAACTACTTCATTGTTTTACAGCAATGTCTTACATTTTTCAACTATTACTCTCAAAAAATATATTGAACAATTGTTTACACAAAATAAGAGCAAATGGAACACTAGCCAACAAATTCTAGTTTCCTTACATGACCAATAAATGTTCCCAAAATACTACGATCATATGTACCACTAACCGCAAAAAACTAGTTCCCCTACACATCTAACAATGTTCCTAAATAAACACTTACCATCATATCTCAACATGATACTTGAGATATATTTGAAAGTATTGTATGTATAATATCAGCACGAATAACTGTCACTTATCCCCTCTTTCACAATGGCATTTTTCCATGCATCGATAACGTCACTCCCTGTAACATATATAATCCATAATCTTCCGTTTCGTCGTTCTCTTGTGGAAAACCTTTTGCATCAACAAACCTCCAGTTGTCGCTGAATTTATAGCCAAAGTAACCATAGTTCAAGTACTCTTCAATCCATTGTACCTGAAAATAGTTTCAACCATGCACGACCTTCTACAGTCCAATGGATGATAACATAACAAACACACTTACCACGCGTCGTGCCTCTTTCTTATTATTTTTCAACTTCGCTTTCGAATCGAAATGAGTAATCACGCACTCTGGTTCGTTTACTACTAAATAATGCCAATGATTCCTCGTGAATAATGGAACATATACTATTCTTTTCAACATGTCATTGTCAATCATCACTCGTATTTCCTTGAAGAAATCGTTCCAATTGGGGACATGGATGTTTGGTGGACCGAATCTCTTCTTGAACAACCTGCATCCTAAAATTTTCGGTCCTTTTTCTGACACTTTATCCATCAATATCATTGCATATAAATCGATGACCTATAATTTTAAATCATATTTTTAGGTTAACATTTTTAAATACCAAATTGTTTTTTCATAATATCATTTTCTCACCCTTTTATTGTACACTTTTTTCTGTGCAATGTCGATGATGTTTTGACCATTGCAGCAACGACTGGCGTAGTAGTAAATTCTCTTCTTACACCTACAACATTTGCCAAAATATTGGAACATTTAGATCTTTTCGTAAAGAACATTTATATCTGATCGTGAAGAACAATCATATCAGATTGTAATGAACAATCACATCCTACTGTTAAAAACAATCATATCTCGTTGTCAAGAACAATTACCCTGGTCCGTCAAATCTTTCGAACGTCAACGTTTTAATGACTCTGTCATCAGATATCAGACACATTCAGTCTAGTTGATAAGATACATCTCATTTAGATTATCAATGTAAGAGAGAACTTTCCCATTCAATCCCATTTTGCTAGAAGGTAGATGAAATGTGGAAAACAATAAAACTAACCATAAACAACACAGATCGTCAACCTCCTCTTTACTGACGCATCGTTTCTTGCTCTTCATAACCAGCGCTTCTATGGCATCCTTGTTGCATTAAAATTGTTTCATTTTATTATTTAACATTTCCAAAAAAAAAATGAAACTTTTAAAATAAACGAATCATGCAATTGCAGATGCACACCTTCCCTTTGTCCTTCCGCCCTTATCAAAAAATTTATTTCATAGGGTTGTTTGGTTATTAGCTCTAACCAAATCAACCGGTGTCCCTCTATACGGAATCGACAGTATTTTCCCAACATCTTCGACCGTCACCCGGACATCTTTTTTCTTCAACATGAAAGAGTAGTTACTGATAAACTTGCCACACAAATCGTCTAGTTGGAAATTGTTGACGACCATCGGTTGTGCGTCTAGGAAATGCCCGAAAGGAGTCCCCAATATTCTTTCAATAACAGATTTCTCAAGAACGACGTCTTTCATAGTAGTTATATACGTCGTAATGCGACATCTATGGTGAATTAGGTCGAAACAAAATAAAACATTCACATCATTGTATCCAAAAAATTAGTCATACAACAAAAACTTACAAGTCCCAGCACCAATACTACCATATCGCTCTTGGGAATGATACTTTCGTATCTGCAAAGTCATCGAAGATGATGCCACACTTCTCTTCGTCCTTGTTTTCTCAACAACTTCGACGTCATGGGAAGCATTAATACTACCATCAACTGAAAATTCATTCATACAGTTTTACTAAATCAGTACGACTATTTCACAAAATCAAAACCACAATTTCAAAAAATCAGAACACTTACATTGGTACAATTCAATCATTTTATTATCTTTCAAAGTTTTCGGTCTTTTCAATGTCCGCTTCTCTACAATGTTTTTATAAGATTATATTGAAACCTAGGGTAAAAACAGTAAATTACCACTTCACACAATCCTAGGATATAAATGTAATAAAAGAAATCTAAAGGTTATAACAAAACGTTATAAACTGTTTTGTTTATAACCAATATGGTTCTAATTGCAAATACCAGTAGGACCTAAATCAAAGGAATATCTATTCATAAATGTTTAACTAATTTTGTATCAAGTTTTTACTATACAGGCAATTTGACCGTGACTCATGAAAAGAGTATCAAAGAATCCAGAGGGTCAAAGTGCAATAGTTTTAAGGAAGTTCCGATGGGCCAATTGCTATGCGAGCCGGACTTAAATAATTTGATTAAAATTAGTTATAACAACTGTTAATAATTTTGTAATAAATAATACATGTAATTAACATTTCTAATTAATCAATTTTCATTTGATTAATCTTACAAGGTTAACTAAAAACACTTTTGAGTAAACTAACTCTCTTTAGTCTCTCTTTGAGTAAACAAACTCTCTTTAGTGAACGTTTACTCCGTTAACCGTGATTCTCACCGTGGGCGGACAACCCTAGTCGCGATTCCGACGACTGCGCACTCCGACGATGCCTCCAAAGTTAGGCGTTTGCATCCATTCCTTCCGACGGGTCTTCAGCAACAGATTTTATCAGTTTTTCTTCCAACTTCGTGTCATAGGATTATCCCTCACAAACACAACCTCTGCAACTTTTGCTTTTCCCTTGTTTTTCAGTCTCATGTCATCTTCATTAATTTTTTCTGTAGACATAACTTGCATTCAATTTCATAATTAAATTTCAACCTGCTTTTCTCTTTCATTCGATTGTCCGACCGGTCCGTCGCAAAACTGGAAGCAATGTCAGTTGCCTCCGTCATTTTCATCTATGCAAACAATCAAACTAAATCAAACTGGACGGTACTATAACTTAAGAAGGGGCGACTGATTTTTTTTTCAAAATAAATCTAACTAAACTTACGGCGTCGACACATTCTGTGTCAGGAACTCCGCCAGTTTCACCTTCACATTCACCTTCTTCGTCATCAAGAACATTGGTCTTACCTTTTTCAGGAACTTCCTCTTCATCTGCCTTAGGGACATTGGAATCAGGTTCTTCTGGAACCTCTTCTTCATCTGCCTCTGGGACATTGGAATCAGGTTCTTCTGGAACCTCCTCTTCATCTGCCTCCGCTTCTTCAGGAACCTCAGGAATAGCAGCCTCTGGAACAACCACCTTACATTCTTTACAAACCTCAGACTTGCCTCCTATATGAACAGCCACCTCACTTTCCGGAACATCTGGCCTACTACCAACTCGAACACTCATACCACCTTCTTTAGGAACCTCTGACCTACGGTCTACTGGAACATCAGAATTACATACTTCAGCACCTACAAAATTACCTTCTTCTCGAACATTTTCTTCATCTTCTTCAGGAACAACTTCTTCATCTTCTTCAGGAACAAGTACTTCGTCTTCTCCAGGAACAATTACTTCAACTTCTTCAGGAACAACTACTTCAACACCACCTTCATCTGCCACAGCAACATCCGACAGATGACTACCACAAACAGACAATTTAACTGAAGCATTTTCATCGACGACATCTTGCCGCTCAACCTCTGTAACTGCCTTCGGCACAAAATCGTCGAACAACCTCGTCTACATTCTCCGCAATTACGTCACGGAATGACGATTCAATATCACTACCTGTTTTTAAGAATCATATTCACAATTATGCCTACCAATCAACTAAGACTATCAAAAAATAGGGGAATCAACTTACAATTCTTGACATTGCCAAGCTGGTTGCAATGTATTTTCGAAGAATCGGACGAGTCCAACCCCTCCGGTGATCGAATTACCGACCGAGATACACTAACCTATGTGCAAAAAAATAGGGAAAAATTCATTCAAACAGTTCTGTCTACAATTACATTTGTATTTATTTATTTACTTACATTCTTTACTTTAATCTTCACCGTCGGTTTCTTCTTCTTCTTCAAGGGCTTCTCCGCTTCACATTTCGCGAACGGTGAAGACAATCCTATCACATACTCGTCCTGTCGTGGTAGTAGACTAGCAGCAGGACTTCTGGGTATTTCGATCGGGGCAGTAGACACCTGCGTCGCCTTCGAGGCCACGTCGACAGGCGTTGACGGAGAGGCCTCGTCAACAAGCCGACGATTTCTTCGACCTACTCTTTCAACGATTAAGGAGGCCAGCAAATGTGGAATATCGGTCGGACCTACTAGTTCTGCATTTGCAAATTGAAGTTACACAAATAATTAATCAATATCAAGTGTCATCTCATAAACTTACCGGGCAAAGGATAACCGCTTTTCCTAAACTCAAGTGTCATCTCATAAACTCAAGTGTCATCTCACACAAAGGATAAACGATGGTTCTAATAACCGATATACTCTGAACAATCGATGCTCAGAGGGGCAACCATTTCGGGTTCTCCAAGTACTGGCGGAACGACACCACGGCCACGACCACGGGCACCCCTACTGGGCCTATGAATTCTTCCACGGTTACCTCTACTTCCTTCCATTGCAATTCTACATACACATAACATGAACAATAACCATTACATGAACAAACATTTACAACAGAACATGAATTCTACTATTAAAAGAACAATAGCATGAACTTACAAAGGACAACAAATTTAGGGCATGAAAACAATGACCAAGAACAATCCTTAATTGGTAACAAAATAAACCCACAATGGAAACAAAATAAACACAAATGGAAACCAAATAAATGTAACAAGAAAAAAAAACACCCAAATTTTCAGTTAGTGGTGGGGAAACGACATTCGAATACAAAATAAGACTTACGACAACGACCACGGACAGATGACTGGATGACCACGGACAGACTTCCGCGCAAGAGTGATGACCGGATGACCTCGGCCGACCACGGTGATGGCGCGACGAACGGTGACGGAGAGATGAAACGGAGACGACGGTGATGGCGAGATGAAACGGAGACGACGGTGAGTATTTCACGGTTTGGAGTTCAACGGAGACAATGTACAGCGATCGCAAGGGTTTCGAGAGGAGTTTAAAGAGTAGAAATCGTTTCGAAAAAAAATGAGTGTTTGGGTGAGAAAAAAGAGATGACAGTGGGTTTATAGAGTATGCATGAGTTTGATAGTTGTCAAACTCAACTGCAAACCACCTTTATAGAGATATGTCACTCATAGATAGTACTCTACTTTCAACAAATCAAAGACATTACACACATTTAGAGTAACAAATTGTTGCACACTCACGGACGGTTACAAATCGATCATCTATCTTACAACTGAACGGACGGTCAGGATGAAGGGACGTCTTTGAGCTTCTTTAGAGAAAGCTTCTCTGATCTTTATATATAACTAAGAGATTTTAGATTATAAACGGCTTTATTTCGGATTTTGGTTAAAAGATCCGGCCGAGTTTGTTTGCAAAGACTGACGGTAGAAGTTGAAGGTATATTTTGTAAATAAAATAACAATCAAAGGATAATAGAGTCATAAGAAGAATAGTTACATGCCCTAGACCTGTATATAATCTCGATCGGTTTTTCGCTCTCGTCGACCGAAAAATAGAAGCGTTGTCTTTCTTTCCCTCATTTTCTAGGGTTTGCGCCGGTGATCGTATTAGAAAGGTAAATCGGGTGCTGTTATAGAATTTCATGTTTTTTTTGTAATTTTCCTTTCCTTTCTTTTTCCGTCGGCTTGTTAGGTTTAGTTTTATCGAGATGTTCCGATGATTATTTTTTATTTGACTTTATTCGAAGATTCTTCATTCCTTTAACATATTGATTAGTAATTACTGATCGTCTGTTGCTGTGCGTGTCTGGACATAGAATTACTAATCAAACTGATTTCGTTTTTAGCGAAGATATATTATTTGCCATGTCTGGTCGAAACAGCTATGGGAAAAGATCGTACCCTCAAAGCGATTACAGTGATGATGGAGGCAGTAGGCGAAAAAGTTCAAGAAATCATGGTGAGGATAGAGAGGCATATGCTCCTGGACCAGAGGATACTGTGTATCGGTATTTATGCCCTGGTAGAAAGATAGGAAGTATCATTGGCAGGGGTGGTGATATTGTAAAACAGCTGAGGGCTCAAAGTCAGTCAAAAATTAGGATATGTGATGTGGTTCCGGCATGTGATGAAAGGGTCATAACTATTTTTAGTTCGAATAAGGAAACCAATTCATATGATGAAACAGGTGATTACATCTGTCCCGCGCAGCATGCACTTTTCATGATTTACGAGAGGCTTGTTTCTGATGATGCTCCAAGTATTGATGAATCTGCGGATCAGGTTACAGTTCGTCTGCTTGTACCTTCAGATCAGATTGGCTGTATTATTGGAAAAGGTGGTCAGATTATTCAAGCTATTCGTACTGACAGTGGTGCACAAGTACGCGTTCTCAAGAATGAGGTTCCCTTGTGTGCCATCAATGGTGACGAACTTCTGCAGGTATTGATTTGCCCTTGGTGATTTTGTTATATATTGGATTTTGAATTTTTTACATAATCAAGTTAACTCAATTGATTTCATAATTTAAATATAAAATTGTCATTTCTATAATAATAGGTTGATGCCTACTAATTAATTTCTTTTGTTTACTTTGCTCAATGCTTTAAACAATTGTGTTGATTTTGGTTTAATTTTTTTCATCCAGTGTTTTAAGTTTTGAAATCTGGTGTATCTGTGGATCCAACCACACTTAGCTTAGAAATACTACTATACAATGCATAGATGTTGAAATTTCATTCTTAATTCGATGTTGTATTCTTTCATGAATCATAATCTTGAAACTGTTTTCTTTCTTTTTTGTCTATGTTTATGATTTGAATTTTAATATGAGCTTTATGTTTTTTAGATCGCAGGTGATGTTTCATGTGCCAAGAAAGCTCTAATCCAAGTTTCAAATCGTCTTCATGATAATCCCTCTCGATCAAACCACCTCCTGACATCTAATGCACCCTCTGTTTATCCACCTGGTGGACATTATAGTGGTCCAAATGCTGTTCCCATGGGAATGGTGAGTTCTTACGGGGGATATAAAAGTGATACAGGGATTACAGGCAGTGAATGGTCATCTTACCTTCCACAATCTAGAGATGAAGGTTCTCTCAGAGAGTTTTCAGTACGTTTAATTTGTACTTCTGCTAACATTGGTGGAGTTATAGGCAAGGGTGGATTTGTTATAAAACAGATCAGGCAAGATTCTGGAGCCCAAATAAAAGTTGATAGCTCTACTGTTGAAGATGACTGCATTATTTCAATTTCATCAAGAGAGGTCTTTTTAAGTTTCTTTCTGTTAAATAGTTAACTAACTATTTGTCATTATGACTTTTATGTATTCTTTATCTTATTTCCCTTCACTCTATGCTTTCAGTTCTTTGTATTGTTTACTTTAAAAAATCCGAGTTACTGAATAATCTGAACTGTTCTACAGTATTTCGAAGATCCCATATCCCCAACTATAGATGCCGCTGTCCGTTTACAGCCAAGGTGCAGTGAAAAAACTGAACGAGAATCTGGTGAAGCTTCATATACCACTCGGATTCTTGTACCAACATCTAGAATTGGATGTCTGATTGGAAAAGGTGGTTCTATTATATCGGATATGAGAAGAATGACACGTGCAAACATCCGTATACTCTCTAAAGAAAATCTTCCCAAAGTTGCATGTAACGATGATGAGATGGTTCAGGTAAATATATATGTAATAATATTACCTCATACTGCTCATTTTAAATTTTAAGGAAGACTAATTAACCAAATTCTGCACTTCATCAGTTCCATCATTTATTTATTTGCATCTTCTATCTGAACATTATTCATTTATTTTTGTAGACTTATGAAATCTTCTTATTTGATGAAATTTTGTTTTTTCATCTTTTTTTTTAATAACCTTCATGATATCATCTTTATTAATTTTGGAAAGATGATGCCTTGTAATAATCTGGGTTTCTTGTAGATAATTGGTGATTTAGATGTTGCAAGAAATGCTCTTATTCAAGTGACAACACGGTTAAAAGCTAATATATTTGAACGGGAGAGTGCTTTGTCTGCATTTGCAGCACCTGTTCCTTACATTCCAATGGCCCCAGATTTGCCTGATGTTTCAAGGTATGGAGGCAGAGATGGTAAATCAGAAGGACGGGGTTACTCATCATATTCCAGTGGGTATGGTCGTTCAGATGTTCCATTTTCTGATAACTACTCGAACTATGGAGGTTCACAGGTATTAATATATTATATCTGAATATCAAATTTTGATAATTTATTGGGGGTAATTGCAGCTTGTGTCATTAAAGTATTAAACTATCCGTAGTGACAAACTTACTCACCAAGAGACAATGTCCAGTCCCCATGCGTCCTGTTATGCCTAATGCACAGTTTAAATTGTATATATTTTTTATTTATTTATAGGATTTTATAAAAATATATTTACAATGATAGTAATAAAAATTAATAATAACTAATAAGTTAAGAAAATTCTAAAGAAATGAAGAAAGGA
This sequence comes from Zostera marina, assembly GCA_001185155.1. Taxonomy (NCBI): domain Eukaryota; kingdom Viridiplantae; phylum Streptophyta; class Magnoliopsida; order Alismatales; family Zosteraceae; genus Zostera; species Zostera marina. The sequence continues at coordinate 23,463 of LFYR01000861.1, read as the reverse complement.
GTCTTTTACGATAAATTTCACAGTCTGGAACTTTGGTGACTTCACTGGAGATTGGATCTCGCCATCAGAGGATTATCTACTGGAGCTGTCACCATAGTGGGGTTATAGGAAAACTAGGGTTCTTGCTTATTTAATCTGCCTGAAAATCCACTAAAGCTTTTAATGGGGGACAATCAGGTAATTCTTCTTTATGACATTTGACAGGTAAGGTGGATCTCCTTACTGTTTCCTTAAAATAGAGACAAATGTAGAATTCCCTCTACAATAGAGACAAATGTAAAATATAGACATTTTATTTTGAATTTACTAAGAATGAACTAAATTATTTGTGCAGTACTGCGGTTGTGAATTTCTGTACAATAATCGCTAAGAAAAGTACTAAACATTAACTGTTTAGTTCTCACATCGTACATTGATGTCAGCAATTGATGTCAATATCACCTTTGTACATTACCGATTCATTGACATTTGAGTATTTTTTACTGGTTTCTTTGATTTTTTTTCAAGTGGTGCTAAACTGCCAATTTTATTACTTAATGGAAAGTTATGGTAATTTTGATACTATATTCATTTGACATATCTTGACTTATTTTCAGAGCGGAAGTTCTGGATACGGAAGATACGGTAGTTATTCTTCAGGCCGTTCCGGAAATGGGTATGAAATTGTCTTTGGAAATTCCATGGCCATACATGCAAATTGATTACTAACTTCTAATTAACTGTTATTTTTTACCCCTCTTACGCATATCTTTTAATTTATTTAATTAAACGAGGGATAGGTCCCTTGCATCTTTATCCTGATCTCTCTAGCTTCTTTTATCAGGTTATCCGGTCCAAACCCTATATCCCATGGAAAACATCATGGTTATTAGGCTACCCATTGATTAGTACCTGCAGGTAGAGTGTTGTTTCCAACCTTATCATTTGGTTTGATTGACTAGTAGTTTTGTCGTATTGAGTATTGACCAACATTCTTGGCACAGTTTTATTGTCTTTTACCTGACCATCCTCCACATGTAGATATTAATAACCTGTTTGTTCACCTTTGTTGATATCCATTCCTATCAAAACAGCTGAAATCTTTGAAGCCTGGAGCCAAGCCCACTAACTACCTTGAAGTTCCAAGCCTAAAACCTGAAGACCAGATGAACAGGATTTGAGTCATTTTATGTCCTACCTTCAAGTTTCTTTAGTAGCATCTGTATTATCTTTCCAATGTTGACACTATTTTTGGCCTAAATTATACATTGTACCCGAGGGCCTATGTTTACTGGCTTACCTTATTTTATGTAGTGTCTTAAGAGATTTTTATCCTTTTAAATTGTGTTAAACGATGTAGCTTCTTAGGTTGACTGTTTTAGTTAATTTGTTTTTAGCATGTCTATGAATGCGATGCCATATGTCCTGTGTTATTTTTCATATCTAGAAATACATGTTTACCTTGTTTCAAAAAGTTGGTAATAGTAGTAGACTGAAGTGATGAATTGTCATTTCAGTTTTTGTCATGGATTAAATTCCATGATTATCTCTAACCTTAAGTTATTATTCTCATGTGATTGTTTCGCATTGCTGGTTTCATAACCTGAGGAATGATGTCAAAAATCTTGCTGCTATCTTTAACCCATAAGTTGTAAGTTTTTTGGGTTAGCTATGATTTTTTTAAACACAACATTATTGTTTTTTATTTTGGACTTTTGAGTCTTATTATTATTCTAAAGAAATGATGTTGCTCTTTGTTGAAGCCTGACTTTTGTTGGGCTCCAAAGACGACAAGATAAGAAACATGTGTATTTTTTCGTGTTGTTTAAAAAAATATCAGTTGTCAATATTTGTATAGTGATTAGTGATAAACTGATAGTATTTGAATGAATACTTTATACAAATTCAATACATTTTAAATTTTGTTGTATCTTTAATTCTTTATATGAGTGTTTGACTATTTGCTGTGCTAAATATTTTCATCTAATGGTCGAAAGAAACTTGTACTCTTTTGAGTTAAATGCATTTACTGACTTTGTACGGTAAAACAACAGCTTTGCAATGCATTATATCTACTTAGATAGATACTGCTAAAGCTTTCATACTTGAAAAGCTGCACGGTTTGTCTGCTTATGACTTTCTTTTCCATCAGTGCAAATAGCAATATCTTCTACAAAAGTTCTTAATCCGACATCTTAAATGCCTAAATGTCTAAACTTTCGAATTAATTCGAATAAAATTGGTTGAATCCATTAATTAATTTTGAAATCGATAATAAAAAACGCTAAGTGAATTCAAGCCTGTAGTTGATGAATTTCAAAATAAAAAAATATATAATCAGTTGATGGCTTGATTATTGTTTAGAGTATGTTGATAATTGATGTTAAGTAGCTGGATTCCTACTCTTTTTACCTGCGTGACTGCGTCCAAAGAAGCAAAGTTGAATTGGGTGAGAAATAAATGGGACAAAACAAAGTAAGAACTAAGAAGATAAATAGCAGGTGCAGTGAAGTTTGAATCTCTGTCCCGTCGGTCTTTTTTCACAATGCACTGTCAAATCTAAACCTTTCTTTCTCTTCATTGTCCGTCGGTCCGAAATACCAAAACCCAATAGCTATTGTTTTGAATATCAATATTTTTGCAGTCACTGCTAACACAGATCAATTTCATCAGGTTTCAACTTTTTTTTATATATATAATACCTGTCTTCGATTCCTTCATCCTCATCGCATTGCCAGTCTTCTTCATTATCTTCCTCAACGGTTTTCTTTGCTAAAAAAGAAAGAAATATACCTTTGTGCCTGCTTTTCTACCTCCTATTTACATGTAAGATATGTTTGTTATTACTTCTACTCATCTTAGTTCTTGCATGTGAGAATGAGGTTTTATAATGCAGCCAAGGATGACTTGCCTATCGCATATACTTTTGCATCTTATTTTCTTACTTTCTTAAAAACTTATGCATTCCTATATACTTTGGGAGTTATTTTCCAATATATTAAGTTTATTAACAAGACAAAATGTTATTTGGAACTCGAGAGGAATGATTTGATATTTTGATGGGCAAGTCGTCTCTGGCTATATAATTACCTCATTTTTTCATGCTAGACCTCTATGATGATATCTATGATACGTCTCCCAATGCTAACTTCTTCGTATTATGGTAAAAAAAACTCTTGCATTGTTTAGATGATATTCTAGAAATCTGGTATTAATGTCACTGTCAAGAAATCTAGACATATATATGATATATATATAATGTACATATGTATGTATCTTTATAATTCTCACTGAACAACTTCTTCTTCCTTGCTTGATTCATCAAGTTCTCTTAGACCACCCACCTTAAGTTCTATTTCTTCAATAAGCTCCTCCCTCAACAATTCAGATCTTGCCTCCTCTTCTAGGTCTTCTTGCTACATCAACACATTTCCAAAAAAATTACCATTTCTTATTATCAATTTACAATCTGTCTTTATAATTTCAACAAGTAGAAAGAAATACTCACTCTTTCATAGATCCAATGAACAGTTCCATCTCCTCCATCCTTCCTATATTCATCACTGTCATAAAATGGATCCTGTAGAATTTGCACCATTTTGAATGACTCTATGTTTCTCTCTACTTGATTTAATATTTAATAACCAAGAATAAAACAAGGTAAAATGATATGCTTACCTTGGTGGATCCAAAGTAACAACAACCCCAACATGTGAAAAATATGTACATAGTATCTACATAAAATATTAAAATATTGGGTTATAAAAAAAAACTAATGATTTTTCTCAAGTGTTATTTTGTTCAATGCGGGCTTACAGATGTTCTTTAGGGTTTTATCATTCAAATGCCAGACAGATTTGTGTATGAGATAGTCCTTCTGTCCAATGGCATGCTCGATGGTGACAGCCATGAGAGGCCATTCAGTAAGATGAAGCAAATCTGGTAGTGCATCTATTTTCCATGATTCTGCTTTCTTTCTTGTTTCCCTTACTGAATTCTGCATTTCAAAAAAATATATTATACACAACAGAAATGAGTGAAATCGCTAAAAAAATTCTTACCCGTGACAGGTAACAAGTGCTGAAATCTGACCCACCAAACATCTTCAACTGCAAGAGAATCGATCAATCAATCTAAACATGTCGAGAATCAAGCAGATGTTTTGCAGTATATATGTTTGTTTGATTACTGTGTTTGAAGAAGATGATGATGATGAAGACAGCAGCTTCATCGTCGATGAGTAGAGCAAAGGGTTCTTGGGCAAGGAGAAGCCCATAGCCATGGCTGTCTCCACCATGAAAATGAACGTCGGTAATGTTTCTTCTAAAAAATACAGAATATAGATGACAAAGAGATGATGATAATATGATATAGTCATATAGATAAGCTTTTTCATCCACTGGTGCAAAAAAAATGTGTGGTTCAAAAATTCTGAAGAGATGATGTCACCTTTGGGCCCATGATGTTTGATCTTAATTCTTAAGCATCTCCAACAAGACTACTGCAACCAACTTCCTTGGCAACACCCTTTCCATCCATCAATCTTCTCATATTTTGAGCTCCAGCCCATTCGCCCACCGATGAGTATATGTTAGACAGCAATATGAAGTCGCCACTGCCTTCGTTTCCAAGCTTAACTAACTGCTGATTTGCAATTCTGCCCAATTCTGCGTTCCCGTGCAAATGACAAGCGCCGAGAAGTGCTCTCCACACCACGGAGTTTGGAGCGACGTTCATTGTTCCGATGAATTCAAAAGCTTCCTTCAACTGCCCAGCACGGCCGAGCATGTCGACCATGCATCCGTAATGCTTGATGTTGGGATTTACGTTGTAATCTTTGGTCATGATATGGAAGTATCTCCGACCTTTATCCACCATTCCGCCGTGGCTGCAAGCTGAAAGCACACCCACGAAAGTTATCTCGTCAGGAAGGATCGTGGAAGTCAACATCTCTGTGAATACCGCGATGCATTTCTCTGTGTGGCCATGGATGGCCAATCCGTTGATGACAGTGTTCCATGTCGTCACATCACGTTCTTTCATCGATTTGAAGATTTCCAGTGATTTTCCTATGCATCCAAGTTTCGCATACATATCTATCAGTGCATTACCATGGAAAAGGTTGAGACTTCCTTCCTCCAAACAAGTCTCCAACACCAGTAAACGTAGCTTCTCACCGGCTTCAAGTGTGCCGGAATTGGCACAAATAGACAGCATAGTCAGTAAAGTGACCTTATCTGGTCGCATACCTACCAATTTCATTTCTTCAAACAGTTGTGTGGCCTTATCGTAAAGGCATATTTTCGCATATCCTGAAATCACGGTGTTGAAAGACACGATGTCCTTATTGGGAATTCTATCAAACAGTTCCCTTGCACTCGTCATCAACCCTAATTTAGCATAAGCCGTGATCATGACATTCCAAGAAACCATATCTTTGTAAGGTGCTTCCTCGAATAATTTCCTAGCAGTACGAATGAGACCTCGCCTGGCGTAGCCAGCAATCATTGCGGACCATGCGACAGGGTCGTCTCTGGCAGATCCATCGAACAATCTATTGGCATTTTCCAAGTCCCCGCAATTAGCATTGAAGTTTATAAGCGCATTCCTCACAAACCCATCAAAGCCCATCCCCTCCTTGATAATTCGAGCGTGAACCTGATGTCCCGTGGACGACGCTGACATACGAGAACACGATTTGAGGAGAAAAGGGAAGGTATGTTGATCGGGAGCAATTGGGTTTTCTGCTTTGATCATGGTTACGAAGTAGGATATCGCGTGGGAGGGTTTAGGGCCTTGTGAAGAAGCACGGATCATAGTGTTGTACATAAAAAGATCTCTAGTTCGATGCGGAATTGTATCGAATACCTTGTCCGCGTAGCAAAGAGCATTTGGAATTGAGATTGCGGCGGAGAAAATCACTTCTTTGAGAAAACTTACGTGGTTCCCGGAGACGATAATCTTTGCATGCATCTGCCTTACAGTTCGAAGCGTCTTTATTCGTCTCCATAAGTCCGGGCGGTGCCGCTGGCTACCGGTCTTCCGATACATAGAACTAATGAATAGTATATTCAGAGTGGTAGTGAACTCGTAATGATGTTGATATTTGATGATACTCCGGCCCAGTCCGACTTAACCCAATAAATCCGTACGGTCCAATATGTCGGGTCCTAATCCGTACGGTCTAGGAAGGTTTCGAGCCTAAAAATCTTTTACCATTTAGAGAAAATACATTATAATAAAGAGAGAAATTGTTTAGTGTAATACTTATAAATTATATTAAATCATAAATATTAAAATATAACTAATTTGGTGTGATATTTGATCTCTACTGTCTGTTTTTCTCGAGATATGATATTTAATCACGAGATGTGATCTACAAAAGGCAAAAAAAAATGATAATGATATCTTATAAATGATGGATCTGCTCATCATAGGAAAAGTGTTGCCTTTGAGGCTTTGACGGATGAGGTATATGGGTTTCTAAGATCACTAAGGTTGGGAATTTCCTTTGGCGGATGAGGTGGGGAAAATTGTCAACACTCGATAGAATCATAATTATGAGACTACAGTCGGACGGGATATGTTACCTCTGAAGAAAAGAAGTTGAATCAATTAATCATATTTTCTACTCATGTTGTTACACCAGAAATATAATCTGAAACTGTCTATTGAGTTTGGGGATTAATTCAACAAAGCAGCTGCATCGACTTCAGTTTTATGAGTGCTGAAATTGATAAATTAAAAATCAACTCAACTCTCCCATCTGGGGAATTCATTAGACACTTCTATCAGTAGTTAGTTGGAGCATAAGGAAGGAGCGCAATACAAGAAAAGCTACTGGCATTCATCTAAGTGAATATATGATTATGAAGCAGATCGTCCGTACTACAAAATGGGGATTCAAAGAACACCGTTATAAGAAATCACACAAATGCAGAAATAAAGCAATGACTTATCAACATTGAAATACTTTTGCTATGCTAAACATGAAGGAACATGAAAGAAGCGGAGGAAACCTCGGTTAATCAAAGAATATGTTTTAAATCTACCACAATGCCTTACTGTTATTTGGTTTTAAACTTATGTTTTTTATTTTAATTTTATCTTTGTAAAAATATTTTAATTGCTTTTAATTTATGATTAAGTCCCTTATCAAAAAAAAGCATTGCCTACTATAATAATATAAAATTAAAAATTGTATAGGTTAGCTCAATAAATCACAATAACTATTAATATTGTTAAATTTTTAAAATTTTAACATGTAATTTTTGTTTAATTTCTAATTTTTAATAGGGTGGCTATTAGGTGTACCATTTGTTGGTGTCCCGAAAATGCGTCATTTGTTGTACGTCGTTGGATCATGTTCATGAAGTTTCAGCCACCCGTGTTGTTTTTGAGTTAAAAATAATATTTATAATATATATTACACTGTAGTATATTAATAGCACGCAAATATTCATTAGATTTTTGCATGGTCCTAGAATCTATTAAATAGGTAGTAGTATAGAAAGTAGATAGGTAGTATATGTTAGAAGGTCGACTAGCTCTTGGAGGAGAGTTGCCCGGAGTTGGGCCAGCAGTAGCCGTTGCAATGGCTAGAAACGCCATCGGGAAAGAGGGAAGAATCAGCAATCAAAAACTCGTTGAAAACCAATGTGAACCGGTTCTTGTAAACCGGGTTCAATGATGATTTAATTGTATTTGAATTAATTAAAAACTTGATTACATATTGTTAATATATAAGTAATACAGAAACAAATCTTTTAACTAACTAACTAATAGACAAATGGGCTCAGCCCAGTTCTTGATTTAATTTGAATTGGCCCACTTCGTTTATTGAAACTATTGCAGATTTAACCCTTGACTTTACGAATTTAATTCCTGCATAGTAAACCTCAATAACCAATTAGTTAAAACCTTACTGTATTCTTATTTCCATTCAAGTCCTTTACAGTTTAACTCAATTCAATTCTGAATTTACAGAACTGAATTAATTTATATCAGTTTAATTGGAACTGATCAATTGGCAACTAGTTTAATTATAAGTTGCTTAAGTAATTCCTTTAGTATAGGCTTGTAGGTAGTATTGTCACTTTTAAAATAACACCGGTCAGTTCTTGGTTTTGTCAATAGGTATTGTCACTTCTAAAATCTCGATTTTGTCACCTTCGACTTATTAGGAGATAGTACTACACAAAAGAAATGACGAGTAGGACAAGTGACGTTTTATAACGTACAGTAGAGATTAGTGTAAGCATACAACTAGAGTGCATATATCACTAAGGTCACAACCCTAACATTAGCAAATACTAAATATTTTTTTATTGATCAAACAAGTAATGATAAACACCGTCCTCGAAACAGATAGAATTATATTTAGTAGGGAAAATAAAACCGATACAACTAATTAGTTATACAAGGGTACATCAAGGAAAAAAACAAGTAGAACATATTAAATGAAAAACGATAGAGATTCATAGTACAACTGATTTGTCGTATAAGGGTATAATGCGAAAATAAAAACAAGTACAACATATTAGCGATACAAGTACAACGATTACATATGATAAGATACGATAAAGTAATTAAAAAACATAACTAACGAAAAATCTGCATTCTTTGATAATACTAGAGGTTCCCTTCATCAGGAATCGGTCGATCATTCATATGAAGAATGCCACTCAAGTGGACTAATTGAAGATTGAGGTGGAATATCACTATCATCGTCAGAGATGATAATAAGATGGAGAGCTTCCATTTTCGTAGAGGATGGAAAGAAATACGATGAGGATGAAATGAAAAAACTATTACATTATTTGTAGAGGAAGAAGATAATGTACAGAGATGTTTGTGTCAATAGTAGACAGATGTTTGTGTATAACTAATTGGTTTTTAACTAATATAACCGTGTACATCAATCATGAACAGTAATGTGTCAACAAAGAGTAGTCAAGAACATTAATTAGACTAGGAATAAAATATTATAAAGAATATAATAAAAGTGTAGGTGGGATAATGTAGCTAGTTTATACAACATGTAAAACTAATATGTTTTATTCACTATTGTACGATGGCGGTAAAATCTCGAGATTCCACACAGCGTTATACATGAGGTAATTGTTGACGTATAAGTATATCTGAACCATTAATTTTTTGCAAACTTTTAATCCAACGGCGTACAACAAATGACGTATTTTCGGCACACCAACAAATGACACACCTGATAATTTTCCATTTTTAATATGTTAGATAATTTTAGTATCACTGCATCATGTCTAAATATAAGATTAGTCTATAAAAGGTAGGTACCCCATTCATAAAAAAAAATTCAAGAATTGAAGATTATATCAAGAATTTGATAGTGATTTTAATTCTTAACTATTTATTTATTTAAAAATATGAAAAATTGACAATTTCTTTATATTAAAATTTCTATTTCTTTAACCATATAAATTATAAATGAATGTTTTAATTTAGTAGTTGGGAAGATAGGGTGACTGGATAAGGAATGGATTGGAAAAGTTTGTTCAACCCTCTTTTTCTTTGCACTATGCTAATCGTTAGATTAACATTTGAAGATCGGATCAATGATATCTCATAAAATATCTTAAGAAAGATATCTTAAAATATCATTTTATTTGTTTTATTAACATGTCATTTTGTTTAATTTGTTGATCTTAATTGTTTATTTTTCATGTTCAGTCTGGCGAGTTTCGATTTTCCGACGATCCTTGGATGATGTCTTGCCTCCTCTTTTCTCCGTAAAAATGAAGTGAAGACGATCCAACAAACGTCCAACCCTACCCTTCATTTGATTGTCTCCGACAAGTTTCATCAGTCGATCGTCGGAGAGGACAACCATCGCCAAAATATCTGTCGGATTCCAAAATATCTGCTTTGACCGTAACTCCTCCTCAGTGCCTTGATTGTCTACAACTCTCTCCAAGCTCATCGTCATTGGTGACATCCAAAAAGGATCGGAATGTCGTCAACTCTGATTTCGAAGAAAAGACATGGAAGAGAGATTTAGAAATTAATATATGTCAAAAATTGGATATTTTTCATATTTTTACTTCCAATTATCAAACCCTTTTATGTGATTATAAATAGAATGAGGTCATCAAAGAGAGGTAATTTTCTAATGTAGTAAAAATTGAGGTCAATTCAATAATTTATTTGATTTATAATTTATTGCAAGAATTATGATATATGGGTACATTTATACATGAGTAATAGAGTAAGGAGGACAACAGACTACTCAACCTTAACATCAATCTCAAACTTATCGGTCGAAACAGGGGAATGGAACAGCACATGGACCTGCCACCGGGATTCCGATTTCACCCCACAGACGAAGAGCTAGTCACGCACTATCTTTCCAACAAAGTCTCCGACGACAGATTCGTCTGCAGAGCCGTCGGTGACGTCGATCTCAATAAGTGCGAGCCTTGGGATTTGCCATGTAAGTTTGTAATTACTCTCTTGTTTCTTCTTCCGACAGATAATAGACGGCGGACTTCATCCCTCTCGTTTTTTTTTCAGGGAGGGCGAAGATGGGTGAGAAAGAATGGTATTTCTTCTGCGTCAGAGACAGAAAATACCCAACAGGATCGAGAACCAACAGAGCCACCGAAGCTGGTTACTGGAAAGCTACGGGTAAAGACAAGGAGATTTACAGAGGCAGGTCTCTTGTCGGGATGAAGAAGACGCTTGTTTTTTACGGAGGAAGAGCTCCCCGTGGTGAAAAAACCAATTGGGTGATGCATGAATATCGAATGGAATCTACCACCACCATCTCTTCCTCCTCCTACAATAACTTACACAAACCCTTAAAGGTTCCGATGCCGATGCGACTGGCTTTATTTTTCAATAACTTCTGATCTTTATTTCTTATCTATGACTGATTTCTTCTTCTTTTTGTCTTGGTAGCTGAACTGCGAGTGGGTGCTGTGTAGAGTGTTCCAGAAAAGTACGAGTATGGCTGGCGGTGGGAAGAAAACATACGGTAATGAATTGGGTTTCTGTCAGAACAGTGTCAATCTCTCCGGAGTTGCTACACCAGCGGTTATAGCACAACAGAACATTCCTTGTTTCTCCAATTCGTCGACAGAGCATTTCGACACAAACCGTCTGTTCTCAACCCCGGACCCATCTTCCATCCACATGATATTCTCCGGCGGATGCAAAGTCGAGAGAGACGTGGTGACGGTCTCGCAGGAAACAGGCGTTACAAGTGATGCCAATCCCGAAATTTCATCCGTCTTCTCTAGTCATGAGACGGGTAAGCAGCGGAGAATCGATTCCGGTGACGGTGAGATCCTCCCGTCAAACCCTGCCCCAGAGATGACACTCGATGATTGCTACTTCTGGAATTACTGATGTCATGACAGCGATATCTTACGTCATTATTGTCGGTTTTATAATTAATAATCAATTCTATATTTCTATTTTCTAGTTTTATTTTGATATTTTGTAAATTATTATTAATGAAGGTATTGATTATTGAGTGCCAGAACTAGACCAGAACTAGGTCTGTCAATGGATATCCGAAATTTGTATTTGAATTTAAAATCGAATTCGTTTAGGCTTGATCGAATTCAGATAATAAAATTCAGATAGTAAAATTCAGATACGAATTCAGATATTTAAAATACTATCTGAAGCTAAGCAAATTCGAATAATATCCAAAAATTCGAATAATTATCCGATTTCGAATAAGTATATAAATATATAATAATTTTATAATTTATGCCTTCTCTAATATAATGTAATTTATATTGTGCTGGATTTATATATTAAAATGCTATGTTAAAGTATTATAATGGTTTTTATTAAAAAAAGTAAAATATTATTTTTTTAGTTTTTCTGGAAATGTTATTATATCCGAATTCTAATATTTTAGTCCAATTCGAATTTGGAATTTGAAATTCGAATAATAAATTCGAATTATCCGGATACTAAACGAATTTAAATTCAGATAAAGGGGTATCCTAACCGAATTTGTCCGTTTGACAGTCCCGGCCAGAACTGCACTCTTGTAGAGGTAGAACAAGTTAATGTAAATAATAAATATTTCTAGATTAATTAATATTTTAGAACATTTTATTGTGGAAAGAAATCAATAAAAGATGTCTAAAAATTATAATGTTTTTAATACCAAATTTGGTCAACTACCAAAACAAGAAATATTCTTTTTTGCCATTATTATCTTTTTTCGTCAATTGCAAGATCAAATTACAATGACCTGTCATAATCCAAATCATCCAATCATTGATCCAACGGTGGGTGATTCAATAAGAAACATTTTTTTTATTGATATTAACTTGTCGTCTATAGATTATTTAAATCGAATAATGTTTAGAATATCCTAAGATAGTTAGAATCATTAAGGTGAGATAATTAACTAAGTAAGAATTTCAATCACAACCATCCATTTCATTAAGATTGGAGGGTTTGGATGAAAGTTTTTATTTTTTCTTATAAACTTGTTCATCTTAACGATAATCTTAATCCTAATAATTAATTATTAATTACAATATCTATGTTTGGATAACCAGGGGCGTATCCAGGGGGCAAGGGAGGGCAATTGCCCCCCCTAAAATTTGGAAAATATTCGAGGACCTATATGTAATTAAATTTTTTATAGGGGTTAAGTGTAATTTTCACAATATATTAATATTTTTTAAGGGTTAATAAATAAATTTCACAATATTTATATACTATATAAATTTTACAATATATGTAATTTTAAGTTTAATTACATATAAATCCCTAAAAACTTAAATATCCATAAATTTCTCCCTCAAATCTTCTAAATCCCTAAACCTCTCCCCAAATTTTCTAAATCCTTAAACCTCTCTCCCAAATTTCTAAATCCCTAAACCTCTCCCCCAAATTTCTAAATCCCTAAACCTCTCCCCCAAATTTCTAAATCCCTAAACCTCTCCCCCAAATTTCTAAATCCCTAAACCTCTCCCCCAAATTTCTAAATCCCTAAACCTCTCTCCTAAATTTCTAAATCCCTAAACCTCTCCCCCAAACCCAAAACCCACGATATTTCCCCAATATCCCCCAATATCCCCAAAACCCACGATTTCTCCCAAAATCTCCCCAATATTATTTTCCCAATCTCATTTCCCCCCCATCCTCCAATCTCGTTTCCCCCATCTCATTTCCTTCAATCTTGTTTCCCCCAATCTCTCCTCCTCCCATCCACCTCACGATCATCTCAGGGTCAACCGGTCAAGCTCTCACGTTCCGACCACCGTCCATCGAGATTCAGTTATTGTGCCACAGCCCACAGGACACCACCACCATCGGATTTCACTGCCTTCAGTTCGTCTCCACTCTCCAGAGTCCAGTCTCCGCTACTCTCTAGCCTTTAGGCTTTAGGTATGTCCGTCTATCTTGAATTCTTGATCCGTTTGTGTTTAACCTAGCTTGATTCGGAAAAAAAAATGTACCATTTTAAAACAAGAAAATGAACCATTTGCAAAAAATTGAATTGAACTATCATCAACATGAAAAAATATAAATTTTCATCATTCCATGTGATTTTTTAAAACAGGGACCTAAATTGATTAAATATCCATGTGAATTTTATTTCTTTCTTTAATTAATTAAAGAGGAACCATTTTATTTATTTCTTTAATGTGATTCTCACATTAAAACTCGTCTCAGAAATCGTTTTGGTGATAGTTTGATGAATGATTGTTTAGTAACATATATCGAGAAAGATATTTTTAAAACTATAGACAACGAAGTTATTTTAAAAATATTTAATGATATGTGTCTTCGTCGTAGGAAATTGAAGTAATGTAAAATATATTTGAAATTTTTATTGTTAATTAAATGAATGTATTTATTTTTAATTTGAATATTAATTAATGTATTGAATATTAATTATAAAATGAATGTATTGATTTTTTATAGGTTTTTATAATCAATTATATGAATAGGTCATGTCAAAATTTGTATAGGTTTTTTAATTAGTACAAAAAATTTTTTTCGCCTTCCGCGAATCTTGCCCCCTGCCGGGGAATCCTGGATACGCCACTGTGGATAACATCGTCGACAAAGAATGTAGTGGCTAGAGCTTGGAAGTCACAGTCGAGGCCCAATCACGAGCTGCCTTAGTCTCCGACGTTGTCTTTATCCTCCGTCCAGGCCATCACCTTCTTCTTCCTTCTTTATCTTCCGTTGCTTCTTGGTCTCGTAGATTCTACATAAAACCCACTCGTCTAACTGCACCTCAAAACAGAGCACAAGCAGTAATATTAGATATTAACTAAGAACCATGCATTGAATATGGATGGCATGGGTTAATTCTTACTCTGATCGTGTGGTTATCGAAGCGGCGGTACTCGTGCATGATCCAACCGGTTTTGGTGCAACTAGGCAGACGGCCTTTATAGAACACCGGTGTTTTCTTAACTCCGACGTGGTGTCTTATCGCCTTGTCCGTTCCCGTGGCTTTCCAGTAGCCAGACGCCGTGGCTCTATTGAGCCTCAATCCATTCGGATACTTCTTCTCTCTTCGCGTGAAGAAGTATCTATCATCTCCTTCACCGCCACAAGTTGCCATGGGGCGGCGAATTTATACAAGCTTATCTCGGGGATCATGGAAACAGAAATCGGAGACAGTGTCGATTTAAATTTGTTGAGTAAGTAGTGTGTTATGAGTTCGTCGTCCGTCGGGTGGAACCGGAATCCCGACGGGAGATTTGACGTGGTCGTTGAACAACTTATTATTCTTGAAATAACTGCCACCTTAATTAATTAAGCTCCGATTATATAGAACAGTTCAGTTCATGAAATCGTTGGGTCATGGGTGTTTCAAATTGACTACGCCACCGGTTATTATTAAACTAATCGCGAGCTTCAATTTTAGAATTAAGAGTACCTACGCAACAACTCACTATAAATTTTAGGTTAACGGTTAAGTCGTAATTGACAGTTGACAGGTGTTTATAGTAGAAGAAAACCCTATCTACGACGGCGATTCTAGATTCTAGTAATAGCAAAGGAATTACCGGCGATAATGATAACCGACCACCACCAACGACCAACGACTGGGAACTTATATTTATCGACGTAAGGGTTGAATGGGTTCGTCCAAATTGATCATGGCAGGCTACCCACCACCAGGCTCCAGCTACCCTTACGGAGGAGGGCAACAATCAGGCTACGGCCAGCAACCAACTGCAGGTTACGGCCAGCAACCAACAGGTTATGGACAACAATACGGAGCTTCTTCAACAGCCCCACCACCATCTTCCGGTGGTTATAATCAATATTCAGGTGGGAATCAACATGGAGGATATGGGCAGAGTCCGTTTGCAGCATTGAGTCCGTCGGTATTCCCTCCGGGGACAGATCCGAGCTTGGTGGCTTGCTTCCAGACAGCCGACCAAGACGGAAGTGGGTTGATTGATGACATGGAGCTGCAATCGGCTCTATCTAACTACCACCAACGGTTTAGCATCCGTACCGTACATCTCCTCATGTACATGTTCACCGGTACCAATGTTCGGAAGATCGGTGAGTTGTAACTGTGCAAGTTTTTATCTGGTTCTTAAATAATTTATCTAAATTTTATCCATACAGGTCCAAAAGAATTCTCTTCAGTATTCTACAGTCTTCAAAATTGGAGGGTAAAAGATAGTTTCTAAGAGCTAATTTAACAGTTCATATTCAAATATCTTAAAATATCTCATCGGAATTTCGTAATCAGGGGATCTTCGAGCGTTTTGACCGTGACAGGAGTGGGAAAATAGACTCCCAAGAACTCCGGGAAGCCCTTCTCAGCCTTGGATTTTCTATTTCTCCGATGGTGTTGGATTTGCTTGTGTCGAAATTTGATAAGTCTGGAGGGCAACATATGGCAATTGAGTATGATAATTTCATCGAGTGTTGTCTCACCGTGAAAGGACTTACCGATAAGTTCAAAGAGAGAGATGTTACATTCTCTGGAACGGCCCATTTCAATTACGAGGCGTTTATGCTCACCGTTCTTCCTTTCCTCATTGCATAGTCGAATTTGCTAATTCAACGACGGCTTTAATTAATCACCTATTTAATTATACTAATGATCATTTATTTAAGTAAATCATTTAATGCCTTTTATTCCTTTTAATTTATGAACTATTTAATCTAACTGAATAAATGAAAAACGAATCACCGAATTATTTAATTACCTTGATAAATGTAAATTATACTAATGATGAGTAATGACCATTTATTTAATAAATCATTTAATGCCAATGTTGAAGTGAATTTCATGAATAAAATCTGCACCGTTGGATCTAGGTTAGGAACCTGAGCAGTACTATTTAAAAAGAATTTTTCAGACAATCTTATTTTTCGTCTCTCTCGGCTCTCGCTTTTCAATCGTTTGAAGAAGAAGATCTAGAAGCTGAAGAAATATGGTGCAGAGGCTGACCTACAGGAAGAGGCACAGCTATGCCACCAAGTCCAATCAAACTCGTGTCGTCAAAACTCCCGGTAAAATTCTAATCTATCTATCCGGTTTTCGATTTCCTGTTTTGTTGGAAAAATGTTATTTTTATTTGAATGTGCTTGACGATAGTTATCTGCAGGTGGGAAATTGATTTATCAGAACACGAAGAAAAGAGCGAGTGGACCCAAGTGTCCGGTTACAGGAAAAAGAATCCAAGGAGTAAGATTTTTTTACCTTTTCCAACAAACGTAGCTATCTTCATTGGTAATTGGTTTGAATCATATCTTTAATCTGCATTGGTAATTGGTTGTTTCTTTGATTCTCCTCGTAGATTGTTGTAACTCCACACTAATCTTTTCCAAGCTTGAATACTCTGAAATTTAATGATTGGGTTTTTCATGCATTGCCATTTGGCATTCTCTATTGATGTTTATAACTTTAAATTCATTTTGAAGTTATCAAATGTATTTCACAGGCTCTTAGTTCACCAGGGATGTCTGTTGTTTTAAAAGATTTTTATAATTTTGATTTCAATGGTCTATTAATGATTGAGTAACCCGATTTCAGTAACTTCATTTACCTTCTTTTGCATAATTTCTACAACCATTTTATTCTAATATACTTGATTGGGCTTTTATAGCTATGGTACTAAAAATATCCATTGAGATTTAGTTTTTTTCTGCACATAAAAGTTTCAAAATACGAATGAATTTTTCCTAAGGCTTTTCAGTCATTGCCAATTTATAGAGTTATTGTCATTTATAAATGGAGGTAGCCTGTAAGGATTTTTTAATCCAAATTTGTAGGATCGAACTTTTAGATAATTTTTAATTCATATTTCTTTGGTATCATTGTTTAGTCTCATGCCTGGTAATATTGTGTAAAACTTGAAACAGATTCCCCATCTGAGACCTACTGAATACAAGAGATCCAGATTGTCCAGGAACCGTCGAACTGTAAACCGAGCTTATGGTGGTGTTTTGTCTGGCTGTGCTGTTAAGGAAAGGTGGGGGTTATTATTTATTAGTTATTATTGCCTTTGTTTCTTAGTAATTGTTATTATTTATTTATTATTGCCTTTGTTTCTTAGTAATTGTTATTATTTATTTATTATTGCCTTCTTCTCCTAATACTATTTGATGTTTCCTTTGCAGGATCGTAAGAGCCTTTTTGATCGAGGAGCAGAAAATTGTGAAAAAGGTCTTGAAGATTCAAAAGACAAAGGAGAAACAAACCAAAGCTTGAGATCAATAGCGAAACTACCATAATAGATAATTAGATTGTCTTTTTTTTCAAAATATCTTATGCTGTACTCATTTTTCAAGGTAAAGGGTAAACGATGTGGATTGGTTTAGTCAAGTTTGACGAACCTGCTAAGTTTTTTTGGGATCTTACTTATTGTGATTTCTAATATATTACTTCTTGTTGACAATTTTAAAAATGCACAGTTTAAAATTATTCTATGTTATAAATTAACATTTGATCCAAATTTTCATAAGTTTACTACTAAGAATGTTGTTTCAAAAAAAAAAAATTTGATGATCATTTTGTACACAATGTAATCGAATTAATATTGATTATGGAAGAGCACTGCTAGTCTGCAACAATCATCTTCCCAAAAGCTCATTAATATTGTATCCTTGAAGCTGTCACACAATCAAATACTTTCACATATATCAAAACAATCAATCTGCCGAACCAGTCAGAGAATGCTTTGTGCATGAGTCATGAATTCATGCTTAAGAAATGAAGAATGAATGGCATAAATGGAATCATAGATAACTGCTAATAATACAAGTGCAACTTTTTTTAGATTTCCAAATATAATTATTGCATAGTTTATGATTAGTTAGCTTTATGGATTATGATTCTTCTAGAAAGCTTGTAATTATGTTACTTATTCATGAGCTATATGCCTATATCATGAATATTCAAGGCTATATCATGAGCTGTAACAATTAAACGATATTGATAAGCTGAAGTTGTGAATTCGGGATTGTGCAAAATGACAATATAATACACTCCACAAAAAATGACAATATAGACTCCAAAAAAATTTGTATACCTGAAGAAATGTTAGGAGAAGAATCACACCGGAGTTCCAGAATGCATGTATAGTTATGGGTGTCATAAGATTGTGAGTTTGAGCATATGAAAATCCTAAAGCACATCCTGTTGAAAAACATTTAAAAGTAAATCAAGATTAAGAACTACGATAAGACTCGAGTTTTGGCGTCGCAATGCTCACCCCTTTTCTATCTTTTGTACGCAAAAAGCTAGAAGATTACGTTACCTAGAATAAAAAGTTGAGGAAACTCCCCAGGACTGAGATGGGCAAGAGAAAATAGTGCAGCACTTAAAAGTACAGAAATTGGGGTTGGAAGCCTGAAAAACAAATTTTATTTGAGTAATGTGTAACTAGTTTTACTGTAATAAAGCACTGCATTGTAATCTACTTATTCACTTTTTTGATATTATGTAATTTACCTATTGTACTACTATTTAAATCGATTAAATTGCGAGCCATCATCTTATAATATGTAAACTAGGCAAAATTTGTAGGTTGATTTACCAAGACCAAGGCCCATGGTAGACTACAACCTTGCCATTCAATCTATAAATAGGAAGATTCATATCACCATTATCATCAAGAAAAGACTAAAGCTCTAGAGGTCTTCCATCCAACTCCTTGTAAGGAGACTTTAGCATGATCATTGTTGTGTGACATAACTAATTGAACTTGATCATTAAGAGTACGACATAACGACATACCCATCTGGTCTCATATGGATATGGAAATCTAATTTGGTCCCAACAGCCAGGCCTTTGAGTTAGCATGGTCGTCCTGTGCATGACATCCCACAATTGCCCGATTCATTGAATGTACAGACCCGATGATCCCACAATCTGACAATAGACCCGAACCCAAATTCCCCTAAGACCTGAGATCAAGGTCCCCAACGATGCCTGAGCATTTGGGTATCAAATTGGGAGTTTGATCCCTTGTAAATGAAATTGGAAGTTTGATCCCTTGGATATCAAATTGGGAGTTTAATCCCAAATCTAATCCCGATCAAGGATATTCTTGACAACAACGCCCAAACCCCGTCCAACAGATTCAGGGTCTGACATCTTCTAGGGATATGATCCTCAATTTCATCTCTGTTGGACCAAGCAATTACACACGAGCTTGGTTCACGGGAGTTAGGTTAGTTAGGATAGTTAGTCTAGTAACTAACTAGTACACATGAGTAAATGGCACAAACAACTGATGATAGGAAACTACACTGACTAACTGATAAGATGCAGAGATTTGAGATGAACCCGTACCAGGTTAGTCAGCAAGGTAGTTCGTAGCAACTAAACTACTAGAGAGTAGGGGCCAAGGAGACTACATCACCACAGAACCACACCCTTATCCTGGTTCTGCAGAGGTTTAAACCCACTTGCACAGATGTCTGCAGTGAATACGATCTATATGTGTGATCGGCAGTTCAATACATGCATGGATATATTAGTATTATAAATAACGAAAAATATCTCTGAATAATTCAAGTCAAACAAGAGCTGGATTGAGATGAAAATATATCACATTGTCAATAAAATAAATATAAGTTCCGCATCGATCATATCTATCACATTACCACTTGGTAAGGGTCACCATGAGAAACCCTCGGAAGACTGTCTCCTCAAGAACTGGAGCCAGGATACCAGTGATTCCCAGAAGACATGCGGTGCTGATTCATATAAAGGTGGTAAAAAACAGATACATTGATCAAATTTGAGACCAATATTTCACTATTAATAAATCAATAAATACCCTAAACAATTTTAGGGATGCAAACGATCCGAGCTTTAGGTTGTACAGCTAAGCTCGGGCTCGGCTCGTTAAAGGTTGTAGCCAGGTTCGGGCTCAATTCGAAGTCTATTTGACAAAGCTCGAGCTTGAATGGGAGCTCGATAAGCTTGTCTTGTAATATAACTTCAAAAATTAATATTAAATATTAATTTACAATATCCGTAACTCAAACTCATGACCTTTCATATATTTTTTAAATGAATTGACCATTCAACCAAAACTTTATTATGTATGTTTAATGAATTGACCATTCAACCAAAACTTTATTATGTATGTTTAATGAATTGACCATTCAACCAAAACTTTATTATGTATGTTTAATGAATTGACCTCAACCTCGACAGTTAAGCTTAACGAGCCGAACCCGAGCATCAAACCAAAACTTGCAACCCTACACAATTTAGAATGCTGGATTTTTCGAAAATGCCATACCTAATATTTGATGAGCCAATCAGTGGTAGTAAGCGCATCAATGAATCAGTCTGAAAAATCAGTGGTAGTAAGTATATCAATAAGAAATTAACTCTGAGAGACGAAAGAGCTAAACAATATGATAAAATAAAAGAAAATGTGATTGTAATGGAGAAAGCTGCATGGTACAGACAATTAAGAACTTCAAATCAAGGTGTTTACAGAATCACATGTTGTATTTACCTCATCTCTTTGTGGACTTTCACCATTAAAAAATGTCAAAGCAGAACCTGCCAAAGCAATAGTAACTAAGGCACCGAAAAAACCAATCCCAGCCCATAAAAGCCACCCATTTCTCAGATTCAATGGCTCTTTGAAACCTGGAAATTTAAACCATAATAAAGTCGTTTCGACACATCAATAAGTAAATTCGTTAAAAAGGAAAACTATAACATTATGTATCGTATCGATATGCTGGAATGCAGGATGAGATTGTTCATTTGAGAATGTGTTTCATCCCTATAACTAGAAATGATGTTAGACCGTGACGAGGGCTCACTGTAGCAAAAAACGTCATCAGGAAAGGGTCGAAAGGTTTTGGTGATACCAAATATAACCCCTAAGATAGTTGCCGATACAATGCTGTAAAGACAAATCAAAATTAGACGAAGAAATGGCATTACATGTTATTGTAATTTAAGAAACAGTACTATAAGTCTATAACATACAATTGGTTCACAAAGAGTAACTCTGATTTTGTATCCAAACTAAGATCACTCCCTTGAAATCCGATATACGTGGAGACAAACGATTCAACTAATCCGACCAAAATAAAACTGATTGATGATACATCAGTTTATAATCCAAACCATTTTGTATCCAAATCGCTTCTTTACTATAAAAAAGCAAAAACAGAGAATAAACTATGACAACACCTCAATGCACAAGCTATATTTGTGAGAACGAAAGCCTGCCATGGCCAAGGCACATCCCATCGCTGAAGCACGGCCAACAACTCCCCCGAAACCTGCACAAGCAGAAAGTTCCATCAAATTCAAAAAAAAAGGGTAAGAATACGAGAATCAGTTGCGCAGAAAAATCGAACATTTGGAGCAGGAAGAGGGGAATCGAAATTTTCGTCGGATTTCTTGCACAAAAACGGCAAGGAAAGACCTCGGTTCTTCTTGACATTGATGCGAGAAAACGTCCTCGTTAAAGCAGGTGGAGTGAGAGAAGTTGGAGAGCAGAATATGGTATCGAATTGCGAACCATGAACGGAATCCAATGACCTGAAAGAACCCAACCTTCTTGAATAATTACTACTCCGGTAAAGCCCGGAGTTGATCAGACGGGAACGGAGAGGATAGTTGGGGACTGAAAGCAGCAACATTTCACCTTCTTCGAGAATTTGATATAATGTGGATAAAATCATAAAATAAAGGACCGGATCAGCCATGAGGTAATCCAATGGTCCAGATCTTAAAAGGATATTGATCTCTCTTCTGACATTGCAATTTACACTCTCTTCTCAAATCTCCATGACATCTTTTTTTCCAATCCATAAATTTTCATTTTACACAAGAATTCAATTGATAATTATATAACTGATTATACAACTACAAAAAAATGTGAGAAACTTACATTTCTTTTTCGGATTTATAAAATTTACAGTTCTTTTAGAAGACATTGCAAAACACGAAGGTGAAAAATCGATAATTTCTTCACAAATAAGAAAATCATCGAAATCATCAGAAAAGAAAACAAAAAGGAAAATCTCCAAAGAAGAACAATCACAAAACTGTGTGTTATGAAACGTGGCTAAAAAAACGAAAAACACAGAGGGAGAGCGTGAAAAATCGACAGAAAAGTTTGAAGATTTGATCGAAAATGGTAAGAAGATAAATGTAAACCAGACGAAATGATAAAATTGTTTGAGTTCGTCCAAATCCGAATGTTTGAGTTCACCTAAACCTAAAGCTAGGCACCCGGTCACGCGTCGGATTGTCTGTACACCAGTGGCGTATTCAGGATTCCCCGGCAGGGGGGGCATGATTCGTCGAAGGCGAAAAAATTTTTTTGTACTAATTAAAAAACCTATACAAATTTTGGAATGACCTATTCATATAATTGATTATAAAAACCTATAAAAAATCAATACATTCATTATATAATTAATATTCAATACATTAATTAATATTCAAATTAAAATAAATATATTCATTTAATTAACAATAAAAATTTCAAATACATTTTACATTACTTCAATTCCTACGACGAAGACACATATCATTAAATATTTTTAAAATAACTTCGTTGTCTATAGTTTTAAAAATATCTTTCTCGATATATGTTACTAATTAAACAATCATTTATCAAACTATCACCAAGGCGATTTCTGAGACGAGTTTTAATGTGGGAATCACATTAAAAAAATAAATAAAATGGTTCCTCTTTAATTAATTAAAGAAATAAATAAAATTCACATGGATATTTAATCAATTTAGGTAACTGTTTTAAAAAATCACATGGAATGATGAAAATTCATATTTTTTCAGGTTGATGATAGTTCAATTCAATTTTTTGCAAATAGTTCATTATCCTGTTTTAAAATGGTACATTTTTTTCCGGATCAAGCTAGGTTAAACACAAACGGATCAAGAATTCAAGATAGACGGACATACCTAGAGCCTAAAGGCTAGAGAGTAGCGGAGACTGGACTCTGGAGAGTGGAGACGAACTGAAGGCAGTGAAA